>JAFBMS010001155.1:0-46354 GCA_019788955.1 Albula glossodonta | reverse complement strand
TCCACTGAAATGGATAAATAGAAGGACAAATTTTTTTAACCACATTGGCCAGGTAAATGAGTAACCACATGGCATATAAGAAGCCACATAGCAGGTAAGAAGAATGAAAAATGGCTCTCCACAATGAATACAAGATTGATCTAGACACAGTTAGGCCAGGATATGAGGTCCAGCAGTGAGCTGGGTGGTTCGGTCATTCATGCACAGCTGGGACACCATCTCCGCCCTGAGGATCTCATCATCAGCCATGCCTGTCAGACAGAGGAGGAACAGCCTTCATTACAGAGGGACCCTAACAAGCTCTTACCTGCATTACTTACAGTCTTAAATTAGAGAGGGACCCTAACAAGCTCTTACCTGTATTACTGACAGCATTAGAGAGGGACCCTAACAAGCTCTTACCTGTATTACTTTCAGTGTTAAATTAGAGAGGGACCCTACCAAGCTCTTACCTGCATTACTGATAGTGTTAAATTAAAGAGGGACCCTAACGAGCTCCTACCTGCATTACTGACAGTGTTAGAGAGGGACCCTAACAAGCACTTGCCTGCATTACTGATAGTGTTAAATTAGAGAGGGACCCTAACAAGCTCTTACCTGTATTACTGACAGCGTTAGAGAGGGACCCTAAAAAGCTCTTACCTGCATTACTGCAGTATCAGGGGTGACAAAGTGTAACAAAGTAAACAGTACGGGTACAGTATACAAGTCATTTATTGGTGTATCTGAACTCTGACTGAGTAAAAACATTTTGAGCATTTGAGTAAAAACATTTTTAAAAGTTTTACTTTTTACCCCAATACATACCTGTCAGAGATGCTAAGGGGTTGTCACCTGTCAGAAATACTGAGGGATTTGTCACCCGTCAGAGAAGCTGAGGGGTTGTCACCTGTCTGAGATGCTGAGGGGTTTGTCACCTGTAAGAGATGCTGAGGGGTTTATCACCCATTTCAGATGCTGAGGGGTTTGTCACCTGCCAGAGACGCTGAGGGGTTTGTCATCTGTCAGATGTTGAGGGTTTGTCATCCATTTGAAAAGCTGAGGGGTTTGTCACCTGCCAGAGATGCTGAGGGGTTTGTCATTTGTCAGATGTTGAGGGGTTTGTCATCCATTTGAGAAGCTGAGGGGCTTGTAACCTGCCAGAGATGCTGAGGGGTTTGTCACCTGTCAGAGATTCTGAGGGGTTTGTCACCTGTCAGAGATGCTGAGGGGTTTGTCATCTGTCAGATGTTGAGGGGTTTGTCATCCATTTGAAAAGCTGAGGGGTTTGTCACCTGCCAGAGATGCTGAGGGGTTTGTCATTTGTCAGATGTTGAGGGGTTTGTCATCCATTTGAGAAGCTGAGGGGCTTGTAACCTGCCAGAGATGCTGAGGGGTTTGTCACCTGTCAGAGATTCTGAGGGGTTTGTCACCTGCCAGAGATGCTGAGGGGTTTGTCATCTGTCAGATGTTGAGGGGTTTGTCATCCATTTGAGAAGCTGAAGGGCTTGTAACCTGCCAGAGATGCTGAGGGGTTGTCACCTGTCAGAGATTCTGAGTGGTTTGTCACCTGCCAGAGATGCTGAGGGGTTTGTCACCTGCCAGAGATGCTGAGGGGTTTGTCACCTGTCAGTGAAGCTGAGGGGTTTCTCACCTGTCAGAAATGCTGTGGGGTTTGTCATCTGTCAGAGATGCTGAGGGGTTTGTCACCTGTCAGAGATTCTGAGGGGTTTGTCACTTGTCAGAGAAGCTGAGGGGTTTGTCACCTGTCAGAGAAGCTGAGGGGTTTGTCACCTGTCAGAGAAGCTGAGGGGTTACATCCCTGTCTCAAACCAGCAATTTGGGACCATTGTTTAATATGCACCTACTATTCCAGTTTACATCATTTCAGTTCATGCTTCTAAAAAATGTTTCAAACAAATGCAGAACATCAGGTGCAGTCTTCATTTAATTGTTCTTACCTAAATGTATGCGGAGACTTGACAATATGACCAGAAAGGTCAAGGCCCCCTCAAGCATTGGTCTCTCTTGTTCAGAGTCCAGCATTGCATTTTGGTGCTGGGATGCCATAGTCAACAGGTCCACCACTTTGAATCTGTGAAACAAACCCACAAATCAGTCCACAGCATTCTCTGTTTGCTTGTTCAGACAACAAAACACATTCAATGACAGAACTGGCTTCATTACAAGTTGAAGCAATATGGGTGACAGTGTATTACTAAATAAGAACAGAAGAACAGAAAGCCACTTAACGATGACAGCAGGCCACTCAGGCCATCTCGACTCATCATTTACCTACAGTCTACACAGCATTCATTATCAAGCCTGGATTGTCAAGGTTCTCTGTCTCTACTACACCATTGGGTGACATGTTATCAGATGTGAAATATTTGTGTAAAATAATACTTCCTGATATCAGTACAGAATTTACACTCAACTAATTTCCATCAGAATGCCTTTATCTGTGTGCCTTCTAACACAAACCCTTCTGCGTGATTCATTGCTAATCTTCTGACATATGTGCCTTTATTCATACAATAAAGGCCTTGAACTTCATTGCCCATCTCTGTACCATCACTACAATATAAATATAAATATATTTCTATTGTAGTGTGGTGCCCAGAACAGTCCATGTGTGGTCTGCCAAAAAGATTGTAAAACTTAAAATATGATTTCCTTAAATTGATAATTAATACATTTTGCTACATATCCTAGCATCCTGTTGGAATTTTTATTGCCACTACACAATACCTACATCCTAATAATCTCAATCTGATCAGCTTTTACTTCAAGGTCTTTTTTTTGATTGAACGCATTGCAGCCACCTAACTGTGGGTGACATTCTCACCTCTCACATGCAGAACTTTAGCTACACCAAATGTCATTTGCAAGGTCTCCACCCCCTTCTGGATTCTATTCAGGTCTTCCTGTATCATGTTATTTTATTCTTAGTTGAACTGTCTACTGGGCAACCAAGTATTGCACCATCTGCAAATCTTAAGTATTTTGCTACTGACCTCCACATCAAGGTGATTTATATAGATGAAATGGAGCAAAGGCACCATCACTTATCCCTGCTGAAAAAACTAGAATGAATTGAACAATATATTTCTGCAGAAAGTGTGGTCCATACCTCTCAAATACAGATGAGATGAAATAATCTGGATCCAGTCTGGATGCACACACCTAAAATAACAATAAAATTACAGGGTGAGAGCAGACACAGTTGGGCCTGGGAGCAGGAGCACGCATAAAACCTAAAATAACAGGATGAAAGCAGACACAGTTAGGCCTGGGAGCAGGAGCACGCACAAACCTAAAATAACAGGGTGAGAGCAGACACAGTTAGGCCTGGGAGCAGGAGCACGCACAAACCTAAAATAACAGGGTGAAAGCAGACACAGTTAGGCCTGGGAGCAGGAGCACGCACAAACCTAAAATAACAGGGTGAGAGCAGACACAGTTAGGCCTGGGAGCAGGAGCACGCACAAACCTAAAATAACAGGGTGAGAGCAGACACAGTTAGGCCTGGGAGCAGGAGCACGCATAAAACCTAAAATAACAGGGTGAGAGCAGACACAGTTAGGCCTGGGAGCAGGAGCACGCACAAACCTAAAATAACAGGGTGAGAGCAGACACAGTTGGGCCTAAGAGCAGGGGCCTCTTGCACGATAGGCAGGAGTGCTGGCAGTCTAGCCTTACCTGGAGCAGGAAGATGTCTGGGTCAATCATGGAGTTGCAGAAATGGGACTGCACATAGGTCATGGCCTGACCTTTGATCTGCAGGCCGTTTCTCACCCACATGTTGCTGTGGATCTCAGATAGGCTGGCCTGAAAAACACCCAGAGTAAACCAGACTAAATCACATATACCCCACTGGCTCTAATACAACATGCAAAGAAATTGTTCATTCACAGGCTGGGTCTATTTTGGTGCAAAGACAGGAATGTGTTTGGGTAGATGTGAAATGAATCTATTTGAGATTATACAATTCCCAAAAACCTGCTGTTTCAGCAAAACCCATTTCTGGGTTTACATATTGTGCTAATTACAATACTAATTCCTAAATGTTGCATAAATGCTGCAACATGCCTCTCGCAGGCCTGGACTGGTCCATACCCCATCCATAGAGCTGCACACTACTGGGCCACACCCCATCCACAGAGGTGCACACTACTGGGCTACACCCCATCTATGGAGGTGCACACTACTCTCCCACACCTCATCCATAGAGCTGCACACTACTGGGCCACACCCCATCCACAGAGGTGCACACTACTGGGCCACTCCCCGCCTGTGGAGCTGCACACTATTCTCCCACACCAGTCTCCCAGTCCATAGAGCTGTAAACTATCTGCTCTTTAATGAGAGGTGGTTGGTCCAGCTATGCATTTCATTCCCTGGCAGGGAAGGTAGGAAAACGAGTGGTATGGAATTTATGATTGGATTGAATATAGCTTTACAACTGTTTCAGACATTCTGTTATCCGTGTAATACATTTAGTAATGAAAGGAAAAGCAAAACATTTCAAAAACTGGACAACCCTATTGAAAAATTCAGTGAGCACCAGAAAAGCAACACACATTCCTGAGGTGACAAAAATTAATAATTACAAAGAGTCACTCAAAACTAGTAGCCTTGCCTCAGCTCTAAGCATGCAAACACTGATGAAGAAAACAGACTGTCTTTGAAAAAAGTATGTGAGACTTTGCGAACACATTAAAGCAGAAGGATCTGCCAAAATGTTTGAGCAGGTGGATGGGACCAAAACACAGTCAACTGCTGAGTGACTGCAGAGGCTGTCAGTGGGGATGGTTCAGCTACACACAGAACCAGAATATTACACCCATTCATGCCCTATGAGGATCTGCTGACAGAAACACAGAATGTTTATAAAAATACAAAAATGTATTTATATTTATAAAAATGTGAATCCAAAAGCAGTGATCATGGAGGCCAACCAGGTTGTGGCTGAAACTTTATTGGCTGATGGCGACCATCTTTTTTTGTGCTATCAACCTTCCCTCATTCAGTCTCAAGTCTCCAGGACTAACAGGTCAAAATTTATTACAAAGGATATTGTAAATTGGCATATTTCACACAGCTCTAAAGTGCAACAACTGGGACAATTGGAGAAATTTCAGTGAAATTGATTTACATCAATTGGTGTTAATTACTCTGAATTACTTATTTTATTGTTACTCAAGAACGACAAACAAGAACAGGTTGAACATAATGATAGGCATAATGGTAAAGTTTGTTCTTCCCCTGCTTTAAATTCACCAGCTGCCACTGCTGTGTACCAGGTAATGTGTAGTGGTAGATATATTTTTAAGGTTTTAAAGAAACTCAGTCATTTTTGTCCAAGAGGCTTTTCTCCTTCATCTAGAGCCAGGAAATCTCAGGAAAAATTATTCTCACCCTAGGCCAAACAGTTATCAGCCAAAATGTGTTGTGGCTTGCTATAGTGCCATCAGTTGGTCAATCAGAGTAATTTTTTTAATCCTGAGTAGTGTGTGACCATAGAAACCCAGCTGCGAAGCTTGGTTGCTCTAGCATATAAAGTTTCTTCTGTGAAAACACTTTAAGGGCATAATAATAATAATCATAATAATAATGATAATAATAAACAAACTCCAAGGTTCCAGCAGATTCATGCATTGGTAATAACGTACATTATTTTTCAAGACAACATAATCGTCATTTTCAGGCATTTAAAATCAAAACAACCAACCTTATGAAAATATGACACTTCAAGGACACACCAGCCCAGAACAGGAGAGGCTGCATGAAGAGTCAATCAACTCAACCAAAACTGGCACAACCACAGCAAGCTAAATAACCAAAAAAACTGAAGCAAAAAAGCATCAGCCTTGGGCTCTGCCATGTTTCGCAACAATGAAATGCTGGATAAATCCAGAAGGATTTGGACGGACTTGACTGAATTTTATATTACCTTCTACAAACAGACATGGCTGCAGACAGAACCTCCATAGCTGACATTAACAAACATATTAACCAAGACAGTTCCAGAACATTTAACAAGATCAGCTGCTGTGTTCTAGAGGGCCTGTGTATGTGGCTCCATGATATAACCTTAGATATACAAATTAATTAGTATATGTAAGGGTGAGAATGAGAGGTTTATTGTACAGGATTCTCCGAAAGCAACCAACCTTACCCCACTGGCTGCTGAGTGCTGGGGACTGTACCTGAATCTGGAGCGGGTGGACCATGATCTTCATGAGCATCTCTTGATCCGGAAGGAGGCTATCCAAATCCAGCCCCTGGCACTTGACCGCCTAAGAGAAAATCACAGCCCAGAATTCAGGCACCACTCTGTCCAACAGGCTGGAGACCACAGGCCACCACATGGGGGCTTAGAATTGAAAAGGTTTAAAGTGTTGCAAGAAACATCTAGGTCTTGTGTAAAGACATAATCATGATTCATTTACTATTATCCAGAGTCCAGAACCATTTCCTGTGTGCATTGGGAGCAAGGTATCAAGAGTTGTATTGAAGCAGCAAAAGAAACAAAAACAGCAGAGAGGCCACTCACGAGTGTACCTGTATACCTACTTCCTGCTTCTCTCACAGAACTACTTTTTGTAATTGTGCATGTCAGATGAAATGAAGACACTGCTAAGAAACTGTGGGCTGACCCAAGCTCACCTTGCTCAGGAACATGGCGTAGTAGCGGTGCAAGGGCAGGTGAAATGTCACCTGATTGGGAGTCGGCTGAAAACATCAAAAGAATAATATAATTGTTTCTCACATGAAAGACTTAATGAAAGTGTGTGGCATACATAAGCCCATTTTAGTAAGAAATAAGTTCTACCTCATCCACAAAGCCAATTGCATCAAACCACAGCTGTAGGGTCTCCAGGCAGTACCGCACCACAGTTTTTGTGTACTCCTGTGTCTCCTACACAAAAAGAGCCACAATTAAAACATTAACAACCCTGAAGGAAACCTTAACCAGATCTTAAAGATCAACTTCAAATCGTTATTGGAAGACCTTTGACACAACCACTGAACAAGGAGCAGGATATAGACAAAATAATGGAACAGGACATGTAATTGCATCACAATTTCTTACCACAAATCCTATACTGAAAAAAACATCAATCAGGGTTCTGTGCAAGGGTTCAGCACACAGGGCTTTAGTTGAGGTGGTCCGTTGCTGAGAGAGCTTTAGCTGAGGTGGTCAGCTGCTCAGAGAGCTTTAGTTAAGGTGGTCAGTAAAGTACTTATATTTACTAAAGGCTTCAGGGTGGACAGAAGAGACAAAATCCATATCAGACCCCAAAAAGGGGCACTGGTTGGTCTCTAAGAATGACTTTATAAAGAGTCTTCAAACATCCTTAAAAAATTCTACCAGAGAATGAACAAATGACAAGCAGCCTTCTTAACACAATGTAAAAATTAGTTGTCAAGGCACCAACAAGCTTAAACTGCTCTAACAGGGCAGAGCAATTTAGAGGGAACAGGAACCTACAGAACTCAGAATACACATCTTTCTGAGATAAGGAAAGTGTAATTTTTGAGGCAGAGAAGTGATGATTGCGTGTGTGTGGTCTTACTTTGACTTTGCAGTGGGTAATCAGGCCCCACATGGGCTGCGCACAGGCCTCCAGTTCAGCTGCAAAGGCTGCATAGTACGTCTGAGACTCAAACTCCACATGATCATTCAGCTCTCTCTTGTTCAAATTCATACCTTAAAACACACAACAAACAACAGCACCAACTCATGACATGGTTATTTCATCATGACATCCTCCATACACTCACTCTGGTCAGGTATGGAGAGAAACATCTGAGAAGTTATACCATCTTGGCCAGCAGGACTAGGGAAGTCAAGTCTGGAAGTTAGCACAAGGGCAAAACCACAGATGGACAAAAATGGGATCAGGCACACTGAACAATCGTCAGCTGGGCCAATTAGGGAGCCTGGGGCCTTAGTATTCTGCAGTATTTATGAATGTGGGTTTTAAATACTGAATTCTTGATACAGTAAACCAAGTGCAGATTTCAGTCCAGATAAGATGCATTTTCTCTAAAAAAATATATTTTTATATAATTCTCCAAAGAAATACAGAAACTGGACACCAAAAACTCACCTTGGAAGAAGGACACGAAGCTCATCCACAGCATTAGCAAGGAATGGTCCTCCAGGAACCTCTTTGCTACACTTTGGTGTGAGAGAATATTGATAAAATCACTAACTAAAGGCCAGTAGGTGTTGTTCTTCAGTAGAGCCTCTCCACAGTTTACCACCACATGGCGGCTGTTCTCTTCATCTGAAAAAAGGTAAGTGGAGCATGTTACACTGCTGCACACACAGTGAGAGGAAGGGGGATATGTCAGACTGCTGCACACATAGTGAGGGGGAGAGGGACATGTTACGTTGCTGCGCACACAGTGAGAGGAAGGGGGACATGTTACACTGCTGTGCACACAGTGAGTGGAAGGGTGATGTGTTACACTGCTGCACACACCATGAGAGGAAGGGGGACATGTTACACTGCTGCAAACACAGTGAGAGGAAAGGGGACTCACAATGCTTCACAGACAGTGAAAGAGGAGGGGGGGACATGTTACACTGCTGCAAACACAGTGAGAGGAAAGGGGACTCTCAATGCTTCACAGACAGTGAAAGAGGAAGGGGGACATGCTACACTGCTGCAAACACAGTGAGAGGAAAGGGGACTCTCAATGCTTCACAGACAGTGAAAGAGGAAGGGGGACATGCTACACTGCTGCAAACACAGTGAGTGGAAAGGTGATGTGTTACATTGCTGCACACATAGTGAGAGAGAGAGACATGTTACACTGCTGCGCACACAGTGAGAGGAAGGGGGACATGTTACACTGCTGCGCACACAGTGAGAGGAAGGGGGACATGTTACACTGCTGCGCACACAGTGAGAGGAAGGGGGACATGTTACACTGCTGCGCACACAGTGAGAGGAAGGGGGATATGTTACACTGCTGCGCACACAGTGAGAGGAAGGGGGACATGTTACACTGCTGCGCACACAGGGAGAGGAAGGGGGACATGTTGGCTGCGTTCCAATACTCAAATTCATCTTCTCCTTTCCTCCCCTCCTTTCCTCCATGCCCCAGAAGCTGATTATGTGTCCTCCTTTCCTCCACTGTTCCAAAGCGAAATCTCGCCTCCTCCTTTCCTCCTTTCTCGTTTCCTCCAAACGGAGGATACATCAATGTGTCCTACCACAGAAGTCTTTTCACATTTCTGGGTGACATCATTGTGCTCACGACCAGTCAGGTTAAAAGACCATCCCACAGAATATTTTGATTGGCTTTGGTATCTTCAGAGTCAGTCGAAATTATTACTTCATCAATAGCCAACATCGACTTTGATGACGGGCGAATCGGATTAGCTGTTCCAATTTTCGATTCATCTCCTCCTTTCCTCCACTCATTTCCTCCCCTCCTTTCCTCCACATATTTCCGGCATATTTCCGGGGTAGGAAAGGAGGGGAGGAAAGGAGGAGACGAGAAAAAAAGTATTGGAACGCAGCCGTTATATTGCTGTGCACACAGTGAGAGGAAGGAGGACATGCTAAACTGATGCGCACACACAGTGAGAGGAAGGGTGATGTGTTACACTGCTGCACACATAGTGAGGGGGAGAGAGATGTGTTACACTGCTGCACACACAGTGAGTGGAAGGGTGATGTGTTACACTGCTGCACACAGTGAGAGGAAGGGGGACGTAATAACACTGCTGCACACACAGTGAGAGGAAGGGGGACCTGTTACACTGACCATGAGAGGAAGGGGGACATGTTACACTACTGCAAACACAGTGAGAGGAAGGGGGACATACAATGCTTCACAGACAGTGAAAGGGAGGGGGACTTTTACACTGCTGCACACAGTCTGTGGAAGAGTGATGTGTAACACTGCTGCCAACACAATGAGAGGAAGGGGGATGTATTACACTGCTGCACACACAGTGAGAGGAAGGGGGATGTGTTACACTGCTGCACACAGTCTGTGGAAGAGTGATGTGTAACACTGCTGCCAACACAATGAGAGGAAGGGGGATGTATTACACTGCTGCACACACAGTGAGAGGAAGGGGGATGTGTGACACTGCTGCACACACAGTAAGAGGAAGGGGGGCTGCGTTCCAGTACTTTTTCTCGTCTCCTCCTTTTCTCCACTCATTTCCTCCCCTCCTTTCCTACCCCGAAAATATGTCAGAAATGTGTGGAGGAAAGGAGGGGAGAAAACGAGTGGAGGAGTAGATGAATCGAAAATTGGAACAGCTAATCCGATTCGCCCTTCATCAATGTCGACGTTGGCTATTGTCGAAGTAATGATTTAGAATGACTCAGAGGATACCAAAGCCAATCGCGCTTCTTGAATGCTGCCAACCCTTTTCATGCATTAAAAATTTAAATGTCAGTTTCTGGCATTCTGCTCATGATGTAACATAAACATTTGTACAAGGAATTCATAAACTCGCTCAATTTTACATTGGTAAAATTACCATTAGTATCTGAAAAACGTGAATATAACGTGTCAGTGTGGTTATGTTCGAAAATGCAAAACAAAAGTTTTCCCATTAATATGAATTACCCAATTACTGTTTACTGTTCTGAAACTTGTACTTAAATGTTGGTAAATCCCTTGTCATGTTTTAGAACTTTTCAATGGTGAAATATTCAGTGGTCTTTTAATCTGACTGGTCGTGAGCACAGTGATGTCATCCAGAAATGTGAAAAGATTTCCGCGGTAGGATACATCGATGTATCCTTTGTTTGCAGGAAAGGAGGAAACGAGAAAGTAGGTGGGAAGGAGGCAAGATTTTGTTTTGGAACAGTGGAGGGGAGGAGGACACATAATCAGTTTCAGGGGCATGGAGGAAAGGAGGGGAGGAAAGGAGGAAACAAATTTGAGTATTTGAACGCAGCCGGGGAAATAGTGGAAATAGTTCAGCTTACTGGCCTCAGTTGCGGGTTTGATAGGCAGAAAAGCTTATTACAGGGACACAAGAGTCTTTGTGCCTGCCTCATGGAAAGCTTACTAAAACGGGAACAATTACCATCACGATTGCATTATTAAAGACTGTTTATTTGTATATGCTTCTTTAGTTTTTAACAAATTTCAGTTCTCTTTTAAAATCTTTGAAAACACCTGCAAGTTGTTGACAGCAGGTTACGTCGTATATTTTTATATTTTGGGTTGTGGAGATTGGTGTAAATAAATTGGTGTATAGGATGTCTGGGAGAGTCAATTTTGTAAATAGTAGTACATTGTATTTGTATAGCTTGTAAATGTGATTCTCACTGCTCATGACCTGTCATGACCTGCACCTCCCCTTTTATGGTTCATTTAATCCTATATCATGTGTTTTCACTATTATATTTTGTGGCTAATTGTGAATACTAATTAAAATTTAGGAACATTTAAGAATGGTATAGTGACATTAGTGGGTGTAATTCATACTTGGCAACTAAAATGTGAAGGAAATAGCGAGTGCAGTGAGGTTTGGGCAACGCTGTGGCTGTTGAGTAGGGGTTTATTACAATATTTTTACAAGGGTTAAGTAGCTACACTAGACATACATAAATGCATACATTGAAACATTGAATTGAAATGCATCCGGGTTAGTTTTTATGATGTTAAACCAGTGAGAATTACTTTCATGGCAGTGAGAAGACAAAAAGGAAAAAACGCCAGCTTGGCTAAGATTAACACGTTTTGACGATTTGCTGCTATACAGCTTCAACCCATGTAGTTTTGTATAGTATCTGTGGAAATGTGTAAGGAAACAAAAATGGACTGGCCTCATACTACAAGAAACAGTAAGGTGCCAGATCTAAAAACAATAAATCATTGATGGAAAGGTTGGACAACATTAGCATTAAAATGTTTTAACAGACTCTCAAACAAACAAACAAACAAACAAACAGTACAGACACATTTCAGAGCTGAGGACGGCTGTGTGCAGAAACGCGCCCATGCTGTTTGTCTGTGAGTCTATCACAACAATTCTTATGCAACTGCTGTCCAACTTTAATCTGAGTGTGAGAAAAAAACCGTTCTTACCCTTTACATCCTAGGATAAAAGGCAGTCAGTAATAACCTTACAATAATCCCCTAAATATCAATAAACCTTATTTCCCTAAAAGTATACATTAAAGTAAATAGGCTATCTCACAATTATCTTCACAATGTTTAAATATACTGCAGTATACTAGACTGCACTTCCATGTCTTTATTGAAATCATATTCACATCAACATTAGCCAAAATTTAGCAATTTCGTGATAATATCGAAATAATGCATTTTATATCATGATTTTCATATGCAAGGACAAAAACTCGGCATTAATCACTGCTGTCAAAAAGTCTGTAAGATTATGAACTGCATGACACAAAGCATGAATAAGCAATTTCTTGTTTATTTACTAAAAAAATCAATTTGTCAGTTTTCGTAGGATAAGTGTTTTCTCAGATGCGATGCTCCAAATGTGGATAAAATTTTCTGCGGAGTAGAAAGCTCAGCTTGCAATTTGGAAGGCTTTCAAGTAACTTGTTCAACATGTCATTGCTTTGCGCCTTTGTCTTTAAACATGTGACACAGGAGACAACTCTGCATGCCCAGACGATGGCCAAAATTACACTTCCCGGTTCTGAAGCTGTCTCCATTGACTTCTATTGGAGTCGCGGTCTCTACATAAGAGGGAGGGGGACGTGTTACACTGCTGCTCAGACAGTGAGACAGTGCTGTCCTTCAGTAAAGATGTGTGACTCACACAGCCCTGCACACACTAATAACAGTGCTTACACACAGCCCTACTAATTACACACTAACCCCAGTGCTAAAAGACAACCCTGCTAATTACACACTAACTCCAGTGCTTACATACAGACCTGATAATTACACGCTAACTCGAGTGCTTACACACAGCCCTGCTAATTAAACACTAACACCAGTGTTTACACAGACCTGCTAATTACATACTAACCCCAGTGCTTACACACAGCCCTGCTAATTAAACACTAACACCAGTGTTTACACAGACCTGCTAATTACATACTAACCCCAGTGCTTACACACAGACCTGCTAATTACACACTAACCCCAGCACTTACACACAAACCTGCTAATTACACACTAGCCCGAGTGCATACACACAGACCTGCTAATTACACACTAACCCCAGCACTTACACACAAACCTGCTAATTACACACTAGCCCGAGTGCTTACACACAGACCTGCTAATTACACACTAACCCCAGCACTTACACACAAACCTGCTAATTACACACTAGCCCGAGTGCTTGCACACAGACCTGCTAATTACACACTAACCCCAGCACTTACACACAAACCTGCTAATTACACACTAGCCCGAGTGCTTACACACAGACCTGCTAATTACACACTAACCCCAGCACTTACACACAAACCTGCTAATTACACACTAGCCCGAGTGCTTACACACAGACCTGCTAATTACACACTAACCCCAGCACTTACACACAAACCTGCTAATTACACACTAGCCCAAGTGCTTACACACAGACCTGCTAATTACACACTAACCCCAGCATCCGTAGAGATGAGAGAAGTGTTTGTTTACCAGGTATACCCAGGTGTTGATGTAATTCTAGGCCAGGCCTACGCTGTGTGGAGTTCTTAGCTCATTAGAAAGAGAATTAGGAGCGAGTAAAGGCTGTGTCTGTACTCACCTTGAAGTTCACTTTTGATAAGGCAGGTCTCCATCATGTACAGCAGCACTGTCACCATAACGTCCAGCAGTTGGCACTCCTCCGTCACGTGGCGCGCCAGCTCCTCGTTGCTGAAGAGCTGCACGCTGATGTGGACGATGCGGTTGGACATGGTGTCCGACTCGTGGCTCTTCATCAGCGTCTTCATGATGAATGCATAATGCTGAACAAACGTTTTGGTGAAAGCAATCTGCAAAAGAGAATAGAGTCCAATTATCATACTGAAATGATTTTAAATGCATTTACAAAGTAAGAAAATGTCTGCTTACACAAGGGAAGAGAAAAAAAAAAAAGAAAAAAAAAAAAAAAAAACATACCAACAATATTTAAATTAAGGTCTGTAATTAAAAAGGCAACTCAAATCAACATTGAGGTTTCAATGCAACAAATGACTGGGGTTGCATTTTAGCCATTTGCACCAGGACACATACCGCCCACATGGTCCTGTCTCATACTGACCCAGAACCGCATACCAGCATATCTCAATTACAGTTCATGAGAAATTTTCAAAACATACCTTATAGTCTTGATCTGGCAGCATGTTCAACAAAAAGGTAACCATCTTCTGTGGAAACTCATACTTTATTGTCCAAAAAAGCAATTCCTCTAAAAAGCATTTGTGTTTCAGAGTATCCATTATGGATGGATCTGGAAAACAGAGCAGAAATCCATTAGGTAAGACAGTGGGTCAAGCACATGAACTGGGTCTCCCTTTCTGCAGTACTGCAATAACTCTCTATACTTCAGTAAAACTAGTGCTTCAGAGTGGTGGTAGAAGTGCACAAGTGGGGAGAACTGAGGAGTTGATTTTACATTATTATCCCTGATGATCCTCCTTTGCGGGTGATGAGGGCTGGATTGAGGTGAGCACAGAGTTCAGTGTGGCTGAATGCTCTGTAACAGAGAGCAACACATGGAGCTGAACGCTCTTTAACAGAGAGCAGTACACAGAACTGAACGCTCTGTAACAGAGAGCAGCGCACAGAGCTGAACAATCTGCAACAGAGAGCAGTCCCACCAAGCTGAACGCTCTGTAACAGAGAGCAGCGCACGGAGCGGAACGCTCTGTAACAGACAGCAGCACATGGAGCGGAACACTCTGTAACAGAGAGCAGTCCCACCAAGCTGAACACTCTGTAACAGAGAGCAGCACACGGAGCGGAACGCTCTGTAACAGAGAGCAGTCCCACCGAGCTGAACGCTCTGTAACAGAGAGCAGCGCACGGAGCGGAACGCTCTGTAACAGAGAGCAGCACATGGAGCGGAACGCTCTGTAACAGAGAGCAGCACATGGAGCGGAACACTCTGTAACAGAGAGCAGTCCCACCAAGCTGAACACTCTGTAACAGAGAGCAGCGCACGGAGCGGAACGCTCTGTAACAGAGAGCAGCACATGGAGCGGAACGCTCTGTAACAGAGAGCAGCACATGGAGCTGAACACTCTGCAACAGAGAGCAGTCCCACCAAGCTGAACGCTCTGTAACAGAGAGCAGCGCACGGAGCTGAACGCTCTGTAACAGAGAGCAGCAAATGGAGCTGAACGCTCTGTAACAAAGAGCAGCAAATGGAGCTGAACGCTCTGTAACAGACAGCAGCAAATGGAGCTGAACGCTCTGTAACAGAGAGCAACATGTGATGTCAGTGACCATTGCTTTAGGGTTTTTCTTCAAAGCTCTTAGGATCCATTTATCATCATCATCTGGGGTTGTTTCCCTTGGCTGACCTGATTGGAATTCCTTACTCCCCCAGTGCTTTCCTTCTTATTCAAGACTTTCCAAACTGTGCTTAATACACACATTTGCTGTGCCATTATACTTAATGAATTGTTCTGTACTCCCAGCATACACATCAGTTGTTTCCCCACTGTAGGTAGTTCTCAGACCTTCATGACGGTGCATTAGCTCTGACTCCAAATGCAGTCCACACAGATGAAAAATAGGCTAAAACCCAGACTAAACAGTCACTGCATTTTATGCTCAATATTAAATTCCAAATGAAACACCTGAGCAACAGTCATTTGTTAACTTAATTTTGCACAGCTAAAAATGTCGTACTCAACTCAAAATCTGCTGTTTCTGTACAATGTTAAACTTATATACATGTAAATACCATGAATAAACGCTGATTGTCTGTACTCTTAACTCGTTCTCTTTTTAACTCAAATCTAAATGCTTTAAGACGGCTCAAAAGTTCCTCAGCAGTAAGTTATGTGTAAAAGCTTGTTTACTACCTTTGGTACTACTGCTTAGCTTCACTCTCTTTCTCTTTCCAACATTTAGGCCTCCATCCTGTTCCTCCTGCGAATGTAAACACAACAGGACAGTGAAAGAGATGCTTTATTACAGCTATAACAATGCTATCAATATCACCAACACGTTTTAACCATAGCAATGCAATCTATTTCCCCAGCACATTTTTCCAGTAAAATCATGTTAACGTTGATTTGCCAGAGGACCAAATCCTTGCAACCCTCATAACCAAGAACTGTGTGAAAACAAGGAGATGAAAGGGAATCATTTTTTAAAACTCTGCAAGGAGTCAGAGACAGACTGACATACTGCAGTCAGTATTCTGCATGTCTAGGTTCTATACACACAAGAGTACAATAAACTGCAGTCAGTAGTCTGTAGTGCTGAACAATAAGTCATATTTTCATCGTCATCGCCATATGAACATACGCGATAAACACTTCCTGAAACACAATGAATAAGAAAAATCATTTCATATACATGCATTCACACTAGGACTGGATGACAAAGCAAATATATTCAACATACTTGATAATTCTTTATAAGATATAAGTAGTTGCCATATTGTAATACCAAATAAGGGTTCGCAGTGTAATAATTTGCATGTTTCTTTTAAAAGTCGTCAGCATTTAACAGGCAGAAGCCTGTTGTGCTCTCTCTCTCTCTGAAACTCTGCCACTCACTCCACTGTACCCAGGCCGTTATCGTGGCAGGTGTATTGGATTCAGGAGGGAAGACACGCAGAGTACAGTCTTGTGTAAATTATGCCAAAATACAGCAACAAAAGGTAGCAGTACCACAACTTTATTGCACCACCTCAAATCACACCACCCAGTGCAGAACTACGAATCCGTCAAAAAGCATACGGCTAGTTCTGGTAACGATACCGTTACCGTTATAAGAGATATGCTGTGCGTGTGGTGTATTTATATTGTTTGAACGATTTACATGAACTTTACAGCAATTATTAAAAGATATGCTGTGCGCAGTTGTCGTCTTTAAACAAATAAAGACTGTTATTTAACATTATACATGGTTTTTATCTTCAATTCAGTGTTTCAGATAAAATATTGAAATACTGAATACAGTATCTCAAAAAAAATTTTGAAATACTGTTTTTAGACCATATCGCATATCGCTGCGTGTCTAATTCACACTCAGCATGCAAACATTTGACCTATCAGATGGAGCCCTGGATATATGGGTCTTGATGACTGTAATGGGAGACATTACAGTTATTTTAAATTGCCATGTTTAATTTATATTTATTAAGTTGTTTTCCCCCTGATATTTTTTATTTCAAGAGACGTTTCTGTTGAATTTGGAAGAAAATATTTTAAAGGGAGCAGGGGAAATTAAACTTGAATTTCTTATGGTTATAATGTCTTATTTAAATTGAATATAAATATTCTGTTTAATTGGGTGGGTGTTCATGTGCAGTTTGTTCAATAAAAGCATGTCTGAAATAATTTATTTCTTTATGTAGTGGGCATAGACTATTCAATTTCTGGTGTCTCTGATAGTGGTGTACCTATTAAAAAAGAAAGAAATAGGAACTGTTAGCTAATATGCACACTTCAATATTTGTTTATTTAATGCAAGTCATATCGTAATCGCAATATTGAACAATGTTAGTGCACATCGCAGATTTTCCTCATATTGTGCAGGCCTAGTAGTCTGCATGTCTCAGCCCACACACCTACCTCTTTACTGGACTCATCAGGATTGGCTGCAGCCGCTGCTCCTAGAGCGAACCACAAAACAATCAGAACAGCAGTTACAAAACCACAAACCAATAAGAATAGCAGTTACAGGAGCATGGAAAATGACAGAAAAATCAGAATCAGTTTTAAAATCCATTTTGTCATTGATCATGTAATATCAGATTCACACCAAAGACAAAATGAGAAACAGGCTGGAAGGAGCAGCTTTGTCTCATTCAGGTCTTCCTCTATCTGCCAACTTTCACTTGGTTTAAAAGAAGAAACCCTATCCAGCTCCAGCAGGCTCAAACAGGGCACGTTACTTCGGCTGGGAAAAGGGGGAAAAAAGGGGGAAAAACGCTAAAAAAAAGAGGGACAACTTTGCATTCCATTACAGCCAAGTGTGTTTTCAAAACCAACCTATCTTATGTATTCCAACTTCAGCAAATAACTCCTGTCCCGGTTTTTATGACCCATTTAATAACATGACCACTGTGGTGTAGATTTGTTTAAGATAGATCATCACAAATGCACATAAATGTATGGAGTAACCATTGCGCCTGCCATACTCAGCGGATGGCTCTCTCCTAGCAGTGCTCACCCAGTAAGCTGACAGCCCCTGGCCCCGCCCCTGAGGCAGCCAGGTCCGCCACCCCTGGCCCTGCCCCTCCCACAGCCTTCTCCTCTGCAGGCACCAGACCAGAGCCCTTCAATGCAGAAAGGTACTTCTCATAGTTCTTCTGAGCATACACATTCTCTTCTTGTCCTACATGGAAACATGAAACACATATTTTATGCACAAATAGCTTTTTTTCCACCCAGTTCTTCATTAACATTATGAAAACTAGACAGCTTGACTTACAGAAACATAAAGCCATGATGGGTCCTCAATAACAAATATGGCCTAAGCAGTAACCTAATTACCCAATCATGAGCCAGAGTCAAACAACAGCGCTCATTTGCAGTGGCCTAGACAAGAATCCCCATAATCAAATTTATGAATATGCCACAGCAGTTTGATGGAGACTATGTAAACATGGTAACAAAGTGAAGCATCCATCAACCAAAAAGCTTTTTATAAAGTTTGCTAGATGATAAACATAAAATACAGCTGTGAGGACATACCCATGCTTAAGTCTCTAAAGGTCTGCTGATTGGTTAAGATCTTTGTCAGGACGGTTCGCATAGCTCCACCCATCTTTGTTAGCTCTTCCAGGAAGGAGATGTGAGGCACTAGCTGCTGTAGGACCTTCTGCAAATCCCGGTCTGAGGAAGAGTCTGCAAGAGAGGGGAAACTCACTGAGATGTGTGTGTGTGTGTGTGTGTGTGCGCGCGAGGGAAAATACACAGATATGTGTGAGTGTGTATGTGTGAGAGTGCATGCATGTTTACGTGTGTGAGCGCGTGTGTAAGGGAAAAAGCACACCATGTGTGCAAGTGTGTGTGGTGTGTGCGAGTATGTTAGAGAAAACACATTGATATGTGTCCGTTTCTGTGTGAGGGAAAACACTAATATGCCTGTGTGTCTGTAGGACCATCGGAGGATGGTAGCAGAGATGGTAACTATGGTCAAACTACATCCTTGCATTAAAAAAAAGTTATCAACAAGCAGAGAGGGACAGGAATGTAACAGTGTGCGGCATAATGATTTGATAATGAAATCTAAATGATTTATCAGAAAATATTACAAATGCTTTGGATTCACTGAGCTGCATTCAACACTGAGGATTAAGAATGGCTGCAACAGATTTGTGCAGCATTCTCAGATTCTCTCCTGGTCCAGTGAGCGCTGTTTCTCTCCTGGTCCAGTGAACACAGCGCTGTTTCTCTCCTGGTCCAGTGAACAGCGCTGTTTCTCTCCTGGTCCAGTGAACACAGCGCTGTTTCTCTCCTGGTCCAGTGAACCCAGCGCTGTTTCTCTCCTGGTCCAGTGACCACAGCGCTGTTTCTCACCTGGTCCAGTGAACACAGCGCTGTTTCTCTCCTGGTCAAGTGAACACAGCGCTGTTTCTCTCCTGGTCCAGTGAACACAGCGCTGTTTCTCACCTGGTCCAGTGAACACAGTACTGTTTCTCACCTGGTCCAGTGAACACAGTGCTGTTTCTCTCCTGGTCCAGTGAACACAGCGTTGTTTCTCACCTTGTCCAGTGAACACAGTACTGTTTCTCACCTGGTCCAGTGAACACAGTGCTGTTTCTCTCCTGGTCCAGTGAACACAGCGCTGTTTCTCACCTGGTCCAGTGAACACAGTGCTGTTTCTCACCTGGTTCAGTGAACACAGTGCTGTTTCTCACCTGGTTCAGTGAACACAGTACTGTTGCTCACCTGGTCCAGTGAACACAGTGCTGTTTCTCACCTGGTTCAGTGAACACAGTACTGTTTCTCACCTGGTTCAGTGAACACAGTGCTGCTTCTCACCTGGTCCAGTGAACTCACAGCTCTGTTTCTCATCTGGTTCAGTAAACGCACAGCTCTGTTTCTCACCTGGTTCAGTAAACGCACAGCGCTGATTCTCACCTGGTTCAGTGTACCCATCTCTCAGGTACTGAATAATACAGACGATGAAACGGGGGAGAACCAGCTCTGACATCAGCAGCAGGTCACTCGGGACACTCGGAACGTTCTCTCCGGTTTTTAACCGATGCCGTCTGCAAAACCTGTGCAACACAAATCTGCTGTAACATCTAATCCAGTATGAAATCAAACATTCAATATCTTATGAGTACCATGAAGAGGTCTTTAAAATGTTCAACTGCTGCTAATCTCATGTTAATTTTTGATCCCCTTTCATTTCACTGAATTAGGGTCCAGCAATGGTGTTGGCTTTTCCAGCAAACTAAATATATTCCAATTTTGAAATTTTTTTATAGGTGGAATCACTAAGGCCCCAAGCAACATGCACTAACTGCATTGTCTTGTGAGCCTACTGGCTATCTCACTGAAAGATTCAGCTATTCACTGGTGCAAGCTCTTATTTTCATAAGCAGCCCATAGATTCATTTCTTGTGAAGATTGCCAACTGTAATCCAGTGAAGGACAGGGCTTAGTTGCCAAAATGTTTAGGTATCTCTCCAAGACAAACTGGCACTTCACTGATCCTTCCTGGTTTTAGTCAAGGATTATAGATTGAAGGATTCCCCAAAGAATGTTACACCCTGTAACACCAAAAGCCAAGTCCAGACTCAAGTGAATGCAACCAGACACAGGGAAAAGCATTATGGGATTTTTTCATTATTTTCTATCACACACAGGAAATCAGCAAAAAGTAACTCAGGTACAGACATACCACAGCAAAAACAAATTAGGGCTGACAACAGTGGAACTGTGACTTCAGACTTAGAAAGCTTAAAAATGACACATATATATTCTGCTTATATTCAGTAATTGTATGCATTTATATCACTGGGCATTCACATCAAATTTATTCAATTGATATATATAGTTATTTTACAATCTAGATTAAAAGTGGTTGAATCAGCGGCCCATTTTCAAGAAAGCTGTGGACACTCAATAAGGCAGGGTGCATGTGCTATCACCCAGTGTGACGAAAAAGCACAACCATTCTGCCATGCTTCGCAGATTACACTATGGCGCCAAGCGATAGTGATTACAGTTTTTCGAAGGTTGCAGATGTTTTTAAATAAATGAAGAGGTAGAATGTGAACACAAACAGAGGGGATGGTTGAAGAGATAGAACATGGAGACAAGCAGACAAGATGGATTAGCCTGGCACTAAGCTTAAACCACTGGTTCTTAACCTGGGTTCGATCGAACCTCAGGGGTTCGGTGGAGGTCAAGACACACACCCGACTCATATGATTCATGATGACACGCCCTGCTTGGCCATCAAGAAGGGTTCGGTGAATGCACATATGAAACTGGTGGGGTTCAGTACCTCCAACAAGGTTAAGAACCACTGGCTTAAACACATACATTTGAGCATAGCCACAGAGAACAGGGGTGCTGGAGGTCGTGCAGCACCAATTGGAATGCCTGAGAGTGTTTCAGTACTCTGTGAACACAGCTGGCAGAGACTGTGCATGGTAAGACCTCTATGTCGACCCTGTTGGACCGCTTTTCCAGTTAAGCATACTCTATTATGTTTGCACACAGTAAGACTTTAAAAGTCTAAACCTAGACTAAAGCTAGACTAAAAGTCATTTTGACTTCCAAAATAAAGCAGTGCAAATAAGAATTCAAGTGATTTAATTGGAGGATGGCTTAGCCTTTACCAAATGACCAAAAAGCAATTCTTATGTGGCTGTGATGACATGCATCCAGGAGGTATAGAGGGGAAAAAGAAGTTACCCACCTTTTAACTGCTGTATAGTAGGGATGCCACAGCGAGGACTTTTTCCCACCAGTTAATAAACTTGTGACAACACTGGTATTATCGATTAAACCAGCCATTTCACAAAAAAATATGTGTCAGTGACGCTGAATATCTGTAGAGAGCTTACTTTGATCTTTACCGTTAGATCTTTAGATCTTCCTCTTACTTTAAACAAAATGAATGCATAGAAGGCTGGTTCATTATTATTTTTTTATGAAAAACACAACTAAACATGAACTAAATGGGTTTTATTTATATTAAAAAAAAGCAAAACGACGGTGGGGGCAATGGCCAATGTAATGTAATCTGTGTATGCCCGAACACCGTGTAACACCAGTAACATGACTACCGTGGCAAGCCTACTGTACAGGTGCTTTTAGTCTCAGTAGCTTCTATTAACAGATAACTACAAATATCAGTAAAGGCCCAGGTGACACTGCAGCCTACTGCCCTAGGATCAGCACTGAGCCACCCTTGAGTGAGAAGGCAAACAGAGCTGCACTATTACTGAGCCTCCCATGAGTGCGGAGGAAAACAGGGCTACTCTGTAACTGAGCCACCCCTCAGTGAGGAGGAAAACAGAGCTTCTCTGTGACTGAGGCACCCCTGAGTGAGGAGAAAAACAGAGCAACTCTGTGACTGAGCCAATCCTGAGTGAGGTGTAAAACAGCTTCTCTGTGACCGAGTCACTGCTGAGTGAAGAGGCAAACAGAGCGACTCAGTGACTGAGTCACCCGGGTGAGGAGGAAAACAGACCTACTCTGTGACTGAGCCACCCCTGAGTGAGGGGGCAAACAGAGCTACTCTGTGACTGAGCCTCCCCTGAGTGAAGGGGCAAACAGTGGCACTAACTGGAGGTAAATCCTCTTCCACATGGACATGGGAGAAAACGTCCTCTTCCAGGTGTAACCAAAAAGCAATGACTAAGAAACCATCTCATCTCTTGCTTTTAAAGGCAACTTGCAGGAAAATTTCCTACTGCAGGTGTCACAATCTCACACTACCAATGTCATCAGAGGATTACACAGTCAGCGTACATTTAGTTTGTGTACCTGCAGGTGCTCAGCTACCCAGGAGGGGTTGCTACAGTGATGAACTAGCTAGCTTTTAACCGGCCTACACCTCTGCCATCCCTAGCGAGGCCAAGTCAATTGTTACCTTGCCAATGCAGACCTCAGGCTGGACCTCAAATCCAGTAATGGCAAGGCCGGAAAACCAAACCTCAGGCCCCCGACAAACGCCTTACCATGTGAGCCAATGGGAGGCCCAAATTTTCAGTGATTACCTCATGAAGATGGTAGGGGTTCCTTGCTCTGCCATTTCAACACCGTGTTTGTATTTACTTGCTTGGAGCATCTAATTTTAATTCAATTTAATTTTATTTGACTAGCGCTTTTTACACCAAGTTGTCACAAAGCAGCTTTACAATTGATCCCTGGCCTGAAACCCCCTCGGAGCAAGCCAAGGCAACAGTGCCAAAGAAAAACTCCCTGACAAACAAGAGGAAACCTTAAGCAGAACCTGGCTCAGAGGGGGAGCCCATCTGCTTCTGGCCGACACAGGGAGTGCAATGGGTAAACAGAAGAATGGAGATGGCTGACATGAATCTTACTCACTCAAATGATAATTGAAATAATAACAGGATCAATTACAATAACAGTGATTGTAACAATTTAGTTAGAATAATCATATTTGCAGTATAACAGTAAATATGGAAGTAGGGTCTAGTTCTTGGCACAGGGAGGGTGGGACGGGCGGGGTGGGCAGGACTGGAAGATAGACGAGCTAGGGTTGGGCTGCGGTGTTTGGTTTTCTGCTCCAGGCAGGGGCTCAGTGCATCATTTTAGCAGAGAAAGGATGTTAAATATGAAAAAAAGTTTAAAAAATTTTAATCAAATCATAAATGCTTGTTGTTACCTGTTTTGTGCATTTGATCATCAAACAGGGAAGCAGCGACGTATGAAGCACTTGTATGCATTCAAATACTTGATGGTGCTTTGAAAACCCAGTTTTAAAACATACATAAGAACATAAGAACATATTATGATGAGGACAGGCCATTCGGCCCAACAAAGCTCACCATTACATTATTTAAAGAGTATCCAAAACTACATCAAGTCTGGACTTGAACACAGCAAGGGTCTCTGCCTCAACTACATGACCTGGCAACCCATTCCATGTATTGATAACTCTTTGCATGAAATAATACTTCCTTACATCAGTGCGAAACTTACTCTTAACTAGTTTCCATTTATGTCCCCTTGTCCTACAGACTGAACTCACCTTAAAAAATGTATCGTAGTTAACCTTGTTGAGTCCCTTTATAAATTTAAAAACCTCTACTAAATCACCCCTTAGTCTCCTCTTGCTGAGTCTAAATAGGTTAAGTAACTTTAGTCTTGCCTTGTAGCTTTTATGTTTCATGCCAGGAACTAATTTAGTTGCCCTCCTTTGTACTTTTTCAAGAGCCTCGATATCTTTCTTATCGTGCGGTGCCCAGAACTGCACACAGTATTCCAAGTGTGGTCTAACTAAAGCATTTTATAATTTTAATATAACCTCCTTAGATTTATAATCAATTCTTCTGGCTATGTATCCTACAATCCTGTTGGCCTTGTTTTACTGCTACAGCACACTGCCTAGATCCTGTTAGGCTTTGGTCAACTATTACTCCCAAGTCTTTTTCAAATTGAGCACAATCTAGTTTACTTCCTCCCATGAAGTAGTCTCGTCTAAGGTTCTTGTTTCCCACATGCAAGACTTTACATTTAGTTAAGTTGAATGTCATCTGCCAGGTATCTGCCCACATATAGATGCTGTTTAGGTCTTCTTGTATTACCTTAATTGATTCTATACTGTTGGCTAGACCCCCCAGTTTTTCTGTCTGCTGCAAATTTTACTATTTTACTACTAACCCCTGCATCAAGATCATTTATGTAAATAAGGAAAAGCAAAGGCCCCAACACCGATCCCTGTGGGACTCCACCTCTTACAGGACCCTGTTCTGAAACAATTCCTCCAACAGTTACACTCTGCTTTCTACCAGTCAGCCAACTTCAAACCCACTCAGTGATAGCTCCTGATATTCCTGCAGATTTCATTTTCAGTATGAGCTTATCATGCGGAACTTTGTCGAATGCCTTTTGGAAGTCTAAATAGATAATGTCATAAGCTTGGTTTGCATCTAAACATGCTGTAGCTTCCTCAGAAAAGTCCAGGAGGTTTGTTAAGCATGACCTCCCTCTGCGAAAACCATGCTGGCTATCGTTTAAGATACCATTTTGTTCTAAGAATAATTCCAAATTGTCCCTAATGATGGATTCCAGTAATTTACATGTGATACAAGTTAAGCTGACAGGCCTATAATTTCCTGGATCAGTCCGGTCTCCTTTCTTGTAGATAGGTACAACACTGCCTAGCTTCCAGTCATCTGGTATTTCTCCAGTTTTAAGGGATTGCTTAAAAATAACTGTCAGCGGTTTGTAGACCTCTTCTGCTAGTTCCCTGAGGACTCTTGGAAATATTCGATCAGGACCTGCTGCCTTATTTGTTTTAAGTTTTCGAAGTTTATCCAGCACTTGTGTGTCATTTAAATCAATTTCCTCCATAAGACTCTGAGGACTGAATTCTCCTCGTGAAACTCTCCACAAAGTAGTTGTTTAGGGTATCAGCAATAGCCTTGTTATCATAAACCATAAGTCCATCCTTGTTTTTTAAACCTCTTATCTCAACCTTAAGTATCCTTTTTCGATTGTAGTATTGGAAAAAGCGTTTAGGGTTGTTTTTTGCATCTAGCGCAATCTGTCTTTCCAAACCCCTTTTAGCTTCCCTTATTCCTTTCTTAACTTCAGCATGCATTTTGCTGTATTCAATCTTGTTTGTCTCTGAGCTGTCTAACTTGAATTTTCTAAATAGTTCCCTTTTATGTTTCAAACTATCTTATAACGCCTTATTCATCCACTGCGGATGCCTATTTTTCAGCTTCCCTTTTCGCACTTGCGGAATGAATTTACGCTGTGCATCCAGAATAATCGTTTTAAATATGTTCCACATTTCTGTTACAGTTCTACCATCTAGAAGAGGTACCCAGTTTATATTTCTTGTATAATCACGCATTTTAATAAAGTCAGGTCGTCTGAAGTGGAAAATTCTAGCATTGGAGGACGTAGTCTTAACTCGCCAAAAAACTTCAAATGTAACTGCACTATGGTCACTTGTTCCAAGTGGCTCCCCCACCTCGGTACTGCAGATTCGATCAGGATTATTACACAGAACCAGGTCTAGAATTGTGTTCTCTCTTTTAGGCTGAGTAACAGACTGTCTCAGGAAACAATCATTTACAACATCCAGAAACTCTTCCTCACATTTACCCTGACCAGATACAGTTTCCCAATTAATTGAGGGGTAATTGAAGTCACCCATTACTATTGTCTCACCCTCCTGACATGCCAGTGTAATGTTATCAAAGATCATCCTGTTGACACTGCTGTCAGAGGCTGGTGGCCTATAACATACTCTGAAATTCAGACCGTTTTCATTTTCCCCCAGTATTTTAATCCATATGTCCTCACTAACACCAAGGGGCTCCATACCTGGAATTTCCTGGATATTAAGATAATCGTTTACATACAGAGCTGCGCCCCCTCCTCTTCTATTGGTTCTATCTTTTCTAAGCACCTTTTATCCCTTTATGTTATACTCATCCCCATCCCCTGCACCAAGCCACGTCTTCAAACATTATTCAAAGTGATAGCAACAGTTGGTCTGAATGAAGTTTTAATTTTAACCTTACATTTCACAGTCTATATCTAAAGCCGAAATAATCCAAACTACAACTTCAGGTAAAAAAAAATGTATACAAGGTGAATACATAATACCTTAATATTAATAATCTGTGATTAGCAAAACCAGCCCCTATATACCAGATAAGGACATGTAAATGCCACTGCAGGCAATGTGAACAGGTACACAAGAAAAGACAGAGGAAAAACCCTCTCAGAAGCAGAACATATCAGCTAAATAAGCCATCACTAGCAGATAATATCATAAAATACAGAAGAGAATTTTTAGCAATTTACCCTATTTTATATTTGAACAGAAATGGATTTAGCTCCTTTGATTCAGCTTCACTAGAAACTGCTTACTCTCTTGCTGGGTACTAACAAGTCAATGGTTATTATGTCTGGCAAACCAAATCCTGACCTTATCTGTGAAACATGGTGGTGAGGGTGTTATGGTTTAGACATGTATGGCTGCCACAGGTACTGGCTCAGTTGTCTTCATTGATTAGGTAACTGCCGACAGCAGAAAAATCCTGAAGCTTATAGAGACATCTGCTCAAATTCATGAAAAAGGCCCAAACTGCCCAGATGGCACGTCATCCTACAGCAAGGTCATGATCTCAGCAAACTGCTAAAGCAAAAAGGAGTCCTGCAAAGCCAAAATCCAGAAATTCTTAACTGGCCAAGTCAGTCACCCAATCCGAATCCAACTGAACAGGCATTTCAGATGCTGAAAAGAAAACGTAAGGCAACTAGCCCCTGAAACAAGCAGGAGCTGAAGATGGCTGCAGCACAGGCCTGGCAGAGCATCACCAGAGAAGATACTCAGCACCAGGTGATTTTTGTGGGTCACAGACGGCAAGCAGTCGTTGAATGTAAAGGATATGCAAGTAAAGTCCTAAACGACTAATTTGCATAATTTACATTTGCTATTGTTCCCTGAAATTTAGGGACTATGAATTAAAGGTGCTGTGGCAAGATAACCTTTTAATAAAAGCAGAATATCTGCAAAATAACCACATGTGAATTGTTTTACTACAAATCTAAAATTGTGGAATAGAGTCAGATCAAGAAATAATGCGTCTTCATCCCAAATGTTGTGGGGGCACTGAAAATGGGTTAACATGTTTAGGGCAATCGTGCACACATGCTCTAAGACCCAACATTGCACTCCTGCTCTGAACTTAGTGCAGAGCAGGTAAAAATAGAAAACGTTTTCATATTCCTTTTTCTTGTATGTGAAATGCCCAATGTGAAATGACGAAATGTGGCTGTCGTCTTTGATAAATAAATACCTTAATTCATACAGGACAGTTTTAGTTATAACATGAAGTAGTGATGCACCAAAACCCAAAAAACCTAAAACAGAAAGTAACACCTGTCAATGCATTTTCTTCTCTCTGTCCTGATCTGCATTAAGGAATGGTATTATATGTGAGAAAAGTATGTAATTAATATCAATGAGATGTATAACTCTTTAAAATTGAAAATGCAAAAGTTACTTTTGAAAACTATAGGCAGACAATTTACACTATTTGGTGAAGACCGCTTTTAATTGTGCTATCAGTATCAATACCTGTGACATTGTGTATGACTGTGCCTTGCGATTCATCACTGGCTGTAAATACCTCACACACCACTGTACATTGTACACAAAGCCTGAGTGGCCATCTCTGTATGTTCACAGGTGTGTACTGGTTGTGTTTCATTTGCAGAACTCTCCTTGGGTTAGTCCCCACTAAGTTATGCACATATCTTTCCAGAAGCCAAAGCCATTACAGCCTGCACCCTCAAGATGCTCTGCATTTGTCTGTTCCTTGTGTTCACACAGATCTGGGCAAAAAAGCTTTTACGTATGCTGCCCCCTACACTTGGAACTCTCTACAAAATGATTTGAAATTGCCAGAACTAATTTCTTACAGAGAATTAGTTTCTGTCATTACAAACCTGGATACTAGTACTGTCTGTAATTGCTTTTGTCCATAATTTTATTTTTCAATTAAACTGTATAAATCCAGTGCTGTTTTTGAATGATTCCACTGTGACGGAATGGTTGATGTTTTTATATGGTCTTTGTAATGTGTGTTTTTATGTTGCCTTCTTGGAGAATTTTATCTCAATGAGACTTCACTCCTCGCTAAATAATTTTTTTTTTTTTTTAAAACCAGCATACTTACACGCAATACATACAGTACACGGACATACGTTTTATATCCACTGCTAAACATTAAATCAGTGTAGTCCTCGTGCAGCTGATGTTTCTCCAAACTTCACTTTGTCTACCGTTGCGTTCCACCGACAACTACAAGAAAGGGCTTTCATCATGGTAACATATTTTCAATAAAATAAACTTTTCCCTTGTAGATTAAGCAACATACGAACTTCATCAGAAGACGCACCTGCAACAGCGCCGAATGCTGACGTATTGATTTGCGCTCAAAAAATGCCATTTCGAGTGCTCTCTTAACATCCTTTTTGTGTTTGTTGATTGTTGATGTTGTGTTCTCCATTTATGATAGCTGCCACAGACAAATTGTGAAAGTTTACCAGCTATGTAATCCTCTACCTTGATTAGGCGTATAAAACTTAGTTTATCCATTCTACCAAGCAGTTTTCTACATAGCTATCTAATGACATTTAACAAAATAGCAACTTTCTCAATTATGATGAGCAACACGCTGAGCGAAGGTAAAGTACAACTAGCAATGACATCTGAACGCATAGATTAGCTTGCTAAATGATTCATGTCAACACTCGGAGCCTTACAGACACTAAGAGAACACCACCTTCTACCGAAACGATCATTTACAAGTACAAGAGCTGTCAAAACAGTTGAGGGCTTGGTCAGTCATGATCAGTGGCTGTGAGTTAAAAATAAACTACACCCTGACCCACCGTAGCATTACATTCGCATGGCCATACACCAACTGAGAGTCAGCAGTAGGCATGACATCTCTCCTAGGTAACTAGCCAATAGCTTGGTTGATAAGACTTGTTCGTGGGGTTACTAGCTGATGTAAATAAGTACCTCTACGTAGAATTAAATACCACGGTTGATAGTTAACGTTACTTACCCACTTTCACGCATGACATTACTGTCTCCACAGTCGCAGGCCCCACCGGCCTGGCTCCGGAACATATTGAAATCATGGCCCGAGTGATCGCCGTTGTTAAAGCACTCGGCGCAAAGTGACATGCAGGGGGAAATGCCACAGGTCCGACAGCGGTACGCTACAAAATTGGCAGTCCATACCAAGCCGCACAAAGTAGCGTTGTCATAGGACCGGACCGTTTTGCAAAACTCTTCGAACCCTTCTCCTCCTGCTAGCAGGTATTTGCACCAGTCTAAGGCCTCGGTGTCTCCTGCTGGCTTCTCTGGGTTTAGAACACAGTCCAATAGCTCTTGTAGTTGACGGACACCCGAACTGTTGTCAGTCCGGCTAAGGTCGGCCTTCAATTGGGCGGCTGTCGATTTCTTGTCCCGGCGCAGCAGCGACGCCGCCATCATGCACTCAGGATTGTTTTCCAGAATTTATTTTTGTTGTCTTGTTGCTATGTTCTCGGCTTTTCTCGCGATACCTCAGCTTGAGGGTCGGTCTATGTGTGTTAGCAGCTAATAAATACAACAAGTTCAGAATAAGCCACGGAGTTCCTTCATGTCCGCGGAACAGTCATGCTCCGCTGTTTCCTGTGACGAAGCATTTTTCGAAGAATGAACAGCTATATTTTTGGAGCCCTGTCACACGGGTGCCAGCTAATGATATGCTCCTCCCTTGCCATGTCAGATAGAAGCTAGAGACATGTCAGCTAGCGAGCCATCTCTAGTACAGCCTGCTGTCTTAATTTCAGATAAGCTAGCAACGACCAATGCGTTCGTCCTGTAACATTATAAATTAGGATATGGTGTCTGACTGTCAGTCGCAGTGTGCAACTTAAAATACACACACCAAATACCTACCTATTGTTCCAATACACTGACACCTTTACTACTGCTATGGAGCGCGATATGCGCAAGGAGAATAGACGGTTATAACGATTATGTTATACCAGTCATGCATTCGTCTCTGTTCTACAAATACATAGACACATTGACATGTATTTAAATGTAGTTTTTCATTTTGTAGTAACATAGACTAATTGGATCTGAACGGCCCAGTGCTTTACTCCTTATTTGTTCATTAGGACAAGCCTAGCTACAATAAAACGCAAAAGGAAAACTGCCGCAAAACGATTTAACCCATAGTCACCAAACCTCTAACTGTTTAGACGTATAAAACATAGATGTAAAATTGTAGTAAACCAAATGCGTGAAATATTTTTGAGCAAAGGATGCAGATAATGTATGGGGCACGTAACTCGGGTCACAGGTGTTTGTGGTTCATTTTTAAGGTCGATCAACTTAACCATCAAAGCAGCGGAAAAGCCAGGAATGTCGCGTTCAATGGAAAGAACAGCGAGGTATTGTCCTCAGCAATTCTGGTTCTAATGTGAGCTGAAACTTGAGGTAATTTCATTTTAAATAGCAAACAATGTTATTGTACTTTCATAATTATTACTAGTCAGCCAGTAATAAATTGTTATCCTTAAAAACAAATGAGGTTAACTCAATAACTGAGTGAAACAAAGAGAAACTAGCCTCTTGTAAGCCCAGACTTACAAGTTTGGACTTCTGGCCTGCATGCTTCTTAGGCCCACCATGACAGTTTGTACCCTTATTGTTCAGTAGTTGCACTTGATATTACAAATATATACCCTTCATTATTACTATGTTACTATGCTATTGTTCTTGTTAGGGGTCCAAGGCAGGAACTGTCTTATTTTTCCTTTATTAAAATGATCATTTAGTGGCTAAGAATGACTGGTAGACAGCTAGACACTGATGTGATAAGCTACTTGCTGCATCCTACTGTCGCTATGCTGGTTTCCATTGCTTCAAACAGTATGTACCCATACCTAAGCAGGCTACAGAAGATATTTTGTGAAACAGTGAAATACATACTTGAGGAGGGCTTTTTACTTGGAAATATGCACTAACGATATTGTTGACTCACACATTTAAAGGGTCACACTGATCATTTGGCCCAAGATCAGAATCAGCTGATTTTCAGACATAACAGAATGATTGGAAGGGGCAGATTCATTTTAAATTTGGCTGATCGTGTCAACCGATTAGGATGTCACTGTAATGCATTGTGAAGTTGCTGTGTAAATAATAGGCTACTTGTTATAGCATGAAATGACAAACATGTTATTTCAAAGCACTGCAGAACAACAAATCTGTTGTTTTTTCCAATATATGCAAAACTAATGGGGGTGATATAAAAGCATTAAGCAATACTAAATTTAACAGACACACTTTCAAGAGCATTCAGACTATCAATAAAAATTCTAATAAAATGGCTATGAATAGCAAGCCAACCTGTATTCAGGTGTCCCCACTGCTGTCAGCTGTCCTTACAGGAGCAGACTTGCAGAGGCAGCTTTGCCAGCATTTCCATTGGAACATTCTATCAGTGCAGCACCATTTTAAGAGGACAAACAGCGATCAAAATCTAAAGATCCACATCTAATAATAATAATAGAACCTCAAACGAGTGAAACAACAATTAATTCTGACCAATTCCACTGATTCATAAGATATCATTATCCCCACAGCTACTAATTTGCTTCCTATCTGGTCCGTAAATTTTAATCAGCCAACTGGCTCCTTAATAGGACTTAACCCCATATATCACATACAAATACACTACCTCTGAAGAAGCTATGGCCATTAGCTAATATTAGATAACAGCTACCCCATATGTTGACAGTTGGCTGAGAGCTGGACAGGTTGACTTGTTTCTACAGACAAAAAGTCCAAAGTTAAATATATGAGGTTTTTATGACAAAAACAACACTTTACAGGATGCCACAGGTAAGTATTCTAAAGACAAATTTAGCTGAGGTTCTCCAGTTCTTAGAGACAGGCTCTAATTATGAGGTTACTTCTCAAATGTAAAACAGTATGATGACAGCAATAATGTACATTTAACACCCTCTGTATTTTTATTGAAACCAAAGGGATGTATACAATCTAAAAGGCAAAATACTCAAAATCAAAATTATAGATAGTTGGGATATAATGACATAATGATACATTACAATTATGAAATAAACAGCCAGAGGTTTAGAAAATCATATTTCTATTAACTTAAAACATTCAACAAGTTCACAGCTACTCCTAAATTTCATTTTGTTTGGTGACCCTTTACATGGCGTCTGTTTAAAAGTTTTGGCCAAAATAATTTTATAATCTGCTGAGTAGCATTTAATGTGATTGTTGTTTGGTAAGTTGATTTCTGTCTTTTGAAGTAAGCCAATCTTGCATTTTTGTCAGAATGAAAACTGTGAGGACACACAGAAATGAGTTCTGTGGTTTCAATATCATAGTTACAAAACTGGCAGTTATTCCTGTCAATATTAAATGCAATTTTACTGTTAAAGTACATAGGATGTCTTTAAGAATTTTGAAGAGAAGCTATTTTGCTTTGGGGGAAAGGAATATGTACTTGATTATCATTGAATCAGAGTTCACAAATGTGACTATTGGCTAATGGTGGAAAGTATTTATTGGTAATTGCATTTCTTTCTTATTTGTATCTGTGATTATATAATCGTCAATATGCAGGAGAGGTAACAAATAGGTAATATTGAAATATATGAACTCCCCTCTGATGAAACCTGTCTTTAGCCCTATTTTTCATCATTTCAATACACCTGCACAGTGGATTCTCCTTTTAATGATTTATTCAGAAATGTTTCAACCTCAAATTATTACAATCATAGCATATTCAGCCAATTTGCCAGTGTTTTTCTTCATCTTATAATGCACAGAAATATGACTGCTGCTGGTCTTTCAAGGGAAAAAGCCTAAAGTTTATATTAGTCCAATAAAAATGTGACTTTGATCATTTACACATTTGCATGGATAGAATGTTTTTGAAAAAACATTGGATTCACAAAATGAAGTCTAGGGTTAATAAAATCACACTTTCAGAACTTTGTTGATGTACATTTACATTTATTTATTTGGCAGACGATTTTAAAAAAGAACATGACAGGACCTTGCTGTACAGGAGATGTTAATCCTTGAAGTCCAGTTTGTCGTCAAGGATGGCACCCAGGTTACTCGCCGAGCAGGAGGCTGTAACTGTAACTTTAGACCTATCAACAGTGATGGAGAGCTCTCGTAATGGGGAGGACTTGGCCGGGATAAAGAGCAGCTCCATCTTGTCAAGGTTCAATTTTAGGTGGCGGGAGGACATCCATCTGGAGATATCCACTAGGCGTGTCAAAATTCTCTCACTAACCTGTGGGGAGGAGGGTGGGAAAAAATTATTGTTTTCATCAGTTTTTTTTATTTTGTGGTTTTCAGGAAAACCTAGGTACCTTACAACTAATGTTGAACATTTGTTTGGTTTTGATGGGTAGGGATCAGTTTATCTTCCCCCTTCTGACTGTAGCCTTTAACTAAGGTATGTGAATGTGTACCCAGCTACTGTACTAACACATAATGTATCTTACATATAGTAAGGCACATATTATAGTAGGTTCATCTGGTGCTTCATGAGTAAAGAAGACAAATACCAATTTTTACATGTACAGCATAAATGCAAAGTATAAAAATTAATACATATCAAATTAGGACGTATTTCAAAGGACTACTTTTATTTAATTCAAGGGACTTTTATTTCCAAATGCCACATTTATTTCTCAGCTCTTTTCATTTCCATCTGTTATATTCAAATGAATGGGCGTGGTTATCTCACAGATTCAAACCAAAGCAACATCAGAACAGCACTGAATATACAGCAGCAGTGAATATACGAGAAGGCAGCGAAAATGTCTGGCGAGTGGAAGGACAATAGGCTACATGGTTGTTGTTCATTGTTCATCTGCATGCAATGTCGGACTCTGAGCAAAAAATCTCAGAATTATTGAAAGAGGCTGCCAACCGTCTCGAGGGGATGGTGATGCGACAGCCACATCAAATTGGGCATCCCGAGCCCAAGAACCTCTATCCAAAGTAGGTAATGTTAGCTAGGTCCGATAACCCAAAGTCGGTGTACCCCAGGTAAACGTAGCTAACAAGCTGACTGCCCGCAAACACAAATGTTCGTGTTTATTCAGTATAGATGACAGTACATTGTTCGTTTGGTTGAAAAATTGGATGAAACAATCTGTGACAACGTGATCCAGTTCTGTTATAAGAGAAAAGGAACAAGTCCTTATCATTGAATCATTGTTGTAGCATAACTTCAACTACCGCCAGCCGCCACTTCGGAAATCACGGTCAAGGCAGCCGCCACGTTATTTCTGTTGTGCGTACACTTGTATTATTGCGGTATTGAGTTTTTTCCATTTTGAAGAACTGAATTAGTCGACAAAAGCGGTTTGCCATCGCTTTTTTTTTTTTTTAAAACGCTATTTATTGTTGTAAATGCCAAATCAGGACAATTCACTGTAGAACATCTGAATAAAAGCCTTTAAAATATATTATACACCAAAACAAGACGTCCTACTCAGAAATGTATTAAAAGAAAACTGCCTGTTTCCAATCACTAATTCCACTTCAGGCAGATCCAAGAAGACCCCATGGGCCTCATTTATAAACTTTGCGTACGCACAAAAAACGCTCGAAAACATGCGTACGCCGATTTCCACGCTTGGGAAAGTTTGGGACTGATAAAATTTCTTCTTGACGTGAGAATGTGCGTACTGGTACGATACGTTTGTCAGTGGATAAATAGGTGTAAGTAAATCATAAGAATTTCCATTCAGTAAACGTGCGATGTGATTTGCGATGCACACATAATACCGACACATGTGGTTGCCAGATGGCCAGGATCATGTATCGTTCACTCTGATGAACAGTAAAGTTGGAAACAACTCCGATAATCGTAGCCAGTTTATCGACGGAGGTCAGTGGTGGCACCCTTCATACCGTTGCCCATACACTGGCAGTTGGGGAAGTAGAAGCCTGTTTGCCTCGAGCTTGATGTCGGACCACCTTTTATTAATTCTAATCTGCGTGCGGCTCTCTGACAGCCACGGTAACCTCCTGTCATGCAAGGTGTTTTTGTATTTGTTACCCCAGTGCTGTCGCCACCTGAAATTATATTTTGTCTAATATCTGTTTAGGAGACTAAAGCTTCCATTTCGCAGCTTCTTTCGCAGTTTCTTCTTTTTCCCGTCCGCTGCCATTATTGCGTTTAAAATGTATTGCTCTGTTCTACACATTATTTATATTAGTTGTGATTTATAACAAAAGACATGCGTATGTGTTACGTACGCAAGTTTTATAATTTAGATTTTTTTTTTTTTTTTTGCGTACGCAAACTCGTAGGTTTTGGCGTATGTAACTATTTAGGTACGATAAGTACGCAAAGTTGTATCAATGAGGTCCCAGGTAGCTGCACAAAAAGTTACCGAATATTTCACAGTGGAATTTCAGAATAAAGGCCCTTTGAAATTATTATGCTCTAAAACAAAATGTTCTATTCAGAAAATTACTAAAAGAAAACTGTTTGTTTCCAATCACTAACTCCACTACGGACACATTCCAGAGGACCCCAGTTAGCTGCAGAGAAACGTCCGGAACATTTCACAGTGGAATCTCAGAATAAAGGCCCTTCAAATGTGTTATACACAAAAATAATGTTCTAATCAAAATATTACTACAAGAAAACTGTCTGTTTCCAATAACTAATTCCACTTCGCACACATTCTAGATGACCCTAGGTAGCTGCATAAAAAGTCCCAGAATGATTCACTGTGGAATTTCAGAATGAAGGCCCTCCAAATATGTTATACACAAAAACAATATGTTCTAATCAAAAGATTATGACAAGAAAACTGTTTACAATCACTAATTCCACTTTGCACACATTCTAGATGACCCCAGGTAGCTGCATAAAAAGTTCCAGAACAATTCACAGTTGAATTTCAAAATAAAGGCCCTCCAAGTATGTTGTCACCAAAACAAGCTCTTGTATTTAAAAAATTACTACAAGTAAACTGTCAGTTTCCAATCAGTAATTCCACTTCAGACACATTCTAGAGCACCCCAGGTGGATGAAAAAGAGTTCTACAACGATTCACTGTGGAATTTCAAAATAAAGGCCCTCCAAAACAAGACACCATACTCAGAAATTTATTAACAGAAAACTCTGTTTCCAATCATTAATTCCACAATATGTTCTATTCAAAATATTCTGCAAGTAAACTGTCAGTTTCCAATCAGTAATTCCACTTCAGACACATTCTAGAGCACCCCAAGTGGATGGAAAGAAGTTCCACACCAATTTACTGTGAAATTTCTAAATAAAAGCCCTACAAATATGTTTTACACCAAAAACAAGATGTCCAATTCAAAAAATGACTACAAGAAAGCAATCTTTGCCCAATGACTAATTCCATCTCAGACACATTCTAGAAGACCCCAAGGAAAGTGCACAAAAAGTTCCAGAACAATTACTTGTGAAATTTCAGAATGAAAGCCCTTGAAATATATTGTACATTTAAAACAAGAAGTTCTACTCAGAATCAACTAAAAAAAGAAACTGTTTGCTTCCATTCACAATTTCCATTTCCAAATTCCACTTTGCATACATTGCGGAGCTTGTCAGGAAGTTGCACACAAAGTTCCAAAAGATTTCACAGTGGAATTTCAGAATAAAGGACCTTTAAAGGTATGACACATTAACAAAAGCTGCTCTAATAATTATTTAATAATTATCAGTTTTACTTCCAGTACATTTGGGAATATGTTCAGAAACTTCAAGAAAAGTTTCAGAATATTTCACTGTGGTATGTCAAAATAAAGGGTCTTCAACTATACATAATATTGAAAGGTACTTTATTTTAAGATTGCACAGTGAAATCTTTTGGAACTTTTTGCGTAGCTTCCTGATATGCTCCACAATGTAGAAGTGGAGTTTGGAATTGGAAATTGTGATTGGAAGCAAACAGTTTCCTTTTTAGTTGATTCTGAGTAAAACATCTTGTGTTGGTTTATATGAAATTTCATGAGCCTATATTTTGACATACCACAGTGAAATGTTTCTGCAGCTACCTGGGGTCCACTATAATGTGTCTGAAGTGGAATTAGTGATTGGAAACAAACAGTTTTCTTGTAGCAATATTTTGAATAAAACATCTTGTTTTTGTGTATTTGGAGGACCTTTATTTTGAAATTCCACAATGAACCGTTCTGGAAATTTTTATGCAGATACCTGGAGTCGTCTAGAATGTGTCTGAAGTGGAATTACTGATTGGAAACAGACAGTTTTCTTTAAATAAATTTCTGAGTCGGACATCTTGCTTTGGTGTATAACGTATTTGGAGGGCCTTTATTCTGAAATTATACAGTAAAATAGTCTGGAACTCTTTGTGCAGCTACCTGGGGTCCTCAATGTGTCCGAAGTTGAAACAGTGATTGGAAACTGTTTCCTTTTAATACTGTTAAGTAAATGAAAGTGACGGCAAACTGCATTTTGTCAACGCATCTTCAGTTCTTCTAAGTGGAAAAACCTCATTACCATAATAAAGCATGTGTACGCGCAGAAGAAATAACATGGCTGCTGACTTGACCTGTGATTTCCAAAGTGGTGGCTAGCTTGACCGCAGTCGCCATTTTGACAGGATCCTAGATACTTTCAGTGAACTCTATTACTGCATAGCTAACTTACTCTGCCTTTTATCTGGATCACGTTGTCACAGATTGTTTCATCAAATTTTGTCAACCATACTAACAATGTAGTGCCATCTATACTGAATAACCATGAATGTTAAACTAATTGTGTTTGTAGGCTGTAGTGATGGGAAATGTAGTTTGTTTTGGTGACCCGGTTCTTTTGGCTCGATTTGTTCATTTGGCTCTCTCGTTTGTTTGTACAGTAGTACTTCCAGAATGACAGAGATGTTGCCCAGTTCATTGTTCATTCTACCAGAGCGCAGTTCCTGCTGCGTCCACTAGTTCTGCTGCATCTTATAAACAGTGAGCAAATAATAATAAATAACTGTAATGGTAACTTTTGTTTTTATAATAATCATTGATGCCACTTGTTGTATTGTTGTATCCTACTCAAGAAAAATATTAAATAACACTGTCGCTGCCACAGTATTGCCAGCCTATTAATCAAAGAAAATAAAACACAATATTTTTGGTTTCTCTGTTTACCTTTAGCCGTTTCCATTTTCCTGTTAATAAATAAGTAAATGAATAGTGTATATGTGTGCTTATATTAGATTATTAGATCGAATGCCCCTTTTAATCCATTACCATCTTATTGTATTATTGTTCATTTTATTAACAATAATACAATAAGATGTATATATGTACATATATATATGCCATAATAAGTATACATGCCATATATCAGTCACAGACAACATTATTAAGTAACATATATTATAACATCAGCTATACCATTACTAAACGTTTTGTAGTCCATAGCTTCATTTCTGGTTTCTTAAGAAAATTTTGCTTAAGTTTTGCATAGAAAACTCAAATGTACCAAAATGACAGAATATGTAATGTTAAAATCTCTTATTAATGCTCTGAAACACTTAATGAATGAGGAAATAAAGCATTATTGCAATTAATATGATACAGTTTCACTTTTTGAATTTATTTTAATTGCTTTTATTACGTAACTGGCTCTAGTATTAGGCTACAGAAAATTATAATGACTAACATAATTTACCTAAATATTATTTGTGATAGCCTAACAATTCCTCAAGTCCAAGGAATGTGCGCTGTGCTGCCTACTAATGGCATCACATTCAGGCTGTACTGCACTGAACTTTCAGTTCAGGCCAGTTCATGGTTTTCTCGTTCGCTGGCTCTCTGGATCCTTTCGTTCATTGGCTCCTTTCGTTCGCTCATGTTCACTTCTCGTTCACTGGCTCACATGACCTGCTGACGTATGTATGTTCATCTGCAGCTGTTTGATTGGCTTTTCAGTAAGCCTATCGGCCTTCACACATACTGGCTTGATAAATAGCTAATGGCCACTGTGTCACTCAAATCTTGCTCTAGTCTAGGACAATAACACGAGGGAGGAGCAGGCATCAGAGATGGAAGTCTCAGGGCTTGGGGAGAGAGCCAAATGAACAAATCTGTGACAGAGACGACTCGGGTCAGTTCGTTCTTTTGAAAGATTCGTCCAAAAAGATTTGTTCATCCGTGAACTGCCCATCACTGGCGGGAAGTCAGCTTGGTAGCTACGTTTACCTGGAGAATACCAACTTTGGATTACTGGTACCTAGCTAACATTACCTACCTGGGACAGGGGTTCATGGGCTTGGGGTGTCCACTTCAGCAGCTGGTGGCTGCCACGTCACCATCCCATTGAGGCAGTTGGCAACCTCTCTCAATAATTCTGAGATGCTTTTCTCAGGGTTACACATCATACGCAGATGAACAATGAACAACGATCATGCTGCCTACTGTCCTTCCACATGCCAGAAATTTTTGCAGCCTTCTCATGTACAGTGCTGCTGTATATTCAGTGATTTAGTGCTGTTCTGGTGATGTTGCTTTGGTCTGAATCTGTGAGATAACCACGCCCATTCATTTGAATATAACAGATGGAAATAAAAAGAGCTGAGTATTAAATGTGGAATTATGAAATAAAAGTCCCCTGAAATAAATAAATAGTCCTTCGAAAAACATCATTTTGAAACAAAACCCTATTTAACTATTTTGACCAAGTCAATACCTGGATGAACTTACTGAACTTTAATATACAATGCAATATTTTTATTTAAATAAATCTCTCAAGCCTTATACAAGACAAAATACATATGTAAGTTTTTACACTGTATTATAAACAAAATGTTTTATAAATATGTCATACAAAATATATCTGACAAAAATCGCTGTCAAGAGTACATACAAAAAATCTTTTATAACATCCAACTTTGACCTGATTAGGAAAACATATTGGTTTGAATGACACAAAATGTTACTTTAGCAAATATTAGCTGGCTTGCCAAGCCATTTTGGCTAGGTTTATAACATCACCAATTAACTAATGCAAGCCAGCTACACTAGTTAGCTGTTGCCAGAAAGATATTTGTATATGGGCTACGGTGTTAAATGGCCAATGTAATTTCTTCAAGCAAAAGGAAGTTTCAACAATGCTCACCTACTAGGGGCATCACTATCTTCTACCAAAACGCCACAGGTGAAAAGCATTTGTTGCTTTGCATCACTGCTCATCATGAATCCACATTATGCTTTGCTCCCAAGTCTACATCCTACTACCCACTGAGAGTAAGTTCAGGAAGCTCGAGAAACAGCCTACGTGTCCTGCCTTTCGCTGGAAGTGTTTTCAGTCATAAGAGCTTTATTGGCGCAAAGCTGATAACACTGAGATGCTTTGTAAATACAGTTCTGATCTCACAGTTAAAAGTCCTTCAGCGATTGAGTTATTGGTTCAGTGCAACTTGAATAAGCGATCCACTGATACATGACATTATGATGGACATATTACAGGTGTCTAACCATTGCCATCTTAAGATGAACAAGAACTTTTATGGCTAGAATAATAAAACAAAAGCATACACAGGGGTCACCCAGGACAGGGAAACGTTTGCTTTTATAATATGATACATAAGACCATTTTAAAAACTGTGTCATTTAAAAAAAAATGTATTTTATTTGCTATACACAATGTATTCTTAAAGCAAGATAGTAGTTTAAAACATTCATACATAGGAAAAATGGCACATTCTGGAAAACTTACAGTAACAAAAGCACCACGATGCGATGGGCTAAAATGAAAGGCTTAACATGTTTTTGCCCAGGAAAAAAAAAAAAAGAAAAATCTGTTCACCCAAAAAGACTAATTTCCAAGTCAAAGCACTCTTACTGCCATTATAGATAGCTAAAGTTCAGTCAAAATACCACAAATTGAATCTGGCATATTTGGGGGGGGGGGGGGGTAGGAATTTTAGATTTTGCATTGTAACATGCACATAAAATAAATGGGGAAAACTAAGCAAATTTTACATTTTAATTATAGTTTGACATCAAGGTGGACAATGTTCGATTTCATGAGCCCAGAACTGGAATGGATTCAAGCTTCTTTTTTGCATTTCAAATAAAAGTTGAAAATGATGTGGTAGAACTTCATTTTTCAGATCCATTTTCAGTTTTCGCTTGTTTTGCCGTGGGTTCTCCAGCCCCTTTCTCATTTTCTTCCAGAGCCCTCTTCTTTGGGCTCAGTTGCTCTGATGGGGAAAGTAAATGGTCTTAAAACTTAACACCGACAGTTTTACATTTCAATACAATTCACATTTTAGAAACCAAGGATTAGAATCAGAACAGGATATTTTTCATTGTGTTCTAAAAAATGGTGTAACAGTGTTTCTGTTCCAGGGTTCAACTCAAACAGATTTATGGAACATCAGTTAATATGAATATAAAACCCAGTTAACCATATGACATCTCAATGGTGTCTAGTTGGGGAGAATGTAGTGGAGAACGTATTCTCAGGTGTTGCTAGGATATATCAATTTTGTTACTGTTTCTTTAACACTCAATTAGTTCATCCCTGAAGTAATGTGGTGTTGGAATTAAAACAGTATTTTATACATGGATGACCTTCCAAGTCGGAATCACAAACTGGGAAGAGATAACCCCTTGACACAGCAGTAGTAGACTTCTCGCCATTAACCCATCACTAGACACACACAAACTAGCACATTTGCTACCAGCAGTTTGAGAAATGTTTGTTTGTTTACCACTACATTATTGATTATAGTAGGTTTGAGCTATGGTTACACCAAACTAGCTGGCAGTTTTCCTCTTACCATGACACTGCACTCAATCTCTGCCAGGATTTAAATTATGTGACTGTAGTGGTTCTGACAAATAAACCGTATTTTCATCGTCATTGCGACATGCCTGTCGCCTGAAATGCAATGGATAAGAAAAATCATTGTATTTATACGCAATGCATTCACACTAGAGCTGGGCAAAAAAGCGAATATATTCGACACATTTAATTTTTTTAACAAGATAGCCTACAAGAAGTTGCCATTTAGTAATATTGAATTAGGGATAGTTCGCAGTGTAATCATTTGCATGTTTCTTTTAAAAGTCAGCAGCATTTAACAGGCAGACACTTTCTCACTTGCACGCTCTCTCTCTCTCTCTCGTGTAAATTATGCCAAAAATACAGCAACAAAAGGTAGCAGTACCACAAATTTATTTCACCACCTCAAACCACATCACCCAGTGCAGAACGAAGAATCCGTCAAACACCGTGAGGCTAGCTCTGCTAGCCATACCGTTACCGTTAGAAGAGCTATGCTGTGTGTGGTGTAAATATATTGTTTGAACAATTTATATGAAGTTGACAGCAATTAAAAGATATGCTGTGTTTAGTTGTCGTGTTTAAACAAATAAAGACTGTTTAATATTATACGTTGTTTTGAGCATCCCTCATCCGAAATCTGAAACCTTTTGAGCACCGACATGACGCCACAAGGGGAAAATTCCACACCTGACCTACGCGATTTATGATCATCCATATATACTACATAAAAAAAAAATTAAAATAAACTACTGTACAGGTGTGCGCCGCATAAAGTCTGTTCAGGCAACGTCTGACTGCATAGCCTAATAATAATATCTTTACTGTGCACACAAATGTGGAAATTTGCCTTCGGCTTCACAGGTTGGTTAAACACATCACAGTAAATCACAATAAATACAATAATAAATAACATGCATCGCACAGACAACAATAAGACCTGATCCCAATGTAAATGGTGTTTATGAATTTAGCAAAGTTATTGCATTAGGCATGAAAGACTTTTTGTAAATGCTCTTGGTTGCAGTAACGGCTCTATAGCATCTTTCCGAGGGCAGTTTTATGAATTCTTTAAAAAACGGGATCAACAGTATCAGAAAAAAACATTTTTCGGGCTTTTTGTTTCACCTGTGTTTTATATATACACACATCCCTGTTGTTTCTGCTCTTTCCTAATAATTTTACTGGTCATGTTTGCAATTCTGGATAGTCTGTTTTTGTTCTTAGCCCCAGGATGCATATACCATGTACACGTAATAAAAAGTTAATACACTTTCAAGTTCAAACAATGACGTTATAAAAGAGTTCAGATTCGATCCGAGAGGAGAACAGGACGATTTAACCCATATATTACCTTGCCAGATACATTAGCTAAAATACAGTACTGTATGTGAACAGTATCTTGGCTATTTAGTCAATACAGGTACACTACAGTATCCCATATAGCTTTACTAAGTACGTATTTAATATGGTACTCGCTCAACACCATGCTAACATACGTCTGACTTACGTCCATTTCGAGACAACCGGTCGGTCAGAACAGAACAGGATGTAAATCGGGGAATGGCTGTATATTAAAATATTCCAAAACACTTCTGGTCCCAGGCATTTTGGATAAGGGATACACAACTTGCATATCGCAATTTTTCAAAAACAATATCGAGATATTGTTTTCAGGTCATATTGCCCAGCCCTAATTCACACTCAGCATGAAAACATTTGACCTATCAGATGGAGCCCTGGATACTTGGGCCTTGATTGTTATGGGAGACATTACAGTTATTATAAATTGCCATGTTTAATTTATATTTATTTAAGTTGTTTTCCCCCAGATATATATATATATTTTTTTTTTACTTCAACAGATGTTTTTCTTTAATTTAGAAGAAAATATTTTAAAGGGAGCAGGGGAAATTAAACTTTAATTTCTTAGTTATGTCTTATTTAAAGTTCTGTGTAACTAGTTGGGTGTGCATGTGCAATTTGTTCAGTATTTGTTTATTTATTGCAAGTCATATCGTCATCGCAACACTGAACAATGTTATCGCACATCGCCGATTTTCCTCATATCGTGCAGGCCTAGACTCTAGTTACAAGCACTATTCACACTATCAGTGTCACATACAATCACAATATTGTCTTCTTACGCATTGGTAGTGTTTCATTTGCTTTGTTATTCACTTATTACATTGCCTGTTTGTTTCAAACACATTTTCCTCTTGTATTCTGAAATAAGCATTGGTAAATGAGTATTTAAAATGTATTTTAAATGTTTATGAATGATTTAAATTCATTAAAACAAGGCTTTATGATGGTTACAGTGTAGTATAATGGTTAGGGAGCTGGGCTTGTAGCTGTAACTGGTTATAGGCACTGCATTGTTCAGCTGAGAAATGCATTTCACCTTCAGTAACAATGTCCAGCAATACAAATGTACTAAAGTGACTCTGGAAGCATAAAGCCAATACAATTTGCACTGTGATTTACACGAACCAGATTCTCACCCTTACCTTCATCACCATCATCATCACTATCGAATGTGGTCTTCTTGCCCTGGTACTGTACTTTGCCCTGATCTCGTCCTCCTCTGTCCCTTCGGCCACCTCGCCCTCGACCTCCAGGTTTCCGGCCACCTACAGACAAGAAATTTCAACAAGCAGTTAGAGTACATCATACAGAAGGCAAAAAGGCAAGTCCAAAATTTAACTGAAGCTAGTTTAGTGGAGCAGCTGTGCATTCTGCGGCTGTAGCCAGCTAGCAATGTAGCTGTGTGCTCTGTGGCTATGCTCAGTTATAGCCAGTTAGCGTTGTAGCTGTGCGTTCAGTGGCTACGCTCAACTATGGCAAGTTAGCAGTGTAGCTTTGTGCTCTGTGGCTACGCTCAGCTATGGCCAGTTAGCAGAGCAGCTGTGTGGTCTGTGGCTACACTCAGCTGTGGCCAGGTAAAGTATTAGTACTGCCAAAAAAAAACCCGACAACAGATCAACAGATTGGATGTCAGTTCACATCAGTTTCAATGAGAGAGGGGCAATGACCTCTGCCTTTGCGTTTGTTCAGGGAGTCCTGCTGGTCCTCAATGATCTTCTTCAGTGTCTCCTTTTCTACTTCCCCCTCCAGGACCTCCCACTTCACATCCTTGCCGTTTATTTTCAGGTCTCCTCCATTTTCTGCTTTAGCTTTATCAAGCGCCTCCCTGGCATTTGACTTGAAAAGTATAGTACCCTATAGAAGAATTAAAGTAAAATGGGTATCAGCACTGAGAAAACTGACAAAACACACAAAAACGAAGACTTTCTCAATTTCATCTAATCCCGAGATCCACTTCAGTGAATTACATGTTTGTTCTCAAAAAATATGGAAAAGCCAGGTCTTGGGGGGGAGATAATTAAATCAAAGCTGGCCAAGCCATTTTGTATTAAGAACTAAATATCAGGCAAATCAGGGTTTTCCTGCACCACAATGTGAATTTGTTTCTTTAAACATGCAGGTTTTAGTGTGAAATTCACACAATGCAAAATACTTTAGTAATTAATGTGCTGCATCACAAATTCACTTCCAGGTTTAGAGGAAATGATGCACTAAAAACAAGGAAACCCCTGCAAGAGAGTAGAATTTCACCACTGAAACACAAAGCAAAACCGCCTGCCAAGTGATCTGACAGAGCTTTGC
>JAFBMS010001154.1:0-46378 GCA_019788955.1 Albula glossodonta | reverse complement strand
TTTTCATATATTTATATTAATTATAAATATATTTATATTTGTATAAATATAATAAACATATAAATATATTTTTAATTGTGTCCTTTAAAGGGCCTCCAAGTGGGTAAAATGTTCACTGGGAGCCCTGCGGTTGGGTGTTCAAACCCCATCCTTGCCATTACCGCCCAGGCCGGAGGTCCGTATAAGGCAGTGATTGGCCCAGCCTCACAGGGGGTGCAAGCCAGGCCTGCCGCTCCCCAGTGCCCACCCCTGGTCAGCCAGGACCCAGCAGGAGTACAGACTGAACCCAAACTGACCGCCATAGGCCAAGCGTGATTGGTGGTGCGCCCGCAGTGTGGAACAGAAGAGCAAGGGCTGGGTCCTCATGTGAGCGGGAGGAATCGCGTGCCACGGCATCCTCCTCCCGAGTCGGTGGGAGCAGGCCGCTGCAGTGGACTAAACAGCTCAGCTGTGTTCAGGGTAGGGAAGGGGTGAAAGCAGGGCTTTTAAATGCATTAATTTCTTTACTGTGCCAGGAAATGGGGCCTGAATATGAGTACCTGCCCTCAGGAAAGTTATAAATGGCTTGTATGAAAGTTAAACCTTCTTTAGCTGATGCAAAATCCAAGCTAGTGAAACACCTCAGCCCGTTGTACTTAGCGCAACTATCGTACCTTGATGTTGTTTTTGACAGTTTGGACACAAAAATGCAAGAGAGGAAAGTCAGTCAGTCTTGTAGACCAAGTCAGTGCCTCCGTCCAAAAACTAGATTTTTAGCGCAATCAGATGATGAAATTTTGATGTTTCCAAACTTGATGTCTCTTCCCTGATAGGCTACATCTCCTCACATGTTTATGGACTGAAACAACAATTTGGCCACAATTTTTTGGATGATTATAGTTCATTTGTGTGGTCAGAGGCCCTTCAGTTTTCCTAGCCAGCAACCTTGCTATTGACATGAAGGAACAACTCATTGAATTAAAAAGTAAAAGAAAAAGTTGTGTCGCAAAGCACTGTGAGTGGGCTGAAAACCAATACCTTAATCGCCTTCAAGTTGAGAACATGTTCAACTTTTTTTTTCCACCAACCTCTGTGCTGGCTCTGATTCATGTCTCACTTCTTTCCGCACTGCAGCCACACCACTAATCACACAATGCCTATGTTGTCTGAGGATGGCTGCTGTAGGCACCCATCTTTGACCAAACAAAAACCACATTAAGTCATGTCGCAGTTGTTTATTGCTATTTTAAGGGTGCAATGTCAAGACAGTGATGCACACCAACATGCGTGAACACCCTGCTTGTTATGCACACAGAGTCTTTTTATTTGTATATCAATACGAATAAAAAGATTAATGAGTGTCTTTCCAGCATCATACACCAACTTGGTCATATATGCAGTTACGTCAAGCCAAGTCTAAAATTCCAACGAATATGTTAAGTTCCCAATAACCAACAATGAACGGGAAAAGCAGGAGTTAATGGGAAATTCTGGGTTCCCTCACTCTGTCGTTCTGCAGTCTCCCTGGGAGATATTGCTCTCGAGGAATGGCTGTAATGGGACAATGGCTGTCCATTAAAGACATGGCTGATAACAATGTATGTCCTACCTACAAAACGTGTACAAAACCTTAGCGAGCTTTCCATACATTTTCTTCTTGAACACTTTCACCTCATGCAGAAGCAGGTCAATCCCGTCAGCAGTGAATCTTGTTTCTTACACTTGCTAATCCTGCCATTAAACTAGCAATCGTGTGACGTGCAAACTGTAGGAGGCATTTAAAGACAATGGGAGATGACACTGTGATTGGTTTGTTGTGGCAATCAAATAATCCACCCGTTAAAGTACCAGAAGTGACTTAAGATACGCCCCAATTGCGTAATAAGAGTATTCACTTCGACTAGGCACCAAAATTGTTAGAATGTAGCCCATGTAGTCAAACACAGATGTCTGTCTATTTTCAGATTTCCATGATATATCATGGACATACAAAAATGCTACATCATGCTACACAGAATTTTTTTTATCTACTTGAGTGAGACTGTGATTTGATGGACATGGGAAATCTGTTCCCTTGATCATCTGTTGCGCGATGACGTATGTTTCTTTCGGCAAATACATGGCAAGTTGAAATGCAATTTTTAAAATGATCCAGAAGAACGCAAGAAAAAAAGCACCAGAGTCCTCTGGGCAGCTCTGAGCTTAGCGCCCCTGAGGTCGGGGTTAGAATACTAGCCTCTCCATTACCGACCATTGTCAAAGGTCCACATTGGTGGTCCAGTTGGCCCTGCCTTGTTGAGGATGGTGGAGTTGTTGGGTGGTTAAAACTTCATTAGTTCATCACTCTCTAGCAACCCCCGGGCAGCCGCGGGTACACAAACCAAACATACGCTAACTGTGTAATCCTCCGATGACATACGCAGTGTGTGATTGGTGGTGCACCTGCGGTATGGAAAGAAGCGAGGGCTAGTCATGACATGAGCTGATGTAGAAATCGTGCCACAGCTTCCACCTCCTGAGTTGGCAGGAGTAGGTTGTTGACATGGGCTGAACAGTTCAGCTCCGTTCAGGGTAGGAAATAAAAAAAAAAGAAGTGCCACTTTGTTTCATTCTGAAAAAAGTTAAATGTGACTCTGAGCTTACATACTTGTACAGCACTGGAACGAGGCAGAATCTAGTTAGATATAAACACCCTACGGTGGTTGTGAGTGATGAGGCGTCAAGCAGCCGCGCGACGAGCCTGAGTCCAACTACATCTGATCCCCATCAAACATCAATGAAAGAATTTATTTGTGAAAAATGAAGGCAAGAGAAGGTAACCAACTTAATCATCCGAATGATCGAAATGGATTTGTAGCCTATCTCTATTGTGGAAGATGAGGGCTTCACAAAGACAGCATGTTGGTGCTTTCGCAAACCTTGCATTTAACATAGCATTAAACTAAACACGTTTTTGTTATTATTTGGTTAGTGTCTGTTTAAATGGATACCCCCCCCCCCCCCCCCACCCCCTTGGAACCTTGTTTTTTTACACGTGTACTCACATTTTTTTCCACTGTCTTTCTGTTTAGAGATTTTCCCAGTTTTGTCCATCCCTATTAAGGACAACCGAAAGAAAAATGACACGAAATAAATATATATTTAAAAATTATACATTTGCAGAGTGTGATATGACCAGTGTTAGATATTCAACCGATTACCCATTAAGGTGGAGTGGTTGCAATCAAAATACAACTTTGTTTACTTCAAAAGGTGTAATTGGCCTACTTATGCCTACTTACTGATATGAGAACACGCACACAAAGCTTGAGCAAAATTGGTGTAGTCACCCCTTATATCTGTGGCTGATTTGGCTCAGAAATGCACACAGTCTTCACTATGGGAAACTGAAAACGCAGTGAAACTCGTCAGTTTTACTTTCACACTGAGAGATTTCAAATTAGGTGTAAATATTTGTGCCATTGGCGCGACATGACTGCAATGAAAAGATGTTTGGATATTGGCCTATGTTAGAGTAATTCAATTATCTCCAAACATTCTCGGTGTATTCAACATATTTAACATTAGATGAAATGCAGACTTTTTGTATTAATTGGATTACTGTTATTTGTTAAAAAACTAGGTCAGTTGCCAATATTTAATCATTTGACAAGACAAACACTGGCATCCACAGCAGATACTGGCTGCTTTAACACTGTACTCCGAAATGTCTTTTGAATGGGTGGTTTTACAGGCATGTTTCGCCAATCTGGGAAAGGACATTTTCAATATATTCAGCATTAAAACTGCATAGAACCACGGCTCTTATATTCCAAAAATATGGGTATGCCTGGAGCACTGAATAGACGGCCATGAGCACTGAGCATTCTGATTGGTGGATGTGTGGCGTAGGGAGGACTTTGTGATACCGACTCAGTGCCCTGTCCTTACTGCTCTCAAACTGTAGCGTGCAATCAGTAAAGCCTGCAGATGCATGCTGAAATTCCCAGTGATAGCTTATTAACACAATATACAATATGCCCGGCTGGCCAATGCAAACAGCTGATGGCTTCATTAGCTGATTAGCGTAGCCATGATATTTAATCGTTTAATCTGAAAGGAGTTGACTAAAAAGCAAAAACTGAATTGTTAAAGAAGACATTCAGCTGTCATTGTGCTTCCTTTGTACAAGAAATCTGGTCTGCATTTGAACTGCCTGTGATCTGCGCAATCTCATTTTACACATGTATGATTAATGTCGAGACGTGACGATGATGGCAATGATTATGAACGTTATGCTTTTTTAAAAATCATTTATGAATCAGATGCGGTCTTAAGTGAATCCCAGCCTACAGGAAAACAAAGTTATAATTCATAGGACGGGATGTCACATTTGGCGAGGGATGACTCATGCACTCAAATCTCTTCCCGTTTTCTCCCTCACCTGCAGTATCAAAACATCTCATTACCGGCTGTCATTCAGACTTCCAGTCTGGGCCAGCCGCACGCCGAGCATTCAGTATTACCGATACTTATGAAATTCCGTGTCAGTGTCTAATGGCTTTTCTTAAAGTCCCCCTCCAGTCAAAAAAATTCCCTTTGAAAACCGATCCTTAACAATATGTGTCACCTATTGTTTTTTTTTGTTTTTTTTTTCAGGAAAATTATGAATTTTTCAATTTAAAATGTAGACTTTATGGAAGGTACATTTTTTCGGGCATCAAGGATCCAGGATTGATGAGCCTCTCTGATCCAGCAATAACGTTGGTATACACCGGGAGGGCACTTTATTAGGTGCACATGCTCGATGGCTTTTGCCTGCAGAATGGCCTGAATTTTTTGGGGCAGAGACCCAACACGATTTTCAAAGTGCAGCACAGGGATTCTAGCCCAATGCTTTATAAACTTGTTGCATTTCGGGTGGGGGGAGGGGGTGGATCCCTACTCAGAATAGCTCATTCCATCTCATCCCTCAGATGCTTGATTGGATTGAGATCTGGTCACTGGGGAGGCCGCTGAAGCAAACTCATTTCACTGTCATGTTTCTGGAGAAAGTGGTCCCACCCTTTGTGTTGTACCGCTGACAAATAAGTGAAGCAGTCTGCTGCAAAGAAAGTAAACTGTGCACCTATTAAATTTGGCCGACGGGTCAAATTTGCTGTACATAGTACGTAGTTTTTTTTGCCAAGAAGTAAGCATGTAGTTTTGAAGTACGAATGTTTGTCACTCGCTACCTCCATGGTTGTGGAGGGAAACGGCAAGCAGGAGACAGCTAGCTAGCTACCTATAAAGTTAGAAATGAAATTTGAAAGTTCATTGTTATTGAAACACCAGACGCATCGCTGGCAACGCTGCCATCAAAAGAAGCACTAGCCAGCTACACTTAAGTAGCTTCATTGCATGTGAATTGCAACTTGTTGAGGGGAAAAAATTGTAAGAAATTTGAATACTTATTTGTATGATTGTTCTCACAGTTTTGGAGTTGGTTATGCCAGTGCAATCTCCATTGTGCAACCCACACTGGATAAATGAAGCTAACGCACAGCCACTCCTCTGATGCTCCCAGATACACTCGCATCTGTTTTACACACTTATACCCCCACCCCCCAACCCCTCCCCATCACCACCAATGAAAATAAAGCTATCATGCAGCCTGCACTTATAGAAAGGATGCTGTCATGCAACTCGCATAACACTGAAGCTGTTAACCTTTGCTAGACTGGCATGTCTAATTCTCCTTTGCTCAACATTAAATGGACAACAGCCAAGAGCTTAAGCTATATGAGAAAGCTGACTTCAAGCAACAGAGGTGTAATTTGATATTCTGGAACTGCAGTGGTAGATGACTCATTCCTTCCAAAAAAAAAAATTGTTTTGTATTGTTTTCTGCCGATTTCTGGAATGTGGATTTGAAAATTATGACACATTTAAATGTACAGTATTATACCTGTGTATCATTTTGTGTCGACTGATGAAATGTGTATTTGAAAATTATGATGACAAGTTCAAATGTACAGTATTATATCTATGTAACCTAAATTATGATGCATAGACCTGACAATGTATACCTGAATTCAGGAAAAATGCAAGATTGTGTCGTTATTAGGGTGTAATGTGGCAGGTGGAAAATGTTCTATACATATGAAGCAAATATAAAATCAAAATGCTGCTTAGTGCCCTAAATTATAATATTCAACTTAAAATATGGCCTGGAGCCTGTCAAACATATAGTATACTCATTCATTAGTCATATTAGTAGTATGAACATAACACAAAATGTTAATGATCGGACAATAATATTTTGCATGGTTTCATCATATATGTTGAAGTAACTATGCACAAAAAAATCTGTAAATTCTGAGAGGGTCAGGTGGGGTTTATTTTTGACAGAATGACCCAACTTTTATTAACACGATTCCTTTTAGTAAACACATGGCTAAATAAACTTCCATAGTGGTTTAGCATACTTCGTAAATTGTCCACAAAAGGAACTAAAAGCATCTCCATCTGCTTGCCTGTGGCCCCTTTGTTTCCGATAAACACAGCTGACCAGAGCTCTGGCAATTCCTTCAGGCTGCAGAATGCCATCCCTACATTTTTTACCACCGGAACACTATGCACGGAAACAGTTAAACGAGACGCGATGGTTGTTAAACGAATGAATAAATAAATAAGCGGAGATGCTGCAATAAAAAAGGTATGAGGTGGGATTTCCCTTCGGCGCTGTTTATCCTGTTTAGCGGTATACATCCTGAAATACATGGACGGGGGCCACAGCGCACCGGTTCTGATGTGTGGTTGAGGGCGGGGAGGGACGATGAGGTGGCCCACAGTCCCAGGATGCCATGCCTGTGACTCCAAGCTCGTGGCGAGGCTGGTGTACCTTCTCCCAGCATCCCACAATCTGAGTGGGGCTGACTGCTCTTACCCCTTTGCCCCCAAATATTACAGAATCAGGGCTCTGCCTAAAGCGTGTTGCAATGGTGCTGTGGCACCATGCTCTCTCTTCAGTGACACAATGCAATCTTAGCCAAATCAACTGCAACGAATTTACAAAAAGACATGAAACGAAAGCGAAAAAGGTGTTTTTTTGTAATGTTTTGGTGAAATTTGTGTATTTCAGTGTACGGTTTGGTTGATATAACAGACTTCATTAACGTATGCGCTGTATCAAAAATCTACTTCGGGTTTGGAGGATGCAAACTTTGTAAAAACATTCTAGGGAGACCTCTTAACAACCTTGTCATGCTCTTCATTAAATATAATGAGTGAACTTACTGGACTTACATGGTTGTTGCTTAGATATCTAAAAGAAATGGAATTCTTCAAAGGTTTTTCCATGACTGGGCTCAACAGCCTTTTTGTGACCCAAACGTTTTTGATAACGTTCTTTAAATAAGTATTTTAATACACATTTGTATTTTTCATTCAATGCATTTTGAGCAAAATCAGTAAAATTAGAAATAGAAGTAAATTCTAATATGATTTTGTATTTGTTATATAAGACCACTCTGCACCCAAGTGTCCAAACTCTTCTCCAAAAGGAGCTGCATTAGCTATAGCAGCTTGTATTTTTAATATTAAAATGTCATAAATACCCTTATTGATTATTGATCTGACTCATTGTCAGATATTGTTTGGTTGGTAATCCCACAGCAACTCTGACTGTCGTGAGATTTGCGACTGCAACAGGGGTAAAGGTTAAATCCTGCTATAAAAGAAATGAAACAGAACAAACCATCAGAAATGGTTTCCGTGAACTAAAACAAACTATTTCAGTGCGTGTTCTTTTTTTTTTTTTTTTTTTTTAGAAGTGGTGGTGCGATCAAGGTTTATTTACTGTTTTCCCATCAAGCAGTGAACTTGAGTTACGCCATGTCCACTTTAGACGTACGGTACACCCTTATGACTGTCCTTAAAGGGACTCACATTGGTCAGAATTTGTTCTTGATATACGATAAGACTGTCATCATTGGTATTGTGGTACTCTTGGAGAACAGAGCTAACCAACCATTTTCCATTATAAATCCACAGTAATAAAGCCCCTAATGTCCTCATTAGCTGGACTTCTCAGACTCGTCAGGAGCCACTGAGAAATTCAATTTTGCTTCAGTTCCAAAACCCTTCCTAAAAGTCATATAATTTTGTCTGTTTTTACAGCATTTATTAATTGGACGGTATTTTGACAGGTTATAGACAAGTGGTCATGCTCAATAACAATGACACTCCACGGTGGCTAGAAACTCAATATTTTACCCAGATTTTTTGAAAAAGTTTTGAGTAGGTTTATGAACTGTGGGGTTGAAGCTGAGTGAGTACGGGTGATGTGTATTTTTTTATGTTATTATTTTTTTTGTTTTTACCTGAATCCACCTAAAGTTTAGGAAAATATACTCGCACCCACGAGACCCCATTGAGAATGCAAAAAATGAATAAGTAAAATCCCTAGCAATATTGAAAGGAATTGAGTTTATTCCATTTGGCATTTCACAAAGCTCAGTCTAACGTGCCTCCTATCGATGGACTAAAACTACACCTCCCATAATGCATTTCCTGTGTCTGGCCTTTTACAGACATGATTTAGTGCCTGGCTTTGGGTGTGTGAGGGGGCCACATTCTTAAGGGAATCCTACTCAATCCTTCAAAGAGAGACAGGATTATAAATAAATAAGTAAAAAAAAGTGTATATGCGCATTAAGACTATACTGCGCTCCTCCCTATCTCAACACCAGTTGACTGGGTACAAGGTTGGGGGGGTGGAATGTCCACTTGTCCAGGAGTGGGACAGCTCCCCAGATTGGGGGAAGGGTTTCCATTGTGCTCTTGTTAACCTTGCTGCGGGAGCTAGCTGGGGGATGGGTGGATGACTACTGCTGCTGCACAAGGTGTCAGTTCACACCCAGAGAAGGGGGGGGGGGGGGGCGTGTGTGGGTGGGGTGTGCGTCTGCACATGAAACTACAGCAGCAGGCTGGCTGGAGAGGGGTGGATCAGGGCAAGCTGAACAGATGCATGGGTGTCAATGAGGAAATAAAAAAGTCATATGTTTATAATTATTCACATATAATCATAGGTTTACAGTATATAACCCTGTTTAAGCAACATGCTCTAATTGTTTCATGGAAGAATATAAGACAACTTCTGTCCAGTTAGAATTGTAGGAAAACATCTTCTTCCCAGTTCTTTGACAGAATACTCAGCTTGCCTCAGCAGACCAGCTCTACATTGAAGAAGAGGCACTCTTGCTTGAGTACCAGACTTTATTGAATGCGATTAAAAAATTGGAAAAGAAAAAATACAATTGTACTGTGTAAGGTGTAAATACTGTTTATTATTACATCGGTACACAGTACAGTTTGACCAATGAGATATCCAGGAATATGGACCATATAGAATCAATACAACATAAGAGGTTCAGCATCAATCTGTACCCATTAACATGGCACCATGTTACCATTTCTGTACATCTGTTTTTAATGTTAATCATTTACCTATTTTATAACTACTGGAGATATGCCTTAATTTCAACGTTAGGTTTTTAGCTCCATCAAATGTATTTTGTTTGTTAAAACTCTTTTAGATCTGTGTGAGTGTGTGTGTGTGTGTGTGTGGGGGGGGGCGGTAATTGCATTTCTCAAATTCTCACTGTATTTATTACAGGTATTGGTGCTTTGTGATGCTGTTCCCTGAGCAAGTCTGACACTTCCAGCTCCAAAGCATGTCCAGGTCCTGTAAATCTTACTTTTCACCAACATGGTAACAATTCTGTAACGTTGGAATAAAATATTATGATAATGCTCAAAAAATTGATCATACACCTAAAACACCATTCCTGATGTTTTTGTCCCTCTCAAATATAAAAAAGGCAATGACATGTAGCCAATTTCTGTTTTCAAATGTAAATAATCCATTGCAAATTCAGTGTACAGTATTGTCTTGTTTCACTAAATCAGTGCCGATGTTCTCGGCTAATTTGAGTTTCAATGTCAGCTGTTCACTAATGAAAGGACAGACCAGTGACATTTCAAGAAAGTAAATACTGGGAAAATACGCTGCTTCTGTATATTGCGGTATTTGAATTTGGCATTTGAAATTTTCACACTTGTATTATTACACTTTTATTCTTTAAATCTTACAATATTATTGACATTTCAGTCCTCTCTCATTCTCAGATTTTCCCCACTCAGGCAGAGAATATTCAGGTGGCCACTTAAAATTGCTGTAATCAAAAATTCGGATGGAATAAAAGCATGAAACGGCTCTGGAACTCTAAAATCAGGGTTCCCTTCCCCCTTTTCTTCCACTAATCCTAGGTAGGATTACTTGAATAAAATATATAGTTGATTGTGGTTCTTGTGGTCATGTCGTTTTATTTCAGTTCAGTAAACCGTTTTCGCTTTGGACTATAAGGACGTCATGTCTTGTCAAAAGTATCTTATGCATACCGCAAAATTGCCGGGCCTTGTTATTTCAATAAGCCACGTGGCTACAGGCTATCTTTTGTCCGTACTATCTCTAAACAAAGCAACCTAGTTCATAGTCATGAGAAGAAAGGGTGCCAGGGTGCAGCAGTTTCCTCGGGCATGCTGCTATGATGTGCGTATACGTCTCTCTCAGGACCCTGTAAAACTTCTTAAGAGAAAATAACCAACATTCAGCAAGAGAGTGTGCAAAAGTTTATGTAGGTCACACCAATTGGGGTAGCGTACATCACTAGACGCAATGTTATAATAATGAATTAATCAACTATTGACAACTGTGCAGATTGTGTTTGCCTATCTGCTTATCCTATCATTTTAGCGTGCAGAAAAAAATATTTTGATATCTAAAATAAAGCAGCGCAATAGAAATTTTCCAGCAATTCAATTTCAGGATAGTTAAGTGTTAGCCAAAGGAACTAAAACAATTTAAATTATGTTTCTTCCCAACTGCATATACACAGCTTTATTTTTTTAAAGAATAACCTGGCGATAGCAGGTAGAGCAGTAAAGCGGGGGAGGGGGGAATATCATTAAAAGTCACATACAGTACTTACTGTTGAGTTTTATTTGAAGCGTATATTGTAAAATGCTATTTGGGTTATAGTTAACTGGATTCCGTTTCAAATTTACTATCTGTACAGGTACACACTCACTTTTTCAACATCCACCTTAATGAAAAGTAAGACTCACAGAATGGAGATTTTTCCACTCTGTTGTGAACACAGACTACATTACCACCTTATTTGGTTTTGCTTACCTTCAGAAATCAATCAATTTCATAGGCTAACAGCATAAAACAAACTGTCAAATCGAAATTGACCTTGTTAGCAATGCTGCCGAATTGCAATAAATGGGTTTTTAGTCACATGTAGAGAACTATTCCAAAGCCAAATTTTAAAATAAACTGTATTGTTTTGTCAACAGCTGTCATATTGTTTCACAACCATCCAATTGTAAATAAAGTAAATCAAGGAAACAAAAGCAAGATACCAAAGTATTGTAACTATCATAGAAGTGACTGCTTTTTCAGCTTTACGAAAAACAGTTAATTGGCGCAAAACCAGTTACTGACGTTCAATAATACATTATAGTCATTGCTAATGGCAAAGCAGTCCTGTTAATTTAAGCTACAAACACTGTCATCACATTCATTAATCAGTTCTTTAGATGCCAATATTGATGTCTATTGCTACTTTAGCAGTCTAGCTTCTTGAGTGGTCAAGCAATACCAGGGTTTTTCGTGCATGGAGAATTTTGAGGCAGCCGCCTCCACAAAATCCTGACCGCATGAAAAACCTTTATAAATATAAACTTTGTTCCTAGTATTACTTTATTCTGACGTGGTTCTACATCTTAATCGCACAACACACCAGGAAAAGTGCTGCAAAAGAATTCAAAGCTACAGCAGCTGTAAGTTACCATGGAACTGATGACTTACAGCCGCTGTAAGTTCCATGGTAACCATGCATTGGTTGCAGAAATGGACAGTCACACACATTATTATCCTAATGGTTTTCTGGATGTAACGTTAGTTTTATATGCTAAGTTTATTTCAACATGCATCTGTACAATGCAATATTCCGAAAAAAATTTAATCATATGTTTATTTAGATTTTTATCTTTTCACTTGTGCTAGAGCATCACATTATTTTACTTCAGTTAGCTAGACAGTTAAAAATGCCATTAATCTGCTAGACAATACTGCTACCTATCTAGTGATAGCTAGTTTATTGAAAAGGCTAGCTGGAGAGGAAACTAACATTCCAATGTAACTCGCCAACTAAAGCTAACAGAACAAGATAATTAAGAAAATAGCCTAACATCATAATTGTAAAATAGAATTTATACTTCAGATGTCGATAATCCTATGTAGCCCAAGCTGATTAATATAGCACATACAGCTGATCAATAAAATCATTGTTATGTTTGTTAGTGACATTATTAAAGTGTCAAAAATTTAATTTTCAAATTCAAGTACAGCAGTATCATGGGGGCCAGCATATTCCTAGTGTTTCTCTTTTCAAAATGTAATTTGATAATCCCATAGTTTTGCAAAAATTTACTTGACACTATTTACATGGTGGTGAAAAGTGCACTGACAAGACCATCTAGGACTCATATTGGAGCTGCTATAAGCAGTGTGCTCTTTGTTTTAAACCCTGCATTACTCTTGGGTTTTATTTCTATCCTTTAGTCAGTTGTTTGGTTTTTGTTGTATTGGTTTGTGTTGTAATGATCGTTAGCAAACATGTGCTCAATGGAAGTAATATGAGCTTATAGCAAGTTTATTTGGTTGGCAGTGAACCATCCTACACCTCCAATGTCTATAATGATTATAGGCAAAGGTTGGTCTGTCGTAAAACAATAGCAGATATATGTGCTGCGTCAGCAATTAAATAAGAGAAGCTCAGCTCCCTCAAAACTACACTGGACGTAAATTTTCCATGTTCGACATTTTTCATCATGTCAAAAGTTTACATATTGCCTCACCAAAAGCAGTAGATCTCAGTCATAACTACAAATATGGATTGGAAGAAGGACAAATTGAATAGCTGACTACAACTTAATTAGCTACAATCAATTAGCTACAACTGCTAGCAAAGAAGCAGAATTCATTGCTAGTAAGGAGTTACTGGGTTTACTGTGACAGGTTCCATGGTTCTATTTCCTCATATGACTGAATACACTAGCTAATGTCACTTGTTTCCCACAAATGAATGAAAACCGTGACCATCACTTTAATGTGCAAAATTTGGATAAAATGGTAGAATGAGTTGACCATTAACGCATTGGTTTAGTTGTATGAACATGTCACAGCTTACAATGTAGCTAGAAAATCTAACATAGCTAGCTTAGCTTAGTAACTACATATAATTTCATCGATGAATAACTTAACTAAATAATAACTAAATATTGAATGCAGTTGTTTTTATGTTTAAGTTAGTTGATTTATAACATGGAGGGATACAAGACGTTAGCATTTATGAAACTGGAGCGAAGCAGAAACGTTTTCGACAGTTCCAGAAATTTTTGACCTGTGACGTTGCTGCTGTTTCTCTGTTCTTGCTCATGTGAAAATGCTTTTTATTTCTGGTTTTAGTTTCCACTTTCAAGCCAAATTAATTGTGTGGTAGGTTGAATAGCTCGCGCTTTCGCGCATCTGCGCTGTCAGGATGTCCTTGTCAGTCTGAATACACACAGCAATCACTCATCACCACCTTACCGCCACAGCTGCCGTGGTCGAGGGCTCGTTAGAAACAAGCCAGTTGTTGTATTCGTCAAAAACTTTGATTGATGTATGTGAACCCATTGCTTCCCAGACACAAAACAAAATACTTTCTCCCTGCGAATTTTTACAGTGCAAAATGCACATGAGGCTTGTTCTACATACAAACTCATCCGATTCCTGGAAAAATTCGGTGTGCTGAAGAAAACAGCTAGGCCTTGAATTTTTAGCACATTCTGTGTGGGTGGCAATCATATTTCTTCTAACAATAATGTTATGAAGTTGCATATTTTGGACATAATGGAGGTGGATAATTTAGAATCATACATTTCTGAAACTGATTACAAACTTGGTTGTTGTTTCCTGAATGCTGAAATGTTAGCCAGTGGTTGCATTTTCAAATCCTTAAGATGTGGTGACTGTAGATTATATTTGAAGAAAAGTTTACCCTGTAACTAGAGGCAGGGGGTTTGCAGTAGGTGTTTTTTTTAATCAGTCTTTGCATTTGGAGATGTTGATCAGGACAACCGTGGTGCTGTTAGCTGCAGATGACTTTACTGAAGAGGCTAAGTGCAAAATTGTGACTGGTTTCGCAAAACAAATACAAAATCAAGTATGGTTTTATACTTTGTGGATCTGCACAGAAACCATATTCTTTGACCGGTTCCACAAGAAGGCCAGGGGTAAACAAATTAAAACTTCTACATAGTACAGCATAGTACTGATTCAGCTGCTTTTCAAGAGTGGATAAAAATAGCATTGGAAACTAGAATTTGAATTTCACATTATACTTCCAGAAATATGTGAGTATTACCATAAGTTTGTATCACACAAATCCCCAATGTGGGTGCAAAAGGCATGGCCCATTTAGGGCTATGAACCATGGCACTTTGTTGTTTGATAGAACAGCTTGATAGAACTGTATACTAAGTCAAATCGTGTGTTTGTCGAGCGAAAAGTTTCTTTCGTATTGACGCTTTGTTCTGGTTCTCACAAACCCATGGCATGAAATCTTTGAATGCAGTAATAATTAAAAATCCTTATAAATCCTATCCTCGAGTTCGTTGCGATTTAAAAACCTCCTTTGGGCCGTCTTGTTAGTAGGTAGAGTGTTAAAATCCTAAGCAAACAACAGACAAGTAAATACATTAAGCTTTGCAGCTGACTTCAATAACAAATCTGTTGATAAAAATTACCATCACGACAAACTCCTGACAGACTAATTGCTGGATCCCTTTCCAACAATGACAGATTATCTGTCCTGCCGTCTCCCATCTCTTGCTCATCTGCTCAGTTTTTGATATGCAGATTTCGGTCATTTATCTTGAATTCTCTGTTGTGCACAGTTTTAGAGACACCCTTAAATCAGCTTTAAATGGTAAATTCATCTGTCCAGTTATAATATGATCTAAAAATTAAAACACCCCGATCTTCGCATGTCTGTCCCCTGACCTGAAAAATCTTCGTTTCTTTCATGTTAGCAGGGCAGCCACACTTTCTTTAAAGAACCGGTACTTCCTGAAACTACTCCAATGCCTTGTTTATTTCATTAGAACATGAAAAAAAGCAGTAAAGCATTAGTGTATCACAGATTTGGCACATTTTTATTTATGTCTTTGATAGTAGGTATTATTCTGGACTAAATATGAATGGTTAATCGCCTGCTGACGTCAGAAGGAAATCAAACAGCTCAGATTCCATCTCTTGGCAGCGGGAAGCTCTCTAAAAACATTTCATCAGGGAGTCACCCTTTAAAAATATGATCAGAATACTGTTTCATCTACATTTTTTCCCCCAGTTTTATAGCTTGCATTTCCAAAAATAAAAAGAATGTATCTCATATTCATTCTCTGGCTCGGTAAGTACAAGTAAATCTTGATGAGATTTATCAAACGTGTTGCTGACAGTACAGTGTCTTCTCTTCAGCACAGACTAAAGATTCATAGGTTTCGAGCATTTGGATTTGAGACACCGCTGTTGCTTCACCTGCAATTCATTTATGTTTTTTTAATGAAAAACACCAACACATATTTCAATAATTGTCTTGTAGCTGTTTCCTAGGTCATTTCAATGAATGTGACACGACCATGGGTTTATATGATGATATAATGAACCACAGCCCTGATTGGCTGACTCGCAGTCAGCCCCTTAACAAAGCAGCTTTAATTGAAATGTCTTTGTCAGCTGATTAGTGCACAGCAAGGAGAGGAATATTCAAATTAAGCCCAGTTGTGAGGTCACAGTTGGAGCCGGTTTTAAAGTGCTTTCAACCCAGAATTTCCAAATGTTCTCCCTTGCAAAGCAATGCTGACGTCAGGCTTCAGACTTCAGCTGTGTTAATTCGATACCCCCATGTGCAAATACTATACAAAACACAACACGATTTTGACTAGACAGAGTGAGTAATGGTCCCAAAAACAAACCATTAAAATTAGCATTGTATGTGTTTAGCCCTCATTTAAGGCATGTGGGTGACTCAAGAGCATCCACTTGATTACAAGATTTACAAATTAGATGTAAACTGAATCTTGCGCTGAACTCGAGGTGACAGGGAAACGGACCCAGGCGGTGCACGACGAAGAAAGAGATCCTGTTCCAGTCAGTCCCTCTTCTTAATGGTCTGTCTGTTATTGTAAGAAGATATTTAAAACTCCCTGCTGACATTTTAGATCACCTGCTGTAAGTGAACTGTGCGGAGGAGCTAGAGGAAGAATTTGCAAGACTCCTCTATCTCTCATGTTCCTGTCCCGTCTGCTAATGGAAACAGCATGGAGGTGCATCAGGTGGCTTTTCACTATTTTAGCCACAAAATTAATCACGTGTTTCCAAGCAAGGCAGTATCATACAAAGAAATTTGAAACAAATTCTTACTGTCACGGGTTAGCCGCCTACGAATTTGACCTAATCGTTGTCAGGAACACAACATGAAAGGGAAGTGGTTTAAAAAAAAAAAGACACGTTCATAAAAAATTTGGACCGGTCTGTTACCTCCCCTCTCATAACCATGTTTAATTAAACAACTACACTAGACTACTGTTGACTCTCTTATTCCCCCTGCTGGAGAAGGCAGTTACTACATCAATGCCTTTTCCCAACGTAGGACATGTCTCAGAGCTGATGTACGTGTTTGCCTTTTAATCAATAAAAATGGGAGCCAAGGATTACTGATTTACAGTCAGGTAAATGGAATTTGATTTGCGTTGAGGGTGAATTGTATAAATATCAGCAACAGGGCCTGCCCAATGCTTTTTTTTTTGCCTTAAATGACAATAATGCTGCTTTTGCTCTGACTCTATATTTTGTAATTGCCCAATTGCTAATTGGTTGCCATTAACAACTAATGTGCAACCCTGTGATTTTTTTTGGCAATGCATTGTCTGTTATCTTATGATTTTTTTTTTCATTTGAATATTTAGGACCTGAAAAATCCCAGTTAATGATTGTTACATGAATCTCAGATAATTATTTTAATCTATTACTTTGTGCTTGAATGATAATTTAGTTATTTATTTATTTATTTTGCATGACCTTAAGAATGTGAGAAGTGTTGGTGTGACGATTCCCTTTTTCTTGATGTGTATTCCTTGGTCCTGGCAGAGCGAGTGAGAGGAGCGGTGACACTGCTCTGTATGAAATATCAGTGCGGATGACTCACTTCCATTTTAGTGTCAATCACCATTGCAAATGCCAGGCCCATTATAGCCAAATCCTTTAGGGAGATGTTACGTCGGTCTCCGGTGCAGAGACGCCCGGGTTTTTAAAGGAGAAGTGTCCTATAACGATGCCTGCGCAGCGCAGACGTTACCGAGGGCGTTAATATTTCATGCGTTTTCTAAAAATGGACTCACTACACATAAACAGGGATGATAACCTGAATAAAAATACAGAGGGGACGTAAAACGAGGGGGAAAAAAAAGAAATCCAAGGGCCATCTTTAGATTAATTAGACCTATTTTGGGCTGATTTAAGCCCAGTGTTATTATAATACCTCACATCAAGTTTGATGACGAGGCTTATGTTGGAAAACACTGTATCTTTGTTCTGTTTAGTACATTTTCAGTGTTTCATTTCTTAGATATTCATGATTGCATACTTTTATGACGTTATAAATGTTATAATGTTATGTATATAGTTACGTATGTATGTATGTATGTATGTATGTTATGTATATGACATTGAAAAGAGTAGTTAAATATTGAGTATTATTCAGTATATTTAATTGAAAATAAGATTGTTTTCAATTAAATATAGATTATATATGTTAATTTTGAGAGAAATGGGATGAGAGAGTATTGGTTTGAATCAGCTTCTTTTCAAAAGAGTTACAGTAATTTGTGAAATACTTCTCTTTTTCAGGATCACATTGTAATCCATATTTCTAATTTTCACATGCCGTTGTAAAATGTGATGGCACAACAAAAACCCTCCAGCAATGACATTTTGAGTCATTTTTAATGTAAAAAAGTAGAAGCTGAGTGTCTAACTGTTTCAATATACTTATTGTAAAATTCAGTTTTCACTTTTTACCATTCTACTCTGCTAAGCACGGGATATCTTTAAATATACCGTGCAAGGTTATATCTGCGTGAAGTGTTTTGCCATGGCTGATCTCCTGTAGACAAATACTTTTCCATCCAAAATAAATTCTTCTGTTGAATGATTGCCCTTTGTAACCACTGGTGTTTCAAGGTTTGAAGCAAGAACCTTATAAACCCTTATATAGAAAGAAACAGAATGGAAAGGCAATATAAAAGAAAGTGATACAGAAAACAAGGCTGTATTTTTACCTGTTGCTCTTCAGAAAAAAAGAAAAACATGCATGTACACATTAATAATTATCTCCTAGCTAATGCCTTGCACTTGGCGATTTTTTAAAAAATACCTCTTGGCTGGCGTGCCCTGGTAGCTCATCCGGTAGAGCGCATGCCACATAAGGCCAGGCCTTACCACAGCGGCCCAGGTTCGAATCCGGGCTGGGCCCCTTGCCGCATGTTCTCCCCTCTCTCTCTCTCTCTCCTGCATTTCCTGTCTACTGTAACTGTCAATAAAAGTAGAAAAATCCCAAAAAAATTATCTACAAAAAAAAAAAAAAACCTCTCGGCTGGTCTCGGGGTATAGTATGCTGATCTCACTGAATGATGGGTTAGGAGATAAGGGAGTGAAAATGCAGTGTCCATTCCATGAACTGCACCCTGGCCTTCTACTCAGATTGGGCCTCACGATTATTCTCCCGTATTGCGACGTTTTCTGTAAGATAGACCGCGGAGAGTCTCTTCCACCTTGATTCTCAAAAGGTTCTTGTTACTCAGTCTCTTTCCTGAAAGTTTCAAGACAAATAACCAAGCTGGTCTGTTTAAAATGAAATAATTTCAGCATGACCAAGTGACGCTTCCTTCTTTTGTGTTGAACTGGCGTAGAGTTGGCTTAATATTACTCAGTAAGCATTACTGAGCCCGTCTTTATGTTATCAATACTGGACAGATGAGTAGTGAAGTGTACATGAATGTAGCCAGTATTCCACATTCAAAAAATAATAATGTCGTAAGACACACTTATTTTATTGAATTTCCTCCTTTGTTGAACATGATAAAAATAAAATTGCATTTAAATGCGTTGTATAGGTCAAGAAAAGAACAGAAAAGATCAGAAAAAGGCAAGCATAGATCATGCACTTGTGTTCTAAAATACAGGATATCATTCTTTAATTGTACTGGTGCACGGTTAACATGGAGGTCAGCCTTCCCCACAGAAAAGAAAAAGTGAAAAGAGAAAGTGACCGATTCACGAAGAAACTAGCCCACTCTGTTTTTCACCGTGCAGATGCAAGACTGCAGGCATCACCAGAAAAATAACCAGGCTCGTAAATTGCAAAGTGTCATAGACTGCAAGTATGGCAATTTGGGAACTTGTTGACCTATTAAAGAGGAGAGACAGCTTTGTTGTGATCCCCCTCCACGTGAGCTGTCAGTAGCCACGGCTGGGTCTTAAGCAGTCTTGGGGCTGTAATTTCAGCAGGACCTGGTAACCCGCGGCTGATTGTCACTGAGCACAAACAAGGCTAATGTAATGTGTTTGGATGCAGATGACTCACAGTAAGAGAGGAAAAGATAGCATTTTTTTTATATTGATTTCAATGCCTCCTCAATTTACCACAATTTCCTGTCATAAAAACATAAGTTTCCTCTTTAGATGGATGTTAGGAAATGTTTTGGGGGAGAACGAGGACTTAAAGTCACGTTTATTGAGAAAGCATAAAGGTAATATGTGGGACTTAATGGTATTGCCATTACATTGTATGGTATGTGTAGGTAGCAGCCAAAAACACAGGGAAAAAACAGGGTGAACATCGGTGTGGTGTGGTTTTTTGACATGGTATTGTAGGATCTGAGAGGATTTCAGACAGACACAGCTGACTAAATTCTTCAGGACAGGTAAAATTAAATTCCTGCCCAATAAGTCCATTATTACACTAGTTAGCAAAGCTATGCTAGCAAACTAACTTTGTTTTATATCCAGATATGTTGCCTTTATGAATAATATGAAATAGTAATTGAAGACCACTTGTATGCTATGCAAGACTATGTAAAATCATATATTACAAATTACTTCAGATCAAATGGGAAAGCAAGGTGCACAGTTGAGTATGACTCAGAATATTTTACCAATTATGCTTTAGCTATGAATTGGTCGCTCACATGTTTAGCTGATATTAGATAATTAGGCTAGAAAAACCCAGGTTTCCAATAAGCTCTCCAAAACATCCCCAGCTTATTTCTACGATCGACTGGGCCTTGTTAACATTTTCAACTATTATTTGTGCAACCACAACAAAGGTATTTTAGCTACACTGCTGAAATATGAAAACTGATGACAGCTAGCCCACTTCATTGTGTAAACTGAGTTAAGCGTACGTCTGCACCCAAACCCATAGCTCATTTTCCAGCGGCTTTCAAGCACAAATGAATGAAATGGTTATAACGTCACCAAAGAATATCATGAATGGTAACAACATTAATATACGCTAATTATGCATTGCATCATACAATATATTATGTTTGATCATAAATTGTCATAATATAAAATACAGATGCACGACAGGATACCAAGTATTAACATACGACGGATCACAGTCTAGGCCCCTGCACTGCACCAGTCACATATTGCCCATACCTTCACATGAAATCAGAAAATTACAAGGATTTGTTTTTTTTTACGACAAATTTACAATTTTGTTTTGCTTTTTTTTTTTTTTTTTTATACATCAAATGTCATCTGCCCTCTTAAATGTCCCAAATTGCCATATTTTTGATAAAGGATTTTCAAATCATTTTCAAGTCCAGAGCCGTGGAACCGAAGGGCATCCACAGAACCCAGTACAAATGGAATCTGGTGACAATAATCTCCTTTGAAACTCACCGTAACGTCATTGCTTTTACACCAGCACTGAGCAAGTTTCAAATCCCAGATGAGGGGTCAACGCTGACAGACTATGTTTTACTCTGTGCCACATAATTTTACATGGCACATTTTGGTTTCACCGTGTAGACATCAGGAGTCATAATTGAAAATGCATTACATAAACATAAGACTAGTGTTGTTGTCGCATTATATTCCACATTTGAGCTTCTGCTGCCCAACCCATCAGCAACACCCTGTCACCTGGTAAATTATTTCACGTCCTGCAGTGATTACATAAATTAGCTTGGGCTTGGTTATTTCCATGAAGGGACATGTTGTTAAGCACAGTGATAGGGACACTGTTCTGTAGGAGGCATCATATTTTGGATTAGAACCATGGTCCTAATTCATGGTTATAATTAAAGGTCACTTGTTATTTAGTGCAGAGGAAGGGGTTCTCTGGAGTCCAGTCAAAATGTCCATCTCAACTCTTTAGACCATTATCATGACTTTGTATGGACAGAACACAGCTCACTATGTCATGGAAAAAGAAGAGCCTGTTTTTATTTACTGAAAACTTGGGTTTGAGAAGTGTTACAAGAGGAGATAATAGCTTGATTCTGGCTGTAGTTCCACAGTCCTCTCTTCCCTCACAAAAAGGTTTGACTGTATGTGGAGGAGATAGGTAGAGGAAAAGTAGGGTAAGCTGTCAGTAGCTTTTATGTTTTTTTAGTTTGTAGGAATTGGATTGTCCAAAAAAACAAAACCTGCAAATACAAACAAACAGGGGCAGTCTTTTTTTATCAGTCACAGAGTTTGTAGAATTTCAGTCACTGAATCAGTCATAGGCTTCCCAGAGTTCCATGTTCTCTCAAACCAAAACCATGTGGCCCCCTGTTTCTCCCAGAGGTCACATGCCATCACCTGACAAATCGTATAACCCCAGCTTCCTAGATTCCCTAGCCCCCGTCCGCACAAATATAGAAGTCACACTATCAAATTAATAAACAACTGAGCAGGCCGTATTTAGATTCCTACCATCAACTAGGTAGAGCAGTGAATGGAGCAGAAGCACAGGGTCTCTGCTAACCACGCTCATGACATTGATTGTCATTTTACAAAACAACTATGATCTCCTGTCAGCACTCAGCTGTGACTCGCTTTGCCAAGGATCATTTCAGCAGGCAGTGTGCCAAAATACAGCCTACAGTAAATTCTAATTCAGATATACAAGCGCATGAATATTTAGTGGCGATAGCACACGAGCATTTTAAGTACGGGCCCTTATTCGCATCTCTCAGGACGTTGCATTGTCAGGCCAGAAGAGCATTATTATAAGATTATGCAAATAGTATCAAAATTATCTATTTCGTTCAATTTATCAAGGCTAATGGTGATTGTTTTTACCTCTAGGGAAAATCAGGAAGTCTTAACTGTAGATAGGGATTGATAACATTCTGTGTGGCTGCTGTAATTGTTGCTAGGAGAAGATACGGTTTTTATCAGAGATTACACATTTGAATGTGAAATAGGGCATTTTATGCTGAACATTCCTCTTAAGGGAAGTACATCATGACCTCTGGATTCTGATGTTATGCAACACTATATGTAGAAAAGAAATTGGTGTTACCATGTACATACTAGATGTACATACTAGAATGAATGGAAGATTCATAGTTAAAGTTCACACAAAGGAGCTGAACCATGTTAAAGTGGTTTTTGATTGAGGTGGAATATCGGATGAGTTATCATTATTGTTTTTTATTATTGCTACTTTTTAAATGATTATTTTGGGTATTTTGGGTTTTACTATGACATACAACACGAGGGACTTTATATGAGCTCACTGAAGCTGGTCTGCTGCCACAGCAAACAACTGTTATCATCTGGAAATACTGAAGAAAAGGTGAACAGGTGAAAGGTAGAATGGAAATCAACTGAGTACACTCTAAACAAACATTCTAGAATCTTTGCTCTAAATTTGGACCAAATAAATGGAATGGAATATAATGGCAAGACACAAGACAAGATGATCACATCAAAATCTGTTTTGCTGTATATTTTCAAGTGACTTTCCACTGAAATTAATTCAAATAAAGATATTTATATGGAGAATTAAACTGCTTTTAAATACATGTTTTTGAGAGACATGAGAGCAGTTCTCACAGTATTAATTGCATGTCTTTCAGTTGTAGAATTCAGTGAATTTTTCAGTGACTTGTGAATATACATTAGACTACAGCCACTTCCTGATATGGAGAGTCATTTCCTTTCACGTAGGAGCAGAACGTATGTGTTTTGGCGGCCGTCAGTCTTTGCGGTGTGTTTAAGTGGTAATTTAACACAGGAACTGAAAGCCATCTGTAGTCGGGCTTGGTCACCACTAGTTCCTTGATATTGGCTTTTTATATCCTGGCTCCAAGATCAAGTGCTAAGACGAAGCGCATAGATTGTTGAAATGGAGCCTTATGTATTAACATGATGCTGTATATTCACTACTCAGCTTTTATTTATCAATGAAATTTAAACGCATGTGAGTGAGCACTCACAAAACGGCAGGATATCACCATTCAGGGGCAGAAGTCCTGAATGACTCAGGTCTGTACGGGAGCGCCATTCATTAATGTTGTCAGGCCGGACGTTTCTTACAGTATCAGCGCTTAAAAAAACAAGCAGTAGCACTGTAGGATCCTTAACACTGATAATTAACATCTATGGGCTGTAGATGGTTAATTATGCATTTAAATAAAGAATTATGCATTCAGTCAAGGTACCATGATCCAACTCATTGAATAATGAGTTGAATGAACCAAGCCCTTGGCATGTCCATATTGATTGTAAACTTGATAATGAACAGAATTTCAGCAGGCAAAGGTAAGGGGTCCTGTAGACAAGATGACCGAGGGGAGCACAGGAGAGAGGGACTCAAAGCCAAAGTTGGTTTAGCAGCGTCCAGCACAGCCTTTATTTTTCTTTTTTTTTCAGTTTTTTCCTTTGCAAAACAAAATGGTGCTCATATATACAGTGTTCCCAAAACCAACAATAATAATAAAAAACAAAAACTAATTCAATCAAAGAAAATTAAAGAGAAATCTCAATATCTACTCAAACAAAACAAAAAAAAACTATAAATGCAAAGAAAACACCCTTCATAGGGGCAAGGCTCCTTTTCAGGCCCCCTAGCATGCTACAGCCAGTTACCATTACTTCTCATTCTTTTTTCTTTCTCTCCCTTTTTTTTTCCTGGCAGGCTGCATGGCCTCTATATAGGCTACTGCCCTCCCCTGGAGCAAACCAACATAATAAAATCAATGATCCCTCCCCAGGACATACAAAATTCCCATAAACAACATACAAGAACATAATAATTTTACATAAAACACAAATACATTACAGACAACTGAAAACCATTTACAACAAAATAAATGACAAAACCAGTCTATACCACAACACCTCCCCCCATTTACTACCTTAGGAGGAACCTCCCCTCCCCTTAAAACGGCATAGGTATTGCTGCCCTGGTTTGGTTGCATTACAATGTACTGAGATATGCGGTAAGATGTCAATGAATGAAAACATATTTAGCGGAATCTTATGTGTAACTGTTTTAGAATACTTGGAAGCTGATTATTTTAACAGATGATTGTGATTGAATGTACCAGTTAACCTGCAGAAAAATATTTGAAAACCATTAAACATTAAACACGAACACATATATGGACACTACCAAACGACACAAAGACGCGACACAGGAACTCCCGCCCTCAGCCCGCAGTCAGGAATTAACACGAAATCTTTCACGTTCTTATGTTTGCCGGCATTTCAAGATTTGCGCGTTTTCCCCCCTCCCCGCAGAACATGACGGCACGGTAGTCCGTGACATACCTCCCCCCTTACCCAGACACCACTTGTGGTGTCCTCGACAGATAATCTGCTGTACAATTCAGTTTCCCTGCACGATACAGAACTTCAAAATCAAAAGGTTGAATAGCCAAAAACCACCTTGTGATCCTGGCATTAGTGTCCTTCATTTTGCTGAGCCAGGCTAGAGCCCGGTGGTCTGTCTCCAAAGTGAAGTTGCGGCCCATCAGATAAAACTTGAACGAGTCCAGGGCCCACTTTATCGCTAAGCATTCTTTCTCCACCGTAGAGTAGTTGCACTCCCGCGGCAATAGCTTGCGACTAATGTAGGCAACAGGCCTCTCCTCACCCGCCTCACCTTGGAGCAGCACAGCTCCTAGCCCCTTCTCCGAGGCATCTGTCTGCACTGTGAAAGTCTGTTCAAAGTTAGGACTGCATAGAACAGGCTCCTTGCACAAAGCCTCTTTCAAGTCCCGGAAAGCGTCCTCACAGGCCTCAGTCCACTGCACCTTATTCGGCCCTGATTTACGGGTCAGGTCAGTCAAAACTGCAGCTCGGGCTGAGAAATTTGGTATAAACCGCCGATACCAACCAATTAGCCCAAGGAATGACCTAACCTGCTTCTTAGTGGTTGGTCGGTCAGCTGCCATAATGGCTTCCACTTTCCCCACCTGGGGCCTGATGACCCCTCGACCCAGGACAAAGCCCAAGTAAGCTGCTTCCTCTCTGGCCAAGGCACACTTAGCTGGATGGATGGTTAGGCCCGCCTTCTTTATCAGGGCCAACACTTGGCCCAAGTGCTGCAGGTGCTCTTTCCAATTGCTGCTGTACACAATGATGTCATCCAGGTATGCTGCTGCAAAGCCCTCTGTGCCCCGCAGGACCCGGTCCATTAGCCTCTGGAATGTCGCTGGCGCCCCCGAAAGGCCAAAAGGCATCACCTTAAAATGGAAGTGGCCATAGGGCGTCCGGAAGGCAGTCACCTCACGGCTGTCGGCCGCAAGAGGCACCTGCCAATACCCCTTACACAAGTCCAGGGTAGATATGAACTTGGCCTTTCCCAGCCTTTCCACCAACTCATCTATCCGTGGCATAGGGTAGGGGTCAAACTTTGAGATGGCGTTGACTTTTCTCAGGTCAAGGCAGAAACGAAGGCTCCCATCCTTTTTAGGAACCAATAGGACAGGGCTACTCCACTCACTGGCTGAGGGCTCTATGGCCCCCATCTGCTGCATGAGGTCCAACTCCTCCTTCAGGGCTGGGAGTAGTCGCTCCGGGATGCGGTTGCTTGGCTGTCGCACCGGCTTCCCCTCCTTCAGGACCACATGATGCTCTACCAAGGAAGTACGCCCCGGCTGCTCCGTCATTAGGCCATCTGGAAGTACCTGTTGCAGCTGCCGCTGTCGCTCGGGAGTAAGATGCCCCAGGTCCACCTCTGCCCCCTCCTGGCTGCATGGGAAGTACTGCTCTCCATACTCCACCTCCTCTGCTACCGCCTGGATCATGAAGGCATTAGACTCTGGTTCGGGTCGCTCCACCCACGGCTTCAACAGGTTTATGTGGAATACCTGGCGCGGTTTCCCCCGGTCAGGCATCTCTACCTCATAGGTCACTTTGCCCATCTTCCTTGTTACCGCGTAGGGCCCCTGCCACCGTGCCAACAGCTTGTTCTCTGAGCTGGGGAGTAGCAGCAGCACCTGGTCACCAGGCTTGAACTCACGGGACCTTGCAGACTGGTCGTACCACCCCTTCTGCCGTCCCTGGGCTGCTCGCAGGTTCTCCTGTGCCAGGGCAGTCGTCTGTGCCAGCTTCTCCCGCATTCTCAGGACGTAAGTGATGACGTTGGACGTGCCTGGTGGGGGCTCTCCCTCCCAGCTCTCCTTCAGGACATCGAGGGGACCCCGAACCTGGTGGCCATAAAGAAGCTCGAAAGGGGAAAAACCAGTTGAGGACTGTGGCACTTCACGATATGCAAACAACAGGTATGGTAGCCATTGGTCCCAATCTTTCCCCGTCTCCGACACGAACTTCTTGAGCATCCTCACCAAGGTCTGGTTAAACCTTTCTACAAGGCCATCCGTCTGAGGATGGTAGGGGGTGGTTCGAACTCGTTTTATCCCTAACAATTGGTAAACCTGGCCTAGTGTGTGGCTCATGAAGTTAGGTCCCTGATCAGTTAAGACCTCTCGTGGTATGCCTACCCTGGAGAAAAGTTGTAACAGTGCATTAGCTACCTTTTTAGCAGTGACCTCCCGCAGGGGAAAAGCTTCAGGATATCTGGTGGCATAATCACATATGACTAAGATAAACCGGTTCCCTGACTTGCTTCTCTCCAATGGGCCTACTACATCAACTCCAATCCTTTCAAATGGGGTGTCGACTACTGGGAGAGGGATGAGTGGAACAGGAGCAATAGCTTTCCTCCCATACAGCTGACATTCTGGGCAAGATCTGCAATAATCTTTAGCCTGCTGGTAAAGTCTAGGCCAATAAAAGCGCTTGCTAACCCGCTGCAGGGTTTTCACATGGCCTAAATGTCCAGCCCATGGAACTGTGTGACCAAGATGTAGGACCTCCTGTCTAAATTTTTCTGGTACCACCAACTGTACACCATCTTCACTGTGGCGATAGAGCAAATTATTTTTCAGCAGAAACACCTCATTCCCAAGGGCTGCCTCATAGCTCTCTGCTTTTTCTGCTCTCTTAAAGCACTCATTTAGGGTAGGATCCGCCCTCTGCAAAACTGCTAAGTCACCCTCAAAAGCAACATCCTCCAACTGTGGAGGTTCTAATTCTTGCTGTTGCACTGTATCTGACACCAACATCTCCACTGTGCCCCTCCGCTGAGCTGACCTCCGCTCTGGAGTGCTTACAGTCTCCTCCTCTACCCCAGCATTACCAAAAGGCAGGGCCTCCCAGCCTGTCCCTATCTGTTCACACTGGTCTGAATCAGGAAGGGGAATCTGTTCTGCCCTTTTTGCTGCAGCACGGGTCACTACCCCACACAGAGCTGAACTCTGGACCAAATCTGAGAGTATTGGCAGGTCTTGGCCAAGAAGTACAGGATAAGGGAGTTCAGGTGCCAGACCCACTGTGAGGAGAAAGGTCTGATCCTTGACTCTAATATAAACATCAGCTGTAAAGTACTCACTCTCATCCCCATGAACACACCTAACAATTAGTTTCCCCTCATTCCAAAAACCCACTGGCACTAGCTCTTTCTTAACCAGTGTCTGATAGCAACCTGTATCTATTAAAGCAGTCACAGCCTTTCCATTCAACTCAATAGCAACAACAGGTACTCTGCACAGGTTTGGAGAGCTAAGGGGTACAGGGCGAGGAATATAGCACAAACTGGTGTCCCTAGGCTTCCTGTTTGGACATGCTGGACTTTTATGGCCTTGAGCACCACAACTAAAACAAATGAGAGGTCCCTTACTGCCAAAGTCTAAGCTTCTTGGTTTTCCGCTAGTGAGTGTGGCCTCTCTATTAAGTGTTTGTGTCGTGGGGCTACTCTTGTAGCTATGTGTCCAGTCCTGACCAGCACCCCTACCAGAGCCATCAGACTTACCCTTGGCTGTCTTCTCCAGCACTCCAGCATAGCGGTAAGCCCTTAGCCCCTTGTGTGCTGCCACATATACGTCCACCAGGTTGGCTGCCTCCGCTGCGGTCCTTGGGTTGCGCTCCTTCACCCACATCCTCACCTCAGGGTAGAGGACACGCAAATACTGTTCCAAGACCAGGGTTTCCATGACTTCTTCTTTGGTGCTCTTGTCGTACTGCACCCATCTGCAAAACAAGTTTTTCAGCCGGACATACAGCTCCTGAGGGGACTCATTGAGACTAGTCTCCATGGCACGAAACTGCTGTCGGTAGGTCTCTGAACTAATGTCATATTTCCTTAAAATGGCTGCCTTCAGTTGATCATAGTCCAAGGTTTGAGTAGGCTCCATGGCAACAAAGGCACTACGAGCACGCCCGGTCAGTAGAGGTATCAGCCGGATGGCCCACTCACTTTTAGGCCACAGGTAAACCTCAGCCAGTCTCTCAAATGTAGTCAGGTAATGTTCAATGTTATCCACCTCCTCTAGCTTCACCAGTTTAGGTGCAGGCAGGGCCGTCGGTCTGGGTAGAGGCTGGGGTGCAGAGGAGTCCTCCCTCGTTGGAGCTGGGGATGCTCTCACCGCCTCCACATCCAGTTGCAGCTGGTTAATTTGGTGGCCCAGGACCCTGAGACTCTGCTCCGTCTTGGCCATCTCCCTCCGTTGATTTTCATCTCGGTCTCGCTGAAGCTCTAGGAAGGACTGGAACATCCGGGTGAGCTCCGTCAGAGCTGGTTCTGCCGTAGTGCCCTGGCCTGGTTGGGGCTCATCACCTTCTGCTCCACCTCCTGCTGCTCCATCTTCCTCCCGCTGCATGGCTGGCCCCTGGGTGGCTGCCACTTGCTTTCCTCTCTGCCCGGCCCTGGACATCCCACTTCTGACACCAAATGTAGACAAGATGACCGAGGGGAGCACAGGAGAGAGGGACTCAAAGCCAAAGTTGGTTTAGCAGCGTCCAGCGCAGCCTTTATTTTTCTTTTTTTTTCAGTTTTTTCCTTTGCAAAACAAAATGGTGCTCATATATACAGTGTTCCCAAAACCAACAATAATAATAAAAAACAAAAACTAATTCAATCAAAGAAAATTAAAGAGAAATCTCAATATCTACTCAAACAAAACAAAAAAAAACTATAAATGCAAAGAAAACACCCTTCATAGGGGCAAGGCTCCTTTTCAGGCCCCCTAGCATGCTACAGCCAGTTACCATTACTTCTCATTCTTTTTTCTTTCTCTCCCTTTTTTTTTCCTGGCAGGCTGCATGGCCTCTATATAGGCTACTGCCCTCCCCTGGAGCAAACCAACATAATAAAATCAATGATCCCTCCCCAGGACATACAAAATTCCCATAAACAACATACAAGAACATAATCATTTTACATAAAACACAAATACATTACAGACAACTGAAAACCATTTACAACAAAATAAATGACAAAACCAGTCTATACCACAACACCTCCCCCCATTTACTACCTTAGGAGGAACCTCCCCTCCCCTTAAAACGGCATAGGTATTGCTGCCCTGGTTTGGTTGCATTACAATGTACTGAGATATGCGGTAAGATGTCAATGAATGAAAACATATTTAGCGGAATCTTATGTGTAACTGTTTTAGAATACTTGGAAGCTGATTATTTTAACAGATGATTGTGATTGAATGTACCAGTTAACCTGCAGAAAAATATTTGAAAACCATTAAACATTAAACACGAACACATATATGGACACTACCAAACGACACAAAGACGCGACACAGGAACTCCCGCCCTCAGCCCGCAGTCAGGAATTAACACGAAATCTTTCACGTTCTTATGTTTGCCGGCATTTCAAGATTTGCGCGTTTTCCCCCCTCCCCGCAGAACATGACGGCACGGTAGTCCGTGACAGGTCCCATGTCACAGAATGAGCTTCATAAACTTCATAAAGTTACAGGTTCTTTATTCATCACAGTCATTTGGCTGATGTTTTTATCCAAGGAGACTTGCAGTAGGTTTGGCTGGTCAAGGGCCAATCCCCAACTGGGAGCAGTGTGGGATTGGGGGTCTTGCTTATGGACCCAGCAGCAATGGTGTTCTTGCTATGGCTAGACTGGGGCTTGAACAACCAACCGTGGGGGTCCCAGTCATGTACCTTAGCCACTAGACTACAGGCCCTATTCCACATAGCACTATCAGTCACACAGCAAGTGCCATGTTCCATGTGTGAATCTGTACTTCCATTACTGACCTACAGCCTTTAATTCTGAGCCTCCTGGATAGCCTGAATGTGTTGATGAGGTAGCCCAATAAGACTGGAATAATAGCCTGCATGCCCCTCAGCAATGTGCTCAACAAGGCCAGCCTTCTCACTGTGACTATAACATGGTGAAAATAACAGCTTTCGTTTAGAATTCAAGGTGAGAAACAATAAAAAAACCGAATTTGGAAAATCTCAAGAAATTGTAATATCATTTCCCTACATTCCAAGTCTTGGCATGATTTTGAGGTACGCTAACCCACCCTCATTCTCCTCCAAAATCTGAAAGAGGTGGCCCATCAGTTGTTGCTGGATTAGATTAGATACCCGCATCTATGTTTGTTTTATTTTTGAGGAATTAAAGATGCATTTTGGAGGTGTGGGTGTTTATTTATTTTTATGTGATTTTCAAAATAACAAACTGGTCCAGCCTGTTTGACGAAACATTTAAACTGTACGAAACATCCGGTCTGGCCATAGGGATGTGCCAGGTATCCTGGACCCCACTAAAGACTCTGGGCCTCTCCTAGAGTGTTGACAACTGTATTGAACATAATAAGTTATTACATTGTCAGTAATTTTTTACTATGTTGTCAGTCATAAAATGTTATTATGCTGTCCAAGGGTTTATGTTATCAGGTTCTATCACAGTATCAGTGAAAAAAATAACTTCATTATTTGGTTTTACATTACCAGTTGCTGCAAAGATGTGACCCAAGCATTTTATCTCTTGAAGGCTAACGTTCCTCCTTAATCTCTCCTTGGCTCTCTCCAGCACTTAGCACTTGATTTACTAGTACCCGAAAATAGGGGTTGTTACTTCGAATGCGCGTCCAGTGTATTCACAAATGATATCATTTCACCCTTTGCGGGTGATCAACAAAGATTTATTATGTAAATGACTCCAGCTGCAAATGGCTGTGTTTAAATGACGGATTTTGCATGTTTAGAAGGGATCTTGACCTTTGTTTACTTTATTGATGGTTACTCTGGATGTCTGAAGTGATCAGCTCCACTCTCGTTAGTGTCACATAATGTCACTTTCCTTCAGATGATGGATTTTAGTTTGATTGCGTTTTGATTTTTTATTTTATTGAGTTTTTATTTGCATTGTTATTCAATTTTTTGGTACAAACATTGTATTGCCTGTTTAAATACTTGTGGGTCTTGTGTTTTGTATTTTGACCATATACCGCAACTGTTTTATGTATTTTGAGAATTAGCTAAAATGCACCATACAATTAGCTCCTATTATTACTTAATCATTCATAATCAATCAATTGTCTGAGAATTATCGTTTGACTATACATCTCTATCACTTTGAAACTAAACAGTCCTTGGTAATGGACTTTTCGATCCAATTTTTTCTCCCCCCCTCTCTCTCTTTCTTCCTCTCTCTATACAACAGCTAATATTTGTCTAAAAGTGACTTTATAACCTCCAAAATTGTATTGTCTTCTACAGATATACAAGCATCATACAAACTGGGCTTTGCCCTTGGCTGTCTGGTTTATGTCTTGTATTTCTCCAGTCCCCTTGCCGGGATTCCCTTTGTGGCTACACCCACATGGCAAACATATTAGACATAGCCGTTTAATATCCTCTGCTTTGTCTTAGAGGATATAAAGTGCCTAATCTATACGCGGTTTGTCCATTTTATTGTCAGATAGAGATAAAAACAGTTTTTAAGGGATTTGATTGATATAACAGGGGCTAATCTCGGGAGGAGGAGTGATCCTCCTTCCATTCATCGGGAATATAAACAACAGGCCGATAGATTAGCAGAAAAAAAAATTAGTGGGATTTTTTGGAGTTATGTTACAGATGAACCTATGATAAGTAACTAAGCAGAGAGATTTTAATTTTTCTGATGTCATGCAGGTATACAGGTGCAGAAACTCGGCCTGGTAGTGTACTCTTCCTCGGTACAGTTTTACAGTCTAAATATTCTTGTTCGGTTATGGTTATTTGGACAAGACACTGGTACATTTTTGTTCAGTTCTATTCGGTAAAAGCTGATGTACTTACCGAACAGAACTAAAATTCCTGCTCGTGTGTACATTGTCTATACTTATAGACACTGAAATTACCCAAAGTTATTGGACTGCACTTTTTTTAATTTTGAATGTGAATATGTAAAAAGCATTACGGTCCCAGCGTTGGTAATCCTAGCTAATCGTAGCGCTCTATCAGCCATTTTATAGAGATTCATCTCCCTTTACCTTCAAAAACAGTATGTGTTTGCATCACACTGGCTAGCCAATGTCATGGCTGTTGAAGGTTCTGTGCACATGTTGATGGAAGTAGCGTTATGGGAAGATGTTTTTAGTCAGGACTGCAGCAAATAATGAAGCTATTTTGCCGTGGTATTGGCTTGTTTGTATGATTTTACACAGAACTTCCAAAGAATGTATCCCTTTAACCTCTAGAACTTGATTGACCCCCCTTTAATAAATGGTTTTGTGATTTTTAAGTACATTGCTGACATTGGTTGAGGGTCAACTGCTAAATCTAACACAGGCTAGCTAGCTGGCTGCATTACTAGATGATTTGTATTCCACAGTACACTTTAACAGCCATCGCCCGTCGTAATACTTTGAATGTGTGTCCATAGCAATTTAATTAATCAGGGACTGAACCCCCAAGGATCCAAAGTGCTAAACGTGCCATCTGTTCCCATCACTGGAGACTTGGCTGTGCGTTTCTTCATGCGATGTGTATGCCTTTTACCATCTCCCTGTACACAGGGTTAGAAATTAACTTTTTGCTCCATCAGCCACAGTGGTTGGTAAAGGGCCAAATTCTGGTGGCCAAGTACTTTTCTTGAAATTCAGTCAAAAGTTTCAAAGAAAGATATGGACATGTCTTCTGAAGTTTAAACAGTATTTGTTCGAAGATTTATATATTGTGAAGACATTAACATACAATAATTCATTATGCCACTGTGTCGTGAAGTATATTTGAACAATATGTACATGGGCCTCTAAACCAATACATGTCAGATCTGATGTACCTTTTCACCTGGAACAAAACACTATGAATTTTGGCTTTTAAGCAAATTCTACAGTTTATGGCACCATGATAGGCACTTGGGTTGTCCCTTAACAGGTTGTACGAGTTATGAGTACTTGGCTTTACCTGGGGATTTTTAACACACCTATTTGTCCAAATATGTGCCGAGCTAATCATGTTTTGCAGCTGAAATCTACCGAGTTTCCAGTGATTTCTGTCACCCCTTTTAAATAAGGTGGGTTAACCTGCGATAAAGGGGAGAATCGTCCTCTTTTGAAATCTCAAGTTTTCTACCAATATTATTCATTTGCTCAGTCAGAGTCGTACCCACAATGACAAAAGTTATTACCTTCACATGAAATTTTCTACGTGTCAGAAAGCATCTTGTTATGATTATGAAATCTATATAGAAGAGTTATAGCAGCCTCTCTCTTGTTCAAACAGTTGATTTATGATTTCCTGTGGTGATTTTGAATTATTGGATGATAAATTGAATTTATCAGAAAAGTAACATTTTTGATATATGGAGTGGATGTGTAAGTTTGTTATTGTATTTTTAATAAATCAAGGTGCTTGGATTGGCAAGAACTTTTTTTATTACCTGGGGATTTTTAAAGCCTTGAGATAAACCGGTTTGGTATATTTGACAGTTTTTCTCTTGTGTGGAGAAAAGCATGTTTTAATATGCAATTAAATGTCATAAAGCAGGGCTTGTATGCCAAATAAGCATTATATTGTTTGTAAAAAATGCTTCTTTGTCCTGAAAGCAGAGAAATTATACAATAATTGGCCTTGGTCTGCCCCCATAACAATGAACAACCTTCGTAGACCTATGCACCTGTTGTAGTTTTATTGTGTGAGGGACAAGTTTAAGTTCATCATATTCTACCCACTTTTCATTCAGAGATTCTGGACTACCATCCATTGCAATGTTGTCATGTTTGGATTGTCTTTCAAGGTAATGTGTCTTCATTGTAATGGACTTTCAAAAAGAATGAATGGCAGATTGCCTTGGCTCGTAGTCAGATGTGCAGTTAGCACTAGCCACTTTCAAGGCATTACCGTCTCTTTCGCTCTAATACGACGTCATGGTCACAATATCGACATTGACTGTTGCCTCTCCCTTTGCTGGACATGATAATCTGAAAGGGTAGTGAACCACAGGCCAAAGCCAAGGAGTGTAGAATGCCGCAAAGCTCGTTAATGGCTATTACCATATCAAAAAGCAGGACAGGAGAGCGATCCTAGCCACAGGGGCTAACCGCGTCGTGGAGATTTGACTCCAAATTGTTGGGAGGCTTGCATTGTTTCTATAACAGTATATATTATGAAACAGCCAAATTACAAATCAAAGTTTTCAGGTAGTTCTTCGTCTTCCGATGCACGACCACACCAGCAAACAGGAAGTGACTTTCTGTCAGCACATGAACAGAAATTATGATCATTTCTAACTGCAGTACCAGGTTGACGGATTAGAATGAAGTAATTTAACTGAAACACCGGCCATGCCAGCATGCGACCCATCTTGCTGGCTCACACCATGCTCTTGCAGAGGTCTCTCCACATTTACTTAATGGATTCTGCAGGAGTCAGTGTGTCGCTGGGTAAATATGTGGATTCCCCCCTCTGTCTGGAAATCCACAGATACCCCAGGGTATCATTTCACATCTCTTGGTTATTCACGTTTACCGGAAGACATTATGGATCCGTTGCAGTAGCAGTGGGTGAGCACCATTTCCATTCTCTGGCATTATACTAGGAATATGCTTTCACATCACCGTCCTAAAGGAAACAGCACAGTCACTCCTGCGGCTGGTACCCGACCATCACTCCAAAGAATACCACTTGCTTAACCAGGTAGCAGCGATGGTGAGCGTTTTGGTAAAGGCAAGCGCCTGCTGTTTTTGTTTCTCTCGTACTTCGAATTGAACGGCATGACAAGTTCCTCAATCCCTGTGACTCATCCTCACCCCACCCCCCCCCCCCCCCCCCCCCTGCCCGCCATGTTTTAAATGAGAGAGGGACATGTATGTCTTTGTATCGATCCATGTTCTTTCTTTTCACACACACACACACCCTACCCCCAACTTTTCTATTGATCGCTGTGTTGAATGGTTTTGTGCTGAGCACTGAATGATCTGTTTTCTTCCTCTTCGGCTTCTTTACGGTGTGAATTCCCTCCTTAATGCCACATCAGTTCACCAGTAACCATTATACAAATGTAAGTTTTGGAAATCAGTTCTTTATTCCGACTTCCACACAGTTCAACATAAAATATTTACAAATAGGATATACCATTTAAAAAGCAGAAATGTATATTGTCCTTAGCAATATATATTTCAGTTATTATTTTTCTTGTTAAGGTAGAAAAATAGTACTTTAAATAACAAGATGTGAATGATTTGGAAAAACTGCCATGTCAAATAAGTTAGATGTTGACATTTTCTATCACAGCAATGTTTTTATTATTATATTGAATAACACATCTTACAACAACCAGATAAGCTCTCATGGGTTACCCGGTAAATAAAAGCTCTCCATGTCGAGAGAAGGTTTTTCAGATATTTATCTCTCAAAATGTATAGACTGTATCTTGGAAGAAGACCTGAAGAATGTGCAGTAATAAAGCTTTGGATTCTTATCAGGGCTTTGAAGAGACCTCACGGGCTCACAGAGGTAAAGAATTCTCTCCCTGAAGTAGATGCGGAGACTTCAGTTTGTTATCACTTAACCGTGAATAAAATGTATTGTGGCAGTCTTAGGTTTGTCCCATCATTTTGTACTGTATTAATTGGCTTACTTTGTTTTTTTAGGAATAGATTACCAGCTTCCACCTCATTCATCAGTTGTGTGTACACACATAATTGCGCATAAATAATGTGCAAGAACAATTTTGAGTTTTGGGAAATTCAATTTTTGATTACAGGTATTTCAGATCTAATTTAAGTATAAACTGTGTTCATTGCACATGTGTAAGCGAAAACTGAGTGTCTATGTAAGTTTCATGAGTCCCATCTTGGTTTTTAATATGCAATTCTCTCAAGACTTAATTAGAAAAATGTTTGAGTATGAGGCGCATTGTTTTCTGATGTATTGATTTACCGATATTAAATGAATTTAAATGTAAATTTTGCTAAATTAATCCTTGTGTATAGTTTTGCATGGCTGGACACATGTGAGGCATGTCAAATATGACTTGAATGCTATTAGAACCAACAGGGAAAATAAAACGGTAATTTCTCAGATTATACAATTAATTCATTTTGAATTGTCTAATGTATAAATTAATTCTGGGGATTAATACACAATTGGTTGTGGCTATTTACTCTTTTAATTTGCTTGGCATACATTTGTTCGATACGCAAATAGCGTTGACTTATGTTTCCTCATAAAGTTACTGCTAGTTTCACGTGTTTGAATTCTCTTTGTAATTGTGAAAGGTATAAAAAGAATATTAACAATTAAAAAGCACATTGAATATGATCAGCATCAGCATTTTACAAATTGCACTTAAGAATATGAAACACAACAAAAACAATTTTCTAGCTATATGTTGTAATCCAAGCTATGTATGAATAATGCATGTTTTTTTGAACAACAAAATGTATCAAACATATCTCCTTGATGATGTTGAACGGAAATAAACTGAATCTCATAGCAGTTCACGATCCAACTTTGCATGCACAAGACATTCTGGTCTAAGGAAAAGTAAAAGCCTTCTGGAATCTGATTGGCTGGTGAAATTTGACTTGTCTTGGTGAAATGTGTAGGCAAAGCCAGTTGAAATGAGAAAGTTGTTCCATCTATATATTCTAATTGAATTTTCAAACAAATCATTTACAACATTTCTCAACATACCTTGACATATCAACATATTCTCAATCTTGCATGCTACATTTTCTTCTTCAAATCTTTATTTACCTTCTGAATGATGTTGTGATCTTGTTGATCTGTGAAAAATCTATTGTGTAGGCAAAGATGAGAGAAAGTTGTTGTCTATTATCTAATTGAATTTTCTACAAATCATCTTTACGTGACTCGTGAAGACCACAAGCATTTCTTATTTTCTTCCAAATCTTGTTTACACTTTTGGTTGTTGCCATGTATTTGTAATTATCCATGTCTTCTGTGATGTTGTGATATTATAAATGAGTGGCCTAAAAATCAGTCCGTTTTGCTAAGCAGCGGATTTTTTTAGGTCACCACATTGCAGTAGATAATGTACACAATACTTAATGCAGCGCTGCTTGAAAGCATATCAAACCCTTTGGAATATCTTTATTTAACATATTTTCATCTTGAAATCCTAATGTAAACTTACTGAAATGTGAAACTCATCAATGGAAAAAAACATGAAAAATGACATACACTTGGATTATTTATTTTCCAATATGATCTGACATTAAATAGCCACGTGTGAAAAAGCCCGTGAACCCCAAGTCAACGACTGGTGGCACGTCCTTGCGCGGCGTTGACTTCAGCTAAACATTTCCTGAAGCTCTTTATCAGTGTGTTGCTTCTGCTTTGAGCATCCACATCCCCGTCTTGCTTATAGAACTGCTTTGACTTCAGCTGAGGTTTCCCTTTCCCATGCCGCACAGAAATGTTGTCGTTGCTACGTTAACAGGAGTCTTTACTGAATGCACAGGTCCACATACCTTTGCACTAGAGGATAATTAATGTTGGAAGACCTTCTGATGTTTTTCTCCATTGATCAGACTGAATTTCTTATGAACTGAGACTTTGATGAAGACTGAATAAAATTTCAGTCTAAAATTTGTTACAGTGCAGATCAGAAAAAGTACACCGTATGCATTGTATGTACACAATTTCAAACTCACATTCATGTCCAATGTGTAAATTATCGCTGCTTTTTAAATATGCAGTTACTTTGCAAAGTTTTGCCATGTTGGACTTTATTTTATTTTTATTGAAGTGATGTGTATGTATAAACTAATATATAAATTTATATCATTTAATTAAAATCAGGTGACTGAAAAGTCACTTCAGTGTCATTTTTTTGCTCCATTTGTTATATAACCAAATGTTTTATTAAGAATAGATGTCATATGTTGCCTAGATTCCATGTTGTTGTTTTTTTTTTTTTCATAAAAATACACACATCAGGGCTGTTGAATGCATCTCAATGGGGTTTCCGTGTGCGGAGCGGATTCTTCCCCAGAAAATGTGGAAAACATGATTTATTCAAAGACATTCCAAACCCATCACCCTCCCACCATTTTGATTCACAGCAGTGCAGACTCACCTTTCATTGCTTCCTTCAGTTATCTGATTATTATTTACATTTTAGTTGTTTTAAATACAGTAAACCCCCGTTATATCGCGGTTCAGTTTTCGCGGTCCCGGTATTTCGCGGTTTTTTTCTTTAATATTAATTTCAATATCGCTTATATTTTCGCCATTTCGCGGCATTCCGCAGCATTGTTTACGAGTTTAAATCTATTGGTCTTGCTCTCTCTCAATATCTTTTATGTGTTTAAATGTGTTTCTATTGTTTTAAAAGGTGTATTTAAATAGGGTATTTCTATTTCGCGGATTTTCACTTATCGCGGGTGGGTCTGGAACGTAACCCCTGCGATGGAGGGGGGTTTACTGTACCAACACAGAAGTAGTGAGGGATCTGGGGTCTCATTTTGATAAAAGTTTGTAGTGAGGATGTAAACTTCTGTTTAACAGTGACAAATCAAAAGGCAGGTGACTCACACATTCAGGACATTTCTCACAAGGTGATATGACATAAACGAATGCCCTTTGAGGATCTGAAGCAGGGTCGAATTATAATACAGTATCTCATATGGCCATCACTGGTACATAGCAGGATGATAATGAAACATATGCATTAAAAATCTGTTCATCACCCTGATATGTGCCTTTTGCCCTTGTGATGGTAATGAGTCATCGGCCCACACAGCCTGGACGCTACAGTTCCACTGGGAAATGAATACCAATATTTAGCATTTCAACACCATACCCTAAATACATACATTTGGGATGCCAGCTACGCTAATATATGGCTGAGTAGAATATAGAGGGTTATTGACAGTATTACTTATAAAGGTAGAATATGGAAGCATAAATGTTTTCTGAGCAGTTATTTTGCGGTGTCATATACGTTTCATCAATGTTTAATTATTTCATTTGTTTATGGATTAAACTAATCAGAGCAGATCTATGCCACTCTGCTTCACGCCCATGTTTTAGTCCATATAGAGATCGGCAGCTAGATTAATTGTAAATATTTATACGGTATACATTTGAGGATTTTCCTTTATTGTTCAGTGGCATTTATTTCTCAGGACACATATTGTGTGATGTGTGGGTGGAAGGTGCTTAGGGAATTGAGACTGGGGTGTAACTCGGACAACAGACTGTGGAGATGAGTGGACCTTTCAAGGGGAGCAGGGGATGACTCACGCATTGACTTTTGGGTGATAATAGAGGACAGCCTTCATGGTGTTTGTGCGTGTGCGTTTGCTGTGCGAGTGGAATTTGTGCTCTGTGTGTGTGTGTGTTTGTGTGTGAGTGTTTGGAAATTGTGATGTGTGTGCGTTTGTTTGTGGTATGACTGAAATTTAGTGCATGCATTTGTGTCGTGAGTGGAATTTATGTGTGTTTGTGTGTATGGTGTGTGTGTGTGTTTGGAATTTGTGATGTGTGTATTTGTTTGAGGTATAGCTGAAATTTGCAGTGTATGTGTGTTTGTGGTGTGAGTGAAATTTGTAGTGTATGTGTGTGCACGCATACGTGCTTAGAATTTGTGTTGTGTGTGTTTGTGTGTTTTGTCATGGAAAAATGGGTGATACTTTCATTCACAGGTTACACAAATAACCAATATGTGTGTCTGAGGTCATAATGTTGATATGAACAGTCTAAAGTGCATTTATTTCAATAAAACAATGTGGAAATTTAGTAGTAAAGAAGCTCCTGGCCAGAATGGTGGCAGATCCAGAGGTCATGTTCATTCGTGGACCCAATAGCATATGGAGATATCAAAAAGAACACTGATCAATCACTCACTTTATAACATATAAATATAAGTATTGTTTATTAAAGAGTAGAGGACTGTTTTGCTATGATCAGAATATGCTGTGAACAAACATCAGGTGAAAGACCAACTTCACACAAATTTTCCCTACCGCTCTTTTCTTTATCTATTGTATAACAGTTCACTGAATATTAATTTTAAATATTCCCTTTTTGCTTAATTTTGTTATTCTTTGTGGGGAAAAACATAACAGAAACATTTCAGCATTATGCTTTGTTTCTGTATTTAGTGCCTGGATGATATACAGGATTTTTGAGACCAATAATGATTTTATAGGGGAAAATTTCACCAATTACTGGTATGGATTTTTGAGCTGGAATGAAACATTGACCTTTTGCTGTGTGGATTGTGCACTGATACGACTATGCAAAGGTACTCAGAAAGCTGCTTTCTTAACCTTTTACTGTAACAGTCAAACATAGGAAAACAACCCTTTTTTCACTGAAGAGCTATGTGACTTTGTGAGAATTTTGTGTCTCTCGGCTAATATTCAGTTACCTATAGCTATGTAGCGGCAGCTTGCTTGCCTGCAAGTTAATGTCAACAGCAATTGATGGAGTGTCGAAAAACAGTAAAAATAGATAATGTGTGATGCATTTGCCAAGTTGATCCACTCTAGGTCGAACAAATCACAGACAGGGGTTTGAAATTATGTTCAAATTGGCCAATGTAAGATAACTAAAATTTTGAGGTATATAACCAACCTTTGCTAGCTTTGCTAGCAAGACAAGGGATACACTGAACCAGGGTGGGTTTACTAGGAGACATTTTTCTGGAGGCTCTCAGTAACTGCCATGAGAAGGAATTCTGTCACGACTGAAACAACAGTTATATTTACTAGCACTAACAGAGCCATTAGTGTCATAAAAATCACATTCCCATCGGATGATGGCTTGAATTCTGACTTTGTTTTTAGCTGCAACCAGTAGCTAGCATAACTCATTCAGTTTGTTGGCTTCAAACTCCTTGAAGCCTGACTGGTTGTAAGTAGGAGGGCAAATCATAACCTTGCACATCTATCCTCCTGAAGTGATGCTTACTGAGAAGCTACAATAACAATTCATTTTTTCTACCTACCTTGCTCTGATACTTTTATGTTATTAACTGCCTTTATCTCAGTCAATCAGTGTACATGCCAGGACATTTAGTTTGATGGCAGTTTTCATTATCTTCAGCTTGAATTAGTTGGTGAAGTTGGCTCGGTTGGTTGGGTTGGGACAACAGCATAATGAACAGCAGCCATATAATATCCAAATGAATAATTATAAAAACTAATTTTGATTGCATTGCACAAATGACACATTTAATCAGCTTCTGATTTCTTCACCAGCTACTTACCTATCACAAATTACCTACAATGGACTAGTTAGCTGTTTTGGTTTGCATGGCTAGTTACACACATCTGGGGCCCTAGGTACGTCATACGTCACAAGTCGTAAATCGGTCTTTGCCCGATTCTCGCAACATTCGATTGGAGGGGCAAACCTGCAAAGCTATTTTCGGGAACGCAAGTTCAAGGCGATAAATCAAAAAGGGGCGGGTCTATTCCAGGGTGCTACTCGCAATAGTAGGTCCTTCACATGGCGCAATCCGCAATGGGTGGAGAATTGTGTTAATATCAATTAGATGGCGTTGCATGTTTCAGCCAATCATAATGAATTACATATAATAAAATCACATGCGCCCAGCGCTTGTAAGAGAATGTGGATAAGCAAAGGCAGAGGAAGGTACATTTCACACCAGAGGAGACTGAGGTACTGGTTCATGAGGTCCATGTCCGACATGAGCAAATTTTTGGATCTGCCAGTGGCCAGTGTAACCCCTAGCTCCTCACTTGATGATATTCCAGCAGGCATGGACAAGATTGCCAGGTTTCAGCCGTTTATTGAGCCTGGCAAAAACCGCCAAATAACAGCTGGTAAAACTGAAAGTTAGGCTACTTGAGAGGGAAGGCAAAGCTTTCCTCAAACTTGCAAGACATCAGGGCTACTGGAGGGGATTCCTCACATGCTTTTGTGTGTATTCTTATGTTTAATGAAACCTCCTCTCATAGGCTAATCTGATTTGTACCAGAACTGGGTTATAATAATGAATTATTATCAGATATAATTTCTTTGCAGACAGAAAATGGAGGTTATTTTTAATACCCTGTGACACATTCAAGCATATTATCGTATAATAACTATGTGCAGTGTTGTAGTTTTTGAGACCTGTTACAGTTTTCATGGTTGGTGACTCATGATTCATGACGAGCACTGACAACTCTGACTCAGTTATCTGTTGTCACTTTTTCAGACTGGTCATAGTAGGGCACCTGTTTCAAAACTTAGCGTACAAACTAACTATGCCTTTCTTTCACGGCTGTTATGTTGTTATGTTACGGCTTTCACAACCAAATGATATGTAGCTCATTTTAAAATATGACGAAAAATTCTTTGTAGTTCTTTAACATTAGCATGGTTGACAGTCACGCCTTACTTACAGATTTTATGTGCGTTTTTTCAAGGTTTTCCTGGACATGACTTTTGGCGCAGGAGGTCATACTAAGGCCATTATGAATGTAACTCCGGGCCTGACAGTGTACGCTTTGGATCGAGACCCTACCGCTTTCCGGCTCAGTCAGCAGCTATCTCAAGAGCATCCGTAAGTACCCCACTTCACCTGTTTAGGAGTTTTACACAAATGGTTAGTACCATACTGTCTGACAAGATCCTTTGTTTTCTCTGGGATTTATTCCACGACTTTGTTAATTCACTAAACATTACTGAATACACAACATGTATACACAGTACAGTGTGTGTGTGTGTGTATATATATCATATATATACTGTATTATACTGATATGGAATGGATATGAACTGGGATATCTGTCCATTATTCTATTCTGAATGCATGTGTTCAGCACAGGTGTGGGCAGACTCAGTGCAGCTGTAAATCTACAGAAGCTTCAGCAGTTTTTTCAGCTGTTTTTTCATTGTACATTTGTGTCATTCCTCTTTATTGTTTCACTTGTTTAAGCCAAGGTAGTTCAGTGAAAGAATATCAGTCTTCCTTTATTGTAAACAATAAAATTCACCCTGCATCCCCTCTTTTCTGAATAACATTCATCACTTAAAAACTGCCGAAGCCCGTCGTCTCTGCACCCATCCACATTTCGTCTTAGTCATAGAAAAAGGAACCCCAGATGCCCACGCATGGCTCGTAGGCCTGAATCTCATTTTTCAGGGCAGCCCTCGACATACCGAGAGGGAACACAGCCTCTTTGAGTTACTTGCTTGGTGCAGGAGGGATTCATGAGTGCACTGAAGAGTTAAAGAGGAGAGATAGGTTCCTCAAGCCCATATCACTTAATAAGGGAGTGTGTGTGCATGAGGGAGGATGAAAATTAGATGTTTCTAATTCTGCAGCGTGGGTAGGAATCCTTTGACGTCGATTCTGGGGAAACCTCTCTCCTGGGAATCGCTGGTACAGAAACGCACGTAGGAGAGGGAAGGAAAAAAAAAAACTCAGAACATACAATTCCGTCAGCAGCTACATACCCTGGCAATAAACCCTTTGACGCCTACTCAATATGAGAAGTGAGAGAAGCTGGAGAATTCTAGCAATTAGCCAATGTGATTGGGACCCTGTATAAAAGGCCCGGCAGCCTACGTAGAGCCCCCACACGCAAGAGTTGGTGTGCATTTTCTTCTCTTTCTCACATCACTTTTTAATGCTCCTGTGTCATAAAGTATAGCCAGCAAGCAAAGTATTAAAATAGCATTCATTTAAAACTAATTGTTGGACTGCAATTCTTGGGGTGAATCGGGGAGAATTATTTTGAGCCGAGGGACTAACGTCAGCATCATTTGTAGTCCCAAAACCTGTCATTATCAAGTAGGAAACAAAATATTGTATAAAAAACACAAAAAGGTTGCTTTTATGTTATTATTGACATCTATGAATCAGTATTATAATGCAGTAGATCAAATTAACTAACAATCCATTATCATATTTTAAATGCCGTGATTGAAGTGCTGTCATTTGTGTCGTGTCAAGTAGGTACTTGTTAGATATCTATTTCTAGTATCATTTGGCAGGGAGAAATATGAATAGATTTTAACTGTACATTTTTTTAATCTAAGCATATCTGAGCTAAGATGTATATGTAAATATAAAGCTACAGACAGAATGGTATACATGTAAAAAATGGCATTTGATTTCGTAATTAAATTGTAATTACAAGAATAGAACAACGGTCTGTGAATATGTGTATTTGTATAAAATACAATGACATCGATAAACTGATAATATTATGTTCATACCACATCCTGACACTTATACTAGTAATACTGCTGTGTGTAATGTAACCATAATTCATACATTACTTCATATTTATTGGCATTGATAACATTTATTAGGTGGAATATGGCATGTATAACTTGGTCTCATAAAATGCACAAGACCAAGCATATTCTGCACCACATAATTCCTAGAAAGTAGGCATATCAATAAAACAAATACACACCAATATTTCAAAATGCTAGCGCTTATGGTCAGGTAAGGCATTATATTATCATCAATGGATTGTTTATTAAGGGTAACATCACCATGGCTAATATCAATGGCCCATATACTGATGATCCTACATTTTTCCCCACAGCATTTTCACAACACTTCAGGACGTTTCTAGTACTACACTCATCAAAAGAGGTGACTTTACTGTCATTAAGCCAAAAATAGACAGAGCAAATCCAAAGTCCACCTTCAAAGTCCGTAGAAACACCCAAGCAGTATGTCCATGACTTTGGCCTTGGTGAGGCACCTGCTCAATTTCAAGCAAATTGCTTCCAAAAATCATTGGAGAGCACTGGAATAATCTTTGATCAATGTGGTCAAATGAGTTATCTGATGTGAATCCACATGAACACGCATTTCGTTTGCCGAAGAGGAAACTAAAGGCAGCTAGCCCCTGCAGAGCTGCTGTAAAGACCTGGCAGGGCAGTCATCGCATGTAAAGGATATGCCACAAAATACGAAACCTAAGTACTGTAAAACTCACATTAATCGCCAGGGAATTTATTTGCTCAAACACCAAAATACTTGGCGCTTATTGGAGACCTGGGTTATTGAAGGCCTCAGTTTATTTGATTTGACATAAGCAAACTAAGACAACCAGAGCTTAACACCCTCTATTTTGAAGACAATATGCTGCAAAATGTATGCACACGGCCACTAAATTTCCAGTGTCCATATCTTCACCTATACAATAGTGATGTCAATAGCGCAGCTCGAAATGCATTGTGGAAATGTATGTGTTTTATTTTGGAACAACCATTACATAATTGTATTTGAGAACAAGGTGATTTGAGAATTTGTTGAAGAAGGTGTTTCCTTGATTTTATAATGTTTGAAATTGTGTACTTTTTCTACAAACTATATTAGCTACCTCTTTAAGATCTCACTGTTTGCATACATTTTCTATTGTTTGTCTCTTCACTCAAGTAAATGCTACATAAGGAGATTGTTTCAGTGAGTAAGTTACTTTGGGTGCAAAGCATCA
>JAFBMS010001153.1:0-46392 GCA_019788955.1 Albula glossodonta | reverse complement strand
CTAGAGAGGTACAGGGTGAGCTGGGATTTTGTTTTCACCATAAAACCAACAATCAATATAGACCTAAGAAAGAAAGACGGGAGATAAGCTGTGCAGTCAGTTGCCTTAACAAAATCAACAAAAATCAATTAACAAAATTAACTGCTCAGTATCACCAAAAACCACCACTTCCCTGTAGCTCTCTATGACCGGCGATGTTAAGGTATGTAACTAAATTATAGAAATAAATGAATGACTGAGACTTGGTCCTGCCTTATAATCCACACCATTATTCATTATTTGGACATGCTCTACACAAGCCACTGTTCTCAGTGCCATTTAGTTTGCCTTACTATGATTACATACATGTGATCGTCTTTTTGCTGAGGTTTGTGGCTTTACTGGTTGTTCACTTCATCTCCACTTGAGGGCAGTAGATACCAACTAGATCACCGCATCGTTGCACTTCATGTGATCATGACGAAGACTGTTTTGTTTCTAACAGGCAATAGAGGGCAGTCTTTCAACACAAAGGCCCAAAGTACAACAGCAGTTCTCACATATTGCTGGAGACAGTGTTTTGGAATACCCTGGCCTGTGGAGAGATTGTGATCATTCGCCCTGTCTTATGTTCTCTTTGGAACCTGAATGTGTTTTCCCCCTTTTTCAAAATGTCTTTTTCTTCCTTTCCCCCCACCACACCATTTCTCTCTCTCCCTCTCTCTCTCTCTCTCTCTCTCTCTCTTTCTCTCTCTCTCTCTCTCTTTCTCTCTGTCTCTCTCTCTCCCATGACACAGTGGAGTTTTTTCTGGGTAAGCCGGGCTGTAAATGCAGATCTCCCCAGTCTTACGTGAGGGTTTTCAGGGTGCTGTTTTTGCTCAGGCACTTGACGATGTTCTCCGTGCCTCTCTCCGTGATCCCAGTGATGTCCAGGTAGAGCTCCTCCACCGTGGAGTTCTGCTCCAGAGCCGACCAGAGCTGCAGAACCCCCTCTGAGCCCAGGTTATTCCCACACAAGCTGAGAAGAACAGGGAGATGAGCTGAACACAGGCATTAGAGAAGAGCAATGCAGAAGTGATAGGAGAGAAAAGACTAGTTTAAAGAGAGACTGTTTTTCACTTGCATGAAAAATAGGTGGAAGATTATAAATGTATAATGGAAGCTGTGCCTTCAGCATGTTTCACTGTAATATTCCCAACATGAAATTGTTTAGTAATCGTGTTTACTAAACTCAAACTCATACTGTCCATGCCATCAGAGGAACACACAGACAACATCCTCTAGGACATGTCGCCGAGTAAGGCCGACTTGTTTTGTGCTCCTAACTGACAAACTGTACAGTCTAGGAGCCAAAACTTTTTCAAAGCTTTTTGCTCTCCTATTCCTGTATATGAGACGTAACAATAAAGAATCTTGAATCTTAACTGGCAGTAAAGAGTGTCCAATATATGAAAAAGAGGACAAAGAGAAAAAAAGAGGCAAAGCCAATGCTGATTAAGAGATTGCCTGCACATAACCAGAGGAAACCAAGCTACGTATGGGTGGAATGTGTTCACGTCCCACGTTTCCTATCATACTGCACTCTATGTACAACCATCAGCACCTGAAACGGTGACTCAAACAAATTACTTACAACAACTTCTTCACCTGACAGTCCTCTGATTTCAGAACTGCAGATTCCAAAATGGCTGCCTCCTGGTCTAGGCAGTTGTAGCGCAAACTGAAATGTCAAAATGAAACAGTAAATGTAAGCTTCTCTTCTACCATTGTTATTACTTTTTATTTTATTCTTTTATTATGTAGTTTTGCAAGTATACCAAAATCCACATGGAAAAACTACATTTTAAAAACTTATATATTTGGAAATACTCTTGGAAATCTACTTGACACCAATAAAATATTTGTTGCTGAACATCGGCCAACAAAAAATTGCTTTTAAATACAGGACGATTTGACTTCTCAACCGACTCCTCTGTTCTTGGGGAAACCTCTCTGTTTTGAGTGATAGTATCACACAATAGATGAGTATTAATAATTAAAAAGCTATTCATGGATCTAAGGGCTAACTGCATATGGGTGAGATTTTTTATGTTGAATGGCACTAAAGGATCATGGGAAAACTCACAAGAGGCTCTCACAGCGATGTAGGATGGGCCTCAGCCTGCGTAGGCCCCGGTTCCCGATATTGGAGTAGCCCAGGTTCAGCTCCTCCAGTGGATGGAGGGAGAACTGCAGCACGTAGTACAGGGCAGCGCAGTCCACCACGCTCAGCTTCATCTTGAAGAGGTTCATCCTCTTGATCGCCGGTGCCACCGTCCTGGCCACATCATCAGCATGTAGCTCCATCAGGCAGTGGAGGAGGTTGAGGGCCGTCTGGTTTGGCAGCTCCCTGCCCTTGAACTGATTCTGGAACCAGTCACCCAGCTGAGGGAGAAGCTCCCCTTTGTCCAATGGGACGGGGGCCATTCCAGTCAACTGGTCATCCAGGCGGGCCCTCACCAGGCCCATGAAGAACCTAGTGAACATCTGGAGGTTCTCCGTCCTGGCCAGGTCTGGTTGTAAACTTAGGTTAAGGAGCAGGGGAGGAGAGTCCACTGACGGGAGGAGATCCCCAACGCACCAGTAGTCCAGCCCACTCAGGATGTCTCTGGGGCTGGAGAGGTTGACCGCACAGTAGAGGGCAGCGAGGTGCTCCTGGACCGTCAGATGGAAGAACGCAAACATCTCCACCTTCTCCTCCTCCACGGAAACCAGGATCTGGCTCAGGAAGGTGCTGCGGATGTCTCGGGGCTGCAACCCGAAGCTCTCCAGGTCCTCTCGGTCGAACATGATCCTGCTCCTCAGGAGGTTCTCATAGGCCAGCCTGCCCAGGTTTGTCAGCTGGGCCTTGACGAGGGAAAAGACCTCTGCTTTGGAGGGCCTCCTTCCCGCCATGTCCTTCAGCGCATGGTGCTTGATTGCAGTGTAAAGGTAGCAGTAGTAGACCTCGCTGACGGTTCGGGGAGGGTTGAGCTCCAGAGACCTTGGGCCGTTCCCATCCTCGTCCCCTACCCCATTCTCTCTCTCAGCTGAGAAGAACTCAGCCAAGGCCGTGCAGATGATGTAGCAGTAGAGAGGGATGAAGGACAGGACGAAGAGGCTGTCGTTTGCCAGGATGTAACTGTAGACCTTGGAGGCCACCTGAGCGTCCCTAAAGAACTTTAAGGTGTACTCCTTCACCTGGGTCTCCTCAAACCCCAGCACAACGCAGCACCTTTGAAAGAACCTTTTCGGAGCATCGGTGGAGGGTCTGGAGGTAAGGATGACAGAGGCCTCAGGCAAGAGGCTCCCTTTTATTAAGGCCACTATCAGTTCTGACACTGGCACCTCGGAATCGACAGCGATACCCCTGTCCGGAGCATCCCAGTCAAGCCTGTACTTGAACTCGTCCAGCCCATCCAGTACAAACAGCAGAGAGCCGGGGGAGCCCAGCAATTCAGGGAGGATGGGGGTGAGGTAGCGGAATTTAGACCCCAGAAGACCTTGCAGGCTCACAGGCCCAGAAACTAGGTTCAGTTCCCGGAACCGGAGATCGAACAAACAGGTGAAGTCCCGCATGTTTTTGCCCAGGGCCCACTCGCGGACAACACGCTGCATGGCCACGCTCTTCCCAATCCCGGCAATGCCCTTCACCTTCACCCGTTTAGGGGTCCGCCCTGTGGTCTCCTGGGGGCTCAAGAGGTGGCAAGGTCGGATTCGCTGACAGGCCTGGTGGGCATATATCCGGGAGCGGCGGCTAGCCAGGGTAAAGTATTCGTGTTGGCTGTTCTCGAATTCTTCGTTGTCTTCAGTCACAAAGAGGTCGGTGTAGCGGATCTCGATGTGAGAATGGGAGTTAGCGGCTTCCCCTCCCCCTTCCGAATGTGATACGAGCCTCTCGGTTTGACTCAGGAGGGTTGTTTTGTGTGCGGTTAGTGTAACTGTCTGAGGCAAAGAGTGGAAACAACAACGCAAAAATCACATGAAGACCCATCACCTAAGCACCTGAATGACAAAGCTATGGGTCAGTCCAAAAGAACCTGTCCCTGTCTTGAAGAGCATCAGAGTCTACTGTTTTTTTATCTTCACCTTCAAATTAGCCACCATTTCAGACAAGAAAGAAGGGGGGGTGGGTTCACTATACAATCAACTGCATTATCTGATCATTAAGTACTGAGTTACAATGAAAACCTGAAGGCCCTCTGGCTCCTTCGGACTTTGTAAGGAGCTTCAGTATAAAGCCAGGATCATCATCATCATAATTCAGTGATGCATTGTGGTCTTCTTACCTCTCAAGTTACTCTGCTTGGCGCTCCGCCGAGGTTTCAGTCCATCTTCTGCTGCAGAGGAAGTTTGGAAATATATCAAATGTTCCCAGGCAGAAAAACACTCTTTCACACACTTCCGACTCCATTTTACTGGGAGAATGTTTGATTAATGTGTCCATTACCGCTTGAAATGTCTTTTTTTTAAAACTATGATAATGAATCACGCAGTAAAGATTATATGAAAAAATATGTTTGTTTTGTGCAACAGCTGTGGTCCGATCTTTCCTTAGTCATTAGTATTGATTTATTACGTCTGATGCTTGTAATTACCCAAGTATGTCTCAATATAAACAATTTGTTCCACTCAAAGCTGACAGCTCTGTCAGGAAAACAAGGTAGGGAGGAGAGTCAATAAGATGATATTCTAAACCACCTGAGAAAAATGTAAAACAAACAGACTTTACTGACAACAGGAGAAAATTTGTTTCTTACCTCCTATTTTCTGTGAAACTGTGAATCCTTTCCTTTTGGGTCTGAAAATCTTTCCAATTGGGCTTTTTTCTTTCTTTTTCTCTGGGGAAAATTCAGTTAACAAAACATGCATAAATAACTTCAAGAACATGAATGCATCACATGAAACTAAGGGGAAAGAAATTCTTTTTAACTTTTACTAAAGAGTATTAGTACTTCTGTTCAAGGACATGCACGTACACTTTCTTTTCATCAGAGGCAATTACAGAAAGACTTTGACACCTTGATAGACAGCAGATATTTCTCAAGGTTAACTTTCAGTGCTGAATTGCATTATTAATGCTTAAGAAACTTCAGGGCAGAGCTGATCTCGTCCAGGGTTAGAAAACCAATTAAAGGAACCGAACAGCAAAAAAAAATGTTATTATAAACTAGACAAAACATCTTGAAATTCAGTTTAAAACTGTATATCTTTCAATGAGCATGAGCATACGAACCCAAATGTATAATTGTCACACTGTCTTGGCTTGAGTAAAAGCCCAGACCCACATCAGTCCTGCTTGGGTACGTTTGCACACCCCTTTCCTCTCCTACCGCCCTAACCAGAATTCACCCTTACATCGTGTTTCAGGTAACTCATAATCTACCCCAAAATCAAATCATAAAATTACAGAATCTGACATTTTCATCAATAACTTTGGAATTCCTTGCTGTGTCTTTTTATTGAAGAAGATATGACATAAAGATAATAAAAATATGCCTAGTAAAGGCAGTAACAGTGATTATCAAGCATTGGTGATGCCGGTGTGGGCATCCATATACCACTTAAGTTGTTAATAATCTCAGAACTGTCCGTATGTATTCAGGGCACTGTAACTGTAAGTTCTTTAAATGAGTGAAGTTCAGAGACAGGAGTTAGTATGTGACTGTGCACTACAGAATGAGAGGCCACCTCTGGAAAAGCTTATTTCTTATTTGGGGGACCTTGTTCATTAGCTCCATGAGAAGGCAGTAGTCTGACACTAGCAGTAGACCCATGCCCTGTTACATAAGGAGTTCCCAGGCAGTAGTCTGACACTAGCAGTAGACCCATGCCCTGTTACAGAAGGAGCTCCCAGGCAGTAGTCTGACACTAGCAGTAGACCCATGCCCAGTTACATAAGGAGTTCCCAGGCAGTAGTCTGACACTAGCAGTAGACCCATGCCCTGTTACATAAGGAGTTCCCAGGCAGTAGTCTGACACTAGCAGTAGACCCATGCCCTGTTACAGAAGGAGCTCCCAGGCAGTAGTCTGACACTAGCAGTAGACCCATGCCCTGTTACATAAGGAGTTCCCAGGCAGTAGTCTGACACTAGCAGTAGACCCATGCCCTGTTACAGAAGGAGCTCCCAGGCAGTAGTCTGACACTAGCAGTAGACCCATGCCCTGTTACATAAGGAGCTCCCAGGGCATGCAAGTAGACATCCTCAGCTCAATACCTAGAGAGCAGGGTCTCCTGGAAACAAAATCAACACTGAAAGAGATCAGGTCAGCTGAGCCATCACCTATAAGTTACTGCTTTCCTTTCTGTCCTGGTAAAATGTTGATGGTGTCAATCTGAGTAAGGCAAAGAGGTTTATGTGACTGTTGTCCATTTTGTCTGCAAGGATAAGCATGTAAGTTCATCTCAGATCTCGGGCAGTCTGCTTTTCTAGGGGGAACACCCAGAAGTGGTCAGTTTTTTGGGGGGGGGGGCGGGACCTGGTGACTTTCTTGGAACGTGCCCTGTAAGCATGTCTGACCCAGGGGATGTCCACGCTTCTTACCTTCCGTCCTGATGGGCATGGGTTCCCGTTTCCTGTCTGGGGCATCAGCCGGTTCCCTGCTGTGCCGCTCTGTCCAGGCCTGCAGCTCCTCGCAGTAGAAGTCCTGCACATCCCGCAGCACCTTGAGGAACCCGCGGGAGGCGTCCTCCTGCCCGCACACGGCCTCCAGCGCCGCTGCCACACTGTTGCTAGGCGACCGCTCCAGCAGGGAGAGGTACTGTTCGCGGGACAGAACGCCGGCATCGCTCAGCCAGCGCAGCAGGGGGGCTGGGTTGGGCTTGGTCCACCTCAGTAGGCTGTCCCGGTGGACCAGCAGGGTCTGACTTGCGGAACTCATGGCCAACAGCACTCTAGCGGTTTCACAGCCTTAGGACTTCAGCAGCGCAGGGGGTCAGAGTAAGAGCACTAATCTTGGATAAAGTTTCTCTTTACAACAGCCAATAAATCCAAGAATTACTGTAGCAGTTTACCCAAGACTAACTGACTGACTGAATTCTCTCACACACAAAATGGAAAAAAAACATTTCCCCAAAAACTGCAAATTCTTTAATTCCAACCAATGCATGCATTGAGGAAGAACATCAGATGAAGCATTATAAAGGCTGAGCCGTCGCAAAGACCTGACTGAAGAAGATCATTTCCCTGAAAGCTGACATGGTGACCTGATACCAAACCCAGACTCAGCATATTATTGATGTTAACTGACTGCAGCGCAAATAAAGTCACTAAAAGCATTGTGTTGATAATTATTGACTTATGGACGGGGTCAAAGTTCAGAATGTCCCTGGCTCTGAAAGCATTACAGTAATCAATGATTAGTGAGAACCATTAAGACTCAGTAAAATGAGGCAGCCATACAAAGTGGGTGATTGTGACTCCTAACCTGGCCATAGCTGAAAAGCTGAGAACATCAAACAGAGCGCTGTGCTGCACCTTTCTGTACGAACAACTCAGAGCAATATTAAAGAGGGCAGAAACACTCAGTGCCATCAAGGGATGAAACACTAGCTGTAAATAATGCAAAAGCGCAACATTAACATAACTTTACAGTTAAAGAACAATTATCCTGACAGACCTTCATTATATAAACGTTAACACAAAAATGCAATACAGACTTCAATTTTGAAAAACATACTGTACTTCCAAAAATAAAATGACTAAAACTTGTAGAATTTGTTTTTCTAATGTACTATATGAATATTTTTATTGCTACGAGTTTACTTACTCACTGGTTTTGTCAGGCTGAGATATGCAGCACAACCTCCAATGCTAAGCTAAAAACAACCCTGCATGGTAACACACCATAGGGTACAGTAACTACAGCACTGTGCCTACCTCCCTAAAAACAGGGATTCACAGACAAAGTAAAACACAGAAAAGCGTGCAAACATTTTTACCTGTATTAGAGTCGCTGCATTCTGTGTCCTGTTTCAGGGAGCTCCTGCAGGCGTGCACTTATTCGTGCTTGCGGCGGTTTGAGCCCGTCTGGGACCATGGGAGCGTTCGATGGGGAGTGGCATCTCACAGATTGCAGGTGTCTAAGCCAAGAACCAGGAGCAAGAAGCTGATGAACGGGTCCATAGTCCATGTTAATTCACCTCTGTTTAAACCCTGTACTCTGCTCCATACGACAAGGACCCAAGGTGGGCTAGGCTAATCAGTCAAAGAAGATGGATCTGGGGCACCTGGTGTTTAATCACACCTGGGTCTGGTTGAGTGCTGTTGACCCATGCTCTGCTTTCTTTAGAAGAGTGAGAAAAAAGAAAAGAGAGATACGTTAAAGGAGGGAAGAGAAAGACTTAACCAGGCCAAGACAAACATAAACGTGACTGTTTACCAAAACCATACCTGAGTGAGTGCGGCGGCAGACAAACTTTATTTATGTGACATGGCAGATACCTGGATGTACAATAAGACGTGACATTCAAACGGAATTCTGTCATTTAGTATCAAAATAAAACTACAAAAGAATTGAAGATCGTCATGATGCCGCCGATTTCTTGTGTGTGAAGAGCTGGTATCTGGTCTTTATCTTGCTTTTATGGATGTCTGTAATTTGTATCACCCCAGGCAGCAGCCGACAGCTCTGTGTTAGATTGAGCGAACGTTGGGGGATAATCATTAACCAACCTTGATGATGTTATTTATTTTGAACACAATGGCCCTTTGTGTCACTGACACATTTGCCTGTGAAAATCACAGCTGTTTTCCTATGTTTTTTTTTATTTGGGGGGAGTATCAGTTTCTGATGGAGCTCGTTGAATTTCTGATGTTTTGAAATTAATTGCCTGGTATATTTCCTGAGGTACTTAAGACTTCCTGAAAGAAAGCACACAATCAGTTTGCCTGAGTCTGATCACTCACAGAAGAAAGATGTCTGACAGGAATCACAGACCTCAAAGTCCTTTACTGTCAAGGCAGCTGACATTAGTAGTTCGCCATCTTGTTTCACTGTCTGTCTGCATCATACTTGTTTACTTCATTGAGGTCCTTTGTATTACTTTGTAGAACCATTGGCAGGAAGTCCATGGAGGTTAAAATTTTATCATGAGCAACCATTCATCTATGAAAATGTCATAATCTATATCATACAAGATAGCTCTTTAAAAATAAACAGAAATGAACAGTCTTTAAAGGGCTACTGAAGTGAGGTGTGAAGAAGATTGAGGAGGTTTAGGGATGGAAGTGCCTAAGACAGAGAGAGGGAGGGTGAGAGTGAGAGAGAGAGAGAGAGAGAGAGAGAGAGAGAGAGGGGGAGGGAGAGAGAGGGAGAGGGAGAGAGAGAGGGATAGAGAGAGGGAGAGAGAGAGAGGGAGAGGGAGGGAGGGAGAGAGAGAGAGGGAGAGAAGAAGAGAGAGAGAGAGGGAGGGATAGAGAGAGGAAATAGCCTGTAACATGAGAATGAGTCACTCAAATGTGCAACTTTGCCTCACTTCAATTTTTGCTGATACAAACACTTTAACATAATCTACAATTCAACAATTATTATAATTACAATTCACATTATTATTATTATTGTTGTTGTTGTTGTTGTTGTTATTATTATTATTATTATTATTAGTATCAGCAGAAGGATTAGTAGTAGTGGAAAACTTTCTTTGCTTATCCAGGTTCATACATATGTAAATCATGGGCCAAGAAAGCATTTAAATGCACTGACAAAATAATCATTTCAGCAAACATGGTGCAATGTATTTGCACAGTAAATGGTTCAGGTAAATGAATAAACTATATCTACCAGGGATGATAATTACAGAAAAGCAGGGTCAATGTGAAACTCTGAGCTCATGAGAATAGCCATGCAGTCTAGTTCCATGCAAGCACAGTCTGTGTAAGGAAGAGTCCAGTAGCACTAGCACAGGCTCTGAAGGGTCTGGTTATATCACATAGTATTTATAAATAAAGTTTTCCCTGTGTCATCAACTTTGTTTATTGCGATTAAAGTATGGATGCAGTACTTTGCATCTGGCGTTTTCACTGCTTATGCATTGTATAAGGAACCTGTTTCTACTGCCAGTAGGTGGCAGTGTGCTAACAAAGGGCCCTCAGACTTTTTCATTATGTTCATATGACTGTGTCATGTTTACTGTTCTATTTTATTAGTCTGTCTGAAAAATGGCACGAGGAATGATTGAATTATCCATGGTGGATTAATTCATTCAACAATTACATGTGATGGCACTGATATTCATTACTGCATTTTTGCTTGGATACACATTATTTTTTTTAGAGATTTAAGTGATTATCAGTACTTTCCACCACAAGGAATAGCTGTGGGATGTGAAAGAAGTGAAGCTGGTTTTTTAGACTCATGAAGAAAAAGAATTGGGCAGGCCGAATTATACCTCAAGCTTATGAAACCAGTCAGACTACAAACTTCCCCAAAAAGGGGGTTAAAAAAAGCTTTGCTTGGTCATCTCTGGCCTCCCTCGCCACTCTGGCCGCCCTCGCCACGCTCACACACTTCACAGCCAGTCCTTTCCTCATCGCTCTCTTGCTCGCCCACGGTCATGGGTTCTGAGGGAGCCTTCTATCTGTGGGCTGTGTTATTTGGTGAGTCCGTTCTTCTATGCCATCTTACAGCACATTTATCAGCTGAGCTGGAGACATAGGGAACACGATGATGACAATAGTACTAATCATAGCTACAATCGGCAAATGGCAGATGGGGAAAAAGTGCTATAAATTCATTTTATAAAACAAAGGGATTATGAAATAAAAACCGAGAGTGTGCACAAAAGTGATACAAACAGAGGAGAAAAAGGTTCCACTGTAAAGAGATAGTGCTATTATCTGTTGGGTAATGTTATGTTCATTTTGAAAAGCCTTGACATTCTGTTAACAGCACTGTTCTACATGCTATGATAATGAATGTGAGAAGTGCCATTCAGTGCAATGTTGCAAAGTAATTTAGAGCAAATTAGCCTTGCAATATATAGGCCACATTATGGCGTCTCATATATAAAAGTAATAATCTATCAAATGTAATTTTACACAACATCCTGACAGATTTGTGGATTACTAAAGCATAGCCACAGTTTAAAGGAGAATCAGAAAGAATTATATCTGTACAATAAACACTAGATTCATGGCACAGCAAGTCTCCGGCTTCCTCTTTTCTTAATTTATCTGTCTTGTGAAATATCCCCACCAGAAGTCTCCCTGGCCCAGATTCCAGATGCATAGCTGCACAGACTGTGTCTGTGGGCGAAGGGGACATCCAGTGAGAAGCTAGCTGGAAGTTAGCCAAGTTTTTAAATGAGTTTTACAGCTCTGGTACCCTGAATCAAAATAGGAAATCTCTCTAAAATCCTCTTTCTGTTTGCATAAGAATGCAAAGTTATCTAACTCAATAATACACGGGATGTAACTGCCTTATTCTGTCCCGCACTAAATCAAGCTTATTGTGTTTTAAAATCTGTTGCAGTGTAGAATGAAATAAATTTGCGATAGATTGTTAAACAGAACAAGCCTGGTTGAGCGTGGGTTGGAGTAAGGCAGTCACATACATCGCATTCATGTATTGTTGAGTCTCATTGAATCTGATGGAAGATGTGTTAAACTGACGGCCGATGAAGTTCCTAAGGCAGGCATGTTGAACATGTGTCCTGCAGGGCAGCAGTACCTGCATGTGTCTGGAGTTCCTTCCAATCACCTGCCAGACAGACTCTTTTGCCAAAGCGTAACTTCCACGCTTTGGTACTGAAAGCCTGAAACATACCAAAAACAGTGGACATGACAGCGCTGTGGGACGAGAGGCTGTCACCCTTGTCCAAAGGGCTCGAAATATTGCCTGTGAATTATTAAAATGTACATTTACTTTCACAATGTGTGTGACATTGTCCACAATGATTTGCAATGCAAAGTGCATAAATCAAGGACATAGTGAAGAACTTCCAAGAAGCGAGTTAAGTTCAAATGCTGGACAGGAGAACATAAAACAGAACTGGGACCCTATAGAAATGACCTTAAGAGAAGGCTGCCCTGGCACAAATAAGATAATCGAGCTAACAGAAACAAAATGTGCATAAAAAGCAATATCTAGTGTGATGTGAAGGAAAAAAATCAGTTAGGAGCAATGCAAAATCCAGTAAAACCAAAGTGATCAGTGACTACATTGTAAAACCAAATGTTTAAGTTCGGAACTCACTCTAAAAACAGAAAGTAGCACTTTTCAAACCCATCACAGTGTTTACAATTTCAATCAAAACGTGTCACAGTGTTTAGGATTTCTGTTAAAACGCAGTACAATTTTTGGCTTATAAGCACAAGAACATGCTTATTTGAGCTGTAAAACTTTTTAAACACATTAAAAAGGGCTTATCTGGATCAAGGCGATTAGGTTTCAAACACTGGTGTTGGCATTATAAACATGGCACATGTTCCATGGTGTTACAGTGCAAAGGGAGATGGAGAGGGGTAAAGCCTGAGGAGGGGAGTCTTCAGTCTGCACCTGAAGGTGGTCAGAGTCGCCTCATCTCGTCCCTCGTGTTGTAACCCTCTGTGTTGTATCTAAACCAGGGCTGTGGAGGGAAGCGACCTGTGTCTCTCTGTCCGTCTCTGCCCCGGACAGAGTGTCGGCCCTGTTGGGGTCGTGTGTGGTCATCCCCTGCTCCTTCAGCGCCGGGCCCAGCTGGCCCAGGGGGGTCCAGTACCAGGTCAGACTGCGCTACCAGACCAGCATATTCAACCTGCGCAGTACGGTGTTCAGCAGCGAGGACCGCAGCCCGGTGCACAGGGACTTCATTGGCCGCACTGAGTTGGCGGGGGACCCCAGCCGCGGCGACTGCTCCGTGAGGATCAATGAGGTTACCATGGACGACCATCACATCTACGAGGTGGGCGTGAAGGAGCAAGGCGCGGCGGAGTGGAGGAAGTCCCAGAAGATCCTCCTCGACGTGTCGTGTGAGGCAACCTTTCAGTGATTTTTCAGTCTGAAGTTTTATTTGACTTGTAGTCTCCATTTAGGACAATTTAAGATATAACCAGATCTCTGCTTCATTCATCAGTTGATATAATAATCTGAATTTTTACCTTGAAGACTCAATTTAAAAAATGTTCAGTTCAGTGCACTCAGTATTGATTTACCTCTTTCCACAGCATGCTGAAAATTAAAATGAAGCTAGATTTGATCTGCCATATATTCATCATCATCATGAAGAAATGTTTCAATCTGTGTAACTAACATAATGTAACTAGAGCTGGGCTTCACTTCCAGCGCTGTAGATACAACACATTACTTCTGCTATTTCTTATGAGCAAGGTACTCAAAATGGCTTCAGTCAATATCTGTGTAAATCTAGCAGTATGAATCAAATGTAACCAGCGTAAGTGGCTTTGGATGAGATGCTAAATGCTTACAAGTACATTTTAATGTAAAAGATGATGTGCAGAAGTTGGCGTGAAATACAGAAATAGATGCCGCCCACTTTATCTGCATCTGTTTAGAAATGGTATGCCCCAATGCTTCCACCAGGGGGCACCGTGTGACCCTGAAGCTCTGTAAAACAGCTCTTCATTATGGTGTTTTTTTTTTACCCATACATACTAATCTCCACCCTACCCCTCGCCCCAACAGACAACCCGCAAAAGCCGGTAATCAGTGACCCTGGGGCAGTTATCGAGGGGCAGCTGGTCATCCTGAACTGCACTGTCAGCAGCCCCTGCCCCTCCCGGCCCCCCCAGGTGCAGTGGAGGTGGGAGAGAGGGAGCCAGGAGAACAGCACCTCGTACCAGGCGATGAGACCTGTCATCACGCAGGGGCCGGAGCAGCTGATAATCTCCTCCATCTACTTCATCGCGTCTTCCCTGGCGCAGCCCAAGGTCAGGTGCGAGGCCAGGTTTCCGGGAGGCAGGACAGTGTCCGTCACCAAGGAGCTGCACGTCAGGTGTAGGTTTTCAAACCCGTGTCAATGACTTTGCTGCAATTCAAACATTAACCACCAGAGGGAACTTTTCCCATTGTCAAACGTTATAAGGATCTGCAGATCAGCACCTTGTGACTGCATGTTGTATAATTGTGTACTCTGTTTTACAGCATGCTTCAGTTAAATTGAAATGGTTATGCAGAAGCCAATTTAGGCCTTGGGAACATAGCAGGCCCATGGTCCACATTTCTGATCTTGGAATGCCACAGCCAAAAAAATACCAATTTAAACAGCTGACTATGCCATTAATTCACCTCTTAATTCAGTTTTTAGTTAATTCTGGTTTCTTGGTGTTGAATTGGTTGAGGACGTTCAGACAAAAAAAAAATACCAACATGCACTGAGGCCCAACAGGACCAAGAATGAGGGCCACTGCTTATGGATGCAGCACACCAAAGACCAGAGTACCCACTGTCCTCTAGCTCTGCTGCCTTACTCATATTTGGCTGTCTTTCCTCACAGTCCCTCCCAGAGATGTGGTGGTCCATGTCAATACCCTGACTGTCCAGGAGGGGGCGAGTGTGCTGCTGTCCTGCTCCTGTAAAGCTGACCCTCCGGTGTCAGAGTTCCAGTGGTGGTACAGCCAGGAGGGCCGCACGGTCAACCTGCCCCAGCGCACACACTCGGTTCGGCTGTACAACGTCACCCGCGACCTGAGGGTGAACTGCGTGGCCCAGAACCGGCTCGGAAAAGCCGAGTCCAGCCCCACAGCCATCAATGTGCAATGTGCGTTTACATCACATGTGTGCTGCATTTACTGCAGAAGTTTTAAACTTTACTGGAGAGAGATTCTATTTCTTGTGTACACTTAAGCATTATTATTGTTGTTGTTGTTATTATTATTATTTTTATTATTACTATTATTATTACCAGTATTATTATTGTCCGGCATTTCTTATCCCTCTCTCTGTCTGTTCCAGACAAGCCTGCCATTTCGCCCCAGTCCCTCTGTCAATGGCAATCAGGAATAGTGTCCTGCCGTTGCACTGTGGATGGAAACCCCAGACCGGCCGTCACCTGGAGCATCAACGGGAGCAGCCCCCCCGACGGGTACAACACCTCCGTCTCCGCGGGAGACGGGATGCTGTCACTGTCGGTCACGCTGAGGGGGGACATGGACGAGCTTCAGGGTGTGGTGTGTTACGCCTACAACGCCCTGGGTAACGACTCCTCCACCCTGCTGTACACCAGCGACGGTGAGTACAGCCTCATTACTGACCTCAGGTCAGTTCAGCAGTCAGCATGAACCCGTGTGTGATTCATTCAACAGATCTGAGGTCAGTTCAGTTTTGTGAGACCTTGACAGCTTCACAACTGATCTGAAGTCTTTCTGGCTTTTCTGACATGTCTGACAGATCTGATAGTCTGTGGACCAAATTTTCTCAGATCTCTCATTTTTATGTCTGAATTTGACCACTTAATTTAATTTTTCTTCTGGTGTCAATGACCCTGTTTCAGAGAATTGATATGTATAACAAAAATTATCGAGCACTGGGCTCAAAAGTCAGAGTTTTACCGGTTTGGTTTCTGTACTTTTGAGCAAAATGCCCCCACCTGAATAATCTCAGTAATTACCAAACAGGTGTGCTCCTGTGGGAGGGGCTTCAGGCCAGAGATCTGTATGAAGCAGCTTTGTGATGATGCCCTTTGTAAAAAAAATAAATAAATAAATAAATAAATAAATAATAAAATAAAGGTGAAAAAGGTGCTGCACAAATAAAAATACAGATTGAACTGATGTGTTTTTGTCTGTGCTGTTGTGACAGACTCTCTGCTGTGGAAGCTGTTTCCAGCGCTGTGTGTTTTGTCGTCCCTCTCCTTGCTCGTGCCCCTCCTCGTGATCCTGCACTGCTGCCGCCGGAAAAGTGGAAAGTACGAACAACGCCCGTTAATCCTCTTCTTACCTCCATTCACTCGGGTATCCGTCAGATGCACCTGAGGACCTGAAAGATATGTTGGAACGCCTGTAACACAAAAATAATGATTATTTTCCATAACAGAGAAAAAAAATCACTGTTAGAAAAAAATCTGTTGATAGAGAAAAACAGATTTCCAATAAAATGTTTTTTTTTTTTTCGGAGCAAAAAGGACACTTGATATTTTGATATTGATATTTTCTTTGTGCGATCATTGTAAGGTGAAGATTCCTGCAGTTGTAACTGTTCATATTTCTCTGGTTCATTCTCAATCCATACCAAAGTTACTGTTTCTTTTATTGTTGTTTTAAAAGAAAAAATCAACTTTTCTGATAGTGTGTATACTGAATATGCACACATCGCAGTGAGACAGTAAGACATAAAATTTTTTTCATTTTTCTTATTTCCAAAGACACCTTCTGAACTGCAGACCGTCCTCCGTGTACCCAGGGAATCTGGGAATCTACCAGGAGCGGATGCCACTCTACATCAACTGCACAGAGGTCACCCACATCTACACCAACGGCAGCTACCAGCTGGTGTACCAGAACTGCACCCCACTGTTCGTCAGGAGCAAGCAGGTCCTCCAGGTAACTGGCCCCAGGCTGAAGCAAACACAGACAGGTCACTGGGTGTTTGCAGAAAGTTCTCATAATTTGCTGCCGTCCCAGTGATTACAGTTTGTTGCATCTGTTTTGTAAGCCTCTCCAGATTAGAGCACTGCCAAGTTTCTACATGTTAACGTAGATTGCATCGGTCTCTTCCCATCTGAATTGCAGGAGTTTCAGGAGACATCTTGAGTGTACAACCAGCTAACAGAAAACTTCCCCATAACATTCAGGAAAATTTAGATCATATTTTCCACTGGGGTTTGATGGAACATTATAATGTGAACACTCCAGCTTATTAATGTTCAAGGAACACACAGAAAACTGGACAAAACTTACATCCATGAAACAGTTGTGCTAACAATATGAGAATGTTCTGCCAACCAATAATTGTTCAGCTGGGCATGTTCCTATTTTGTCTGTCATTAATTTCTTACAAGGAGCCTCTTATGGTTTGAATTGCAACATTATCTGTATCAGGTGTGACCTGCACAAATGGTTGCGCTGCTACTTTAGCCATTATGGAGATGACGTAGGGCATAGGAAAGAACTGTGTACGGTGCCCAAGAGGAATCCAAAGATATTACATGTCTGAAAGATAAATCTAGCTGTGGTGTTTGTCAGGTTAGGGTGTATAAAGACAAAGAACAAGAGCGCTTCAACGATCAAAACAGGTCATTCAGCCCAGCTAAGCATATCGTTGTTTTTTTTCTTTCTTTCTTTCAATACTTTTTCAAGTCAATATCCCTGAATATTGAGCTTCTTCACCTATTTGGTCAGCCGTGGCAAAAGTGATTATCTAAGAATCCGCAGAGCTGATGGGTGTAACGTTGTTAATGGCAATCTTTACCATTGTCATGGAGATGAATGTTTATTTCCTCTGTTCTGGGTCCGCTAGCGCGAGAAGCGGGTTGCCTGGACAGACAGACGGACGCAGAGGGAAAGGAGAGCTCCAGAAGCTGAAACAGAAATACCTGTGTACCTGGAGATCATGTGAGCCTGGGCATGCCAACCTGCCTAATGCTACAAGTATGACATAATATGATTGTTTGTTATAACATGATAATCTTAATGGGGATTATAATATGATAGTGCAGGGGTATAATATATTGGTTTTGTACAACAAGTTCCACTACGATACGTTGTTTATATGATATTACATGAAGGATGATTGTATGAATACAGATAGCACAAAATAGTATGAAGACGTATGGCATTCATAAAAATGTATACATGTATAAATACTTTTATAGTATACTACTTTCAATGAGTGGTGCCCAGTGTTTATCCTACAGATCTACAATATCAGGTGGAGTCAGTTCTAATTTTAGGTATCCTTTTTTTCAGCGATTCAAGAGCGAGATGAAGAAAACACATTAAACCTGTGGAAGTCCTGTGGACACCAAGCCAATAAAAATGATTTATTTTTCAAAACATTTGCTCTGTATCATGACAAGCCTTATAATACAATATAATATAGAAGTATTCTATCGCATATTTCGTTACATATGACTGTAATCGCCTGCTGTGATATTGATATTTTAATATACTATAACCAGGAGGCCATATGTTCAACGGTAACAAGGGGATGATGGGAAAATGAGCAGTGCTCATTCATAAGGGGCGCTGGAGAGGGTTTTATAGCTGAAGCCCCGAAAGCCAAGGGGTTGCATTCAGGCATTGTTGCCACAGCGAGGAGAACGCAATCACCCTTTGTCTCTCCCTCTCATCGTGACACTGTAATGAAGCTGAAGCATTAACTCCATAAACATTCATGTCTACGCACAGTTTATCATTGTAATTGCAGTGAGGGAAGCAATGGTTACCATAGAATTTTTAGGAACACAACCGTGAAGCTCTCAGTTCTAGCTTATACTTCATATGTTATATTAGATCTGGATATATGACCACAATGTTCTTATTTTTTATAACAATCTTGTACCTAACATAATATATCCTTTGGGAATTTGAACAACTGAGCAGTAGAATGGCTGCAAACATGTAACAGTTTGGATATCTGAGAGCTGCACTTCTATTGAATTTGCATTTGTAAACTAATACATGTATAGACTGCAATATTATAACATTATCATTGCACATACTTAATGCAATTTTTTATTTACTTAAACATTATTTCTTGGATTTATTCTTTAAATTGGATTATTAATAGATTTATTTAACCATTTTTCAAAGGACAGAAAAGTTGAATTACATATTTGGCTTTTGACTGGCTCAATAGGTAAAGGTTTCATGAAAAAAATCACTGCATATGTCAGTTTGGCAACATGTCATACATCCTGGAGAATGAACCAGTTCAATCTCACCTCCATCTCTGCAATGTTTTCCTCACTGATGCTGCCTGTAAGGTGTTCATAATAAAACAATAATTCCAACAATTAGGGAGAGCAATGTATGTTTTGTTTCAGCTTCTTTCCAGTAAAATAATCATTTGAAATTGTTCTTTCTGGTCCATGCACATCAAATAGATGGCCATCTCTCTCCCTTTCTGTGACTCTGACCAAGTCTAAACAAGGACACAGATCATTTTGTTTTGCATGTGTGTGTGAGTGTGTGTGTGTGTGTGTGTGTGTATGTGAGAGAGAGAGAGATCCGACAAAATAAAGCCATGCTGGTCACAGCATGGCCATTGAAAAGGACCGGCAGAGGCGAAGCTGGTCAGCCAGAGAGAACACACTGTGTGAACACTGTGGAGGCACTGTACTGTATGCTCCCAGGAAATGGAAGTCTTTATTCAAAATATTAACAGCTGTCCATCCCGGTTTAAAAAATATGACAGATGCATCAATATGATCATATGAATATAATAATGAAACATCAATACAGTAATTAAAAGAACCAGCACATACAGCCATGTATGGACCGCATGCCACAATTTACAACATAGAGAGCATGTGGCAGCTATTATAATCTGAAGTGCTGAATATATTTTATGTACATATACTTTATACACAAATATTAAATTGCATAACTATTTAGAGGTCCGTTATTTTTCAGTTGTTTACTTGTTCACAAAATGTTGAGTTGTTTAAATTTTAAAAGGTATTACCTGTACATATCTGTGCGTGTATATATTGTTGTTTATTGGCATGAGTACAATATAATCATATTTTCTAATGTGCTCATCATGAATTTTTACATGTAAATGTTGGTGGTTAATTTACTTGGTGCCATACCCTGGACATTCTGCATATTTTTCGACAATACTTTTATGGTTCTGCTGCCAATAGAGCAGATTTTCTCTCTTAAGAGAGAACATGGTGTTGTTTACAACATGCGTCTCACAAGTCTAAATGTGAAAATATATGACCCTGGCAAGCCGCTTTTTAATTTATCAAGGAAACTAACTCATCTCTTCAATTGCTGTCTTTCATTTATACCTCTTTGTTTCTGCTCCACAACTGTCATCTCTCTTAAAGCACACGTTCTGGTAAATGTGCAAGCGAGTGAATACACATTTGAGTGTTTCTGTCTCCTTTTGTTAAATGTGTCTGATACATTTTTTCTCCTTTTTATCACATCTCTTTATCCCTCGCCTACTATCCCACAAGTTAGCCTTGTCACTGAAAGCTCCTTTGGCCTGGAGTTTTTGTTGTTGTTTGTTGTTGTTTTTGCTTAGATTTGGTGCAGTGTACACAATCTAAAAATCGGTAAAGTTGGGGGAAAATGTCTACAAGGCATGACTGAGCGTGGTTTCCAGTGGGCATTCTGTTCAGACACCGTTGGTATCCATGGCAGGTCAAAGGTACAGACTGAAGGCACATTTTGGTGATGCAACAGCACATCCCATGACTTTGAGTTCAAACTCCAGTACTTCCATCTATATTTCCATCTACTGCAGTAGCAAATTGATGTCTTGAGGATCCCCAATGTTATATTTCCAACCAAACAGGGAATATGTGTTTTGTTTTTTTTTTTTCCATGGACAAAACTAATCTCTCTCAATTACTATCTCTAAAAAGACCTTAGTATTAAAGGTTCCTGGTCAATTCAAGAAACAGGTTAATTATTATTATACCGATCATGAAAATTACTTTATTATGCAGAAAATGCAGCATAAAGATTTAAAAATGAAACGGTATAGATTGGCTCACGTAGCCTCTTTATCTGAATAGCCGATAATTAGTATGCCTGAGAAGGAAATATTATTGTGATTAAAATAATCACTCAAAACATCTCCAATCACAGAATCTAATTCTAAATCACATCTAATTCACAGTCAAAGTTAAAATTAATCAATTGCAGTTCAATCAGAAACCTGGAAACGTTTAATTCTTACACTAGAATACACACTCGGAGATAATAGCTAACTCATCTCCTTTCTGGGAACTGAAACGCTCTACCATGAGAAATGAACTGATGAATAAAGGGCGCGTTCGCTGTGTGCTGTGAACTCTCACCCCGGTAGTGCTTTTGGATTGGCTGGAAATTTTGACAACGAGGAAGTAGCGTCACTGTTTGTGAAATGAGAGGGAGTTTGGGAGAATTTACACTGGGTTCGATGCAAGCGATACTAGAGCTGATCGTATAATAACATTTCGTCTGAATCCAAACAAACAGTCCTAAACACTCATATGAAATATTGCTTGGTAATTTGTAGCTGTATATAAACTTAGCGTTTGGACGTAGACTGTTTTGTGATTGTCCCAGCTGCACTGTTGGCAGCTTGCTAGTTCGCTAGACCCATTGTTGTTTGCTTGCTGAACGGTGAAGCACGCTCGACTGAATGCGTTATACCACTTAACAGATATGTGGCGTGCTGGCTGGCAAATTGGGCATTGATTACCGTACCACAACTACACATACTCAGAGTAGCTTCCTTGCAAATAAAAGTAATGCCGGAGATCAAACTCAAACACGTCGTGTCCTGCAGCAGCGAGGACAATGTGAGTAACTTATTGTTTGCTAGCCTCCTTTCACTGGCTCCTGTTTGTGACATGACTGACAAGTAGATAATCGGGTAGCAGTCTCTTTAAAAGTAATTTGCTTTTAAAAATGTACTCGGAGAGTAATTATTCCTACGATAAGATGGTGATTGTACCCACCATAACATGAAGAATCTTTTCTCGTAATTGAGTGGGTCCTTGGCGCACGAATGCTATTGTAACGATCAGATTTATCAACTATCAGATTATTCATGTATTTATTCATTCACTTTTCCCCCTAGACTCACAAAGCAGATAACCTCCTGAGTTCCGACACATACAGGAAATGGAAGGCAGCGAGACCTGGCGAGAAACAAACATCAGTCATAATACAGGTAACTGAAATAGACGGACTTCACTACGTCGCAAGTAGTAACTGTGGGTCCATCTTTAGTCTGCGGTCGCATTTTAGCCCCATCACCATTTGTGACAATCAATTTCACATCCAGTATTAGAACGCAGTCAGTGACAAGCTGCAGAAGTTATTAAATCACAGTTTAATATCCTGTATTAAAACACTCAAAGACATTATGCTAAAACTATAGTGAATTTAGCAGTTGAATATCCAGTGTTAGAAACATTTCAGTGACATTCCACTGTAACTGTTGTGAACATCAGTTTCATATCCCGCATCAGAAAAGTTTCGGTAACCTTCCACTAACTGTTGTTAACATCACAATTGGATATTCAGCTGAATAGTAGCGCACCCAACGGCATTCCCTGTTGCTAGCATCACATGGTAAAACTCATCGCTAGACCTCCCTATCTAGTGTGCTTGACGATGTCCTTTTGGTTTCTCAGTTTGAGAAGGAGGAGCAGGTGCACAGCATAGACATCGGAAATGAGGGATCCGCTTTCATCGAGGTTCTAGTGGGTCACTCCACCTCTGTCAAGGACCAGGACTATGAGGTATGTCTCCATCTCCTTCCCATCTGCTCTTTCAGCCTAACTCCCTATTTCCTCTCATCATCTGAATGGATACTTTCATAAAAGGGAAAAAACTGACTGCATCATCTAAATTAAGGATGTAAAAAGTCAAAACTCGTGCCTTTGTTGCTCTCTTATTGATGTCTGTCTGTAGTGTCTCTGTCATGACTATGGATGTATTTTTCTGCATTTGTTGCACACTAACCATGTGGCCTAGTGCAGTGACTGGGTTACCACGACTTATGGTGTACTTTACCATTCACACAGTATAATCCTGGCCCAGATCTATTTCCTGTTGTGTTAAATTCTGTTCTGTAATTTCCAATTGTAAGGATAGTCAAGTATTGTATGTATTTTTTAAATTGAGCTGGTAATTAGTAATATATTTATTGGACTGATTCGGTCAATGAAGGTATTAGCAATATATTAATTTTTCCTATGTAAATTGTAATTTATCAAATTTAACATGTGCGCATATAATCATGGAATTCACAATGGCAAAAATTATCAACATCTGAGGTTGTGAGTTGGTCAGCAACAATTTGTGGGAATGCATATAAAATAGGAAAAACCATTTACTAAAATACTCAACATCAAATCATCAAAAAACATGTGCATGTATTAAATAAACTTTTACTCAAGGTTATATACTTCCATACATTGTACAATATATGAATATACATTGACTGCACATTTCCTTGTTGTAGCCTGACCTTCTGTGCTATGTAGCTGTGAATGCATCTTTTTCTGTGTTAGACCCCTGAACAACTGCTTTGTCAGTGTCACTTTCCTTCTCCCTGCATTACTTATTCTCCATTTTCTCTCCCACACTCCCTTTCTCCCTTACATTATTTGTCTCTTCCCCTCCCTGCTTTCTATCCCTTTCTCACTTCCTTTCCTTTTATCTCTCCACCCCATTCATTTATCCCTCTGTACCGGTGCTTTCCCTCCCATGCTCTCTCTTTCAATTCACCTCTTTCTCTCCCTCCCCTCTCTTTCTCTCCCACACTCTACCCTTCCCTTTTAATCTCTCTTCTTCCTTCCTCTCTTTCTCTGCCTCTCACTCAATCCATCTCTCCCCACCTCTGTTGATCTTCCCCTTCTCTGTCCCTGCCTGTCTTTCTCTCCCTGTCTCTCCTCTAGGTTCTGTTGGTCACCTCCTCCTTCATGTCCCCAACTGAGAGCCGCAATGGTACCAATCTGAACCGGGTCCGCATGTTTGGGTCCAACCAGCTGGTGAAGGCCACGGCCCAGCAGAAATGGGACCGCGTCAAAATCATCTGCAGCCAGCCGTACAGTAAGGTGTGTATGTGTCCACATGTGTGCATGTATTTTTGCTTGTTTGTATGCGCGCGTGCGCTCGCTTGCATGTGTGTGTCATATCCAGTTAACACTGGTCGCCCACCGCCATAGTTTAACTGTTCACTAATGGTACCAGTGTTCAGTGGCACACTAGATTATCTGCTGTCCAGTCCAGTCTGGAGTTTACAGAAGGGGGGTATATGTAGCAGCGACCAGCATCACCTTCATTCTTTTTTCTCTTTATTGTCAAATTTCAGACTATCGCGTATGGAGTTGCCTTTGTGAAGTTCCACTCCCCCCCAGACAGTAGTGACCCCCCAGCGACCACACCTCCAGTGAGTTCAGCACAGAAAGTATTCAGATGTATAAGTTGTATACATTTTAAATACACATTGATTTGCATCATTACAAAATCCACAAGATCTAAAAAAAAAAAAAAAAAAAAAACTACAGTAAACAATTACAATTGAAAATGAATTTATGACATTGCAAGGATCTGACTGCATCCTGTTAAGGCACTGTTCCAGTGTGTGGATGGGCCCCACAGTCTGCATCCTGTTAAGGCACTGTTCCAGTGTGTGGATGGGCCCCACAGTCTGCATCCTGTTAAGGCACTGTTCCAGTGTGTGGATGGGCCCCACAGTCTGCATCCTGTTAAGGCACTGTTCCAGTGTGTGGATGGGCCCCACAGTCTGCATCCTGTTAAGGCACTGTTCCAGTGTGTGGATGGGCCCCACAGTCTGCATCCTGTTAAGGCACTGTTCCAGTGTGTGGATGGGCCCCACAGTCTGCATCCTGTTAAGGCACTGTTCCAGTGTGTGGATGGGCCCCACAGTCTGCATCCTGTTAAGGCACTGTTCCAGTGTGTGGATGGGGCCCCACACTGCATCCTGTTAAGGCACTGTTCCAGTGTGTGGATGGGCCCCACAGTCTGCATCCTGTTAAGGCTCCTTCCTCACCTCCTCTCTCCTCCCCTTGCTGTGTTTCCCTGGCAGAAGCTGACGAAGCTGGGCCAGTTCCGTGTGAAGGAGGAGGCTCCGTCCGCAGGACCCAGCCTGCAGCCTGGAGCGCTGTTCTTCAACCGAGAGAGCACCTCCAAGCCCAACCCAGCTGTTAAAGGTAAGACCGGAAAACAGAGTGTGTGTGTGTGCGCGTGTGCTCCACACTCTGATCCCCCAGTGAGTGTGCGCTCGTATGTGTATGTGCGCACATGTGAGCGCGCTTGCATGCGTGTGTGTTCCACACTCCAAGCCCCCTGTGCGCGTGTGCATGTTTGTGTGTGTGCGCGCGTGCGTGTGCATGTGTGTGTTCCACTCTCTGAGCCCACTGTGCGTGCATGCGTGCGTGTTTTCGCCCCCAGAGTAGCTTTTTCAGCTGCAGCATCCCAGCTGTATGAATCTTTTAAAGGGAATGTGTGAATGTTACGGCACTCTGGACCACAGGAGTCAATTTAATCTGTTACTTTTAAAATATTTATGCTACACTGCTGCTTGAGCTGATTGCTCTTTTTTTGTTATGCATTTGTGTCTCTGCTTTCCCCTCTCTGTCTCTCTCACACTTTCTCAGTCTTTGCTCAGAGTAACTTCATTCACTTCAAACTTTAAAATGAAAATAAGAAAATGTTACCAAAGCACAGAAATTCTCAAAAGGTTATCACGCAGCAATAATATGAGGACAAGATAGGTAAACAAATTTTCACTAAACAAATTCAATATTTTCCTCAATGTCAGTGTGCATGGCATTTTGCTGAAGTTTACTGATAGTGTAGTGTACAGATCGTGTTAAAACAAGCGAGTGTTAATGACAGAGCGAGAGCATTAATGAACAGAATGATAGTGATCTTTGTGTCTGTGTCTCAGTCTCTCCCCAGAGTGAGAAGCTGAGCTACGCTGCGGCTGCACTCCAGTCTGCACCGGCTACCGGCCACTCAACCTCCAGCACCTCCCAGCCTGCCTCTACCAGTCCTTCACCACAGGTACACCCCTCCCTCTCTCCTTCTCTCCATCCCTTTCTCTCCACCTCCAGCACCTCCCATGCTGCCTCTTCCAGGCCTGCAGCGGTTGTGTTTTACTCTCTCTGTCAGCCCTGCAGCGGTTGTGTTTTACTCTCTCTGTCGGCCCTGCAGCGGTTGTGTTTTACTCTCTCTGTTGGCCCTGCAGCGGTTGTGTTTTACTCTCTCTGTCGGCCCTGCAGCGGTTGTGTTTTACTCTCTCTGTCGGCCCTGCAGCGGTTGTGTTTTACTCTCTCTGTCGGCCCTGCAGTGGTTGTGTTTTACTCTCTCTGTCAGCCCTGCAGCGGTTGTGTTTTACTCTCTCTGTCAGCCCTGCAGCGGTTGTGTTTTACTCTCTCTGTCAGCCCTGCAGCGGTTGTGTTTTACTCTCTCTGTTGGCCCTGCAGCGGTTGTGTTTTACTCTCTCTGTCGGCCCTGCAGCGGTTGTGTTTTACTCTCTCTGTCGGCCCTGCAGCGGTTGTGTTTTACTCTCTCTGTCAGCCCTGCAGTGGTTGTGTTTTACTCTCTCTGTCGGTCAGTTCTGAGACTGATTAACCACGGCAGAGAATTTGGAGCAACTTTTATCTCATTAAAGAAGTACTCTGGGCAAGTACTGCTTCTCCTTCCTTATCCATCCATCCCTCTCTCTCTCTCTCTCTCTCTCCCCCTCCTCAGTCTCTAGAAGCACCCTTGTCTGTAGCATTGGCAGTCTTTCACAGAGGTTCGTGATGGGAATGGAGTTTCATAATGTTAAAGAATCCTGGTTTGCTGTAAGAGTGGTCAGATGGTGGTTGCTGTAATGTTTGGTGAGGGGTTCCCCATTGTTGACAGACTCCACAGACACGTTGCTGTCCTGAGTTACAGCACTAGGTGTGTCATTAAAAAGACGATTTTATGCTACATGATTTATGCTTTGGATGAACCGACAGTGGGAATGATTCCAGAAGTTTCCTAACCCCCCCCCCCCCCCCCCCCCCCAGGCGGTGAAGAGGAAGTTTGAGTTCACTAAGGAGCGGCTGTCTGCCTCAGGTCCCCCTCCAGCTAAAAAAGCCGCAGAGCCCAGCTCTGGTACCCCCAAGCCCAAACCCCGCTCCCCTGCTGCTGCAGGCACCTCCAGTCCTGGCTCTGCTAAAGGTCAGTGAGCACAGAGTATACGTGTTTGTGCAAAAAAAAAAAAAAACACACACACACACACACGTGTGCGCACACACACATGCACGCTGTCAGTAAGAGCTCACTCCAGTCAATTACACATAAACAAGTCATGGACAAGGATTCAGAGTTTGGGTCCGTTTAACAGTGGCATTATGGGATAAGCTGTCCTCTATTCATTCCTTTTGCCAAGTGCACACACACACGACATGGACGATCCAGAGTAAATATCAGTATGTCACTTGCAACATGCGACCACAATCACTACAATGCGCGCGCACACACTCATACACGTATTCAGTCACACAAGGCCTTTAGGATTGTTTACACAAAGATGTTCTTGGTAATTAGACAATTCAGCTTGACAAATTCAGAACTCAGAGCAAATTCTTCCATTGTGTTTGTATATTTGAGCTCCAGAGCTCAGAGGCGGCAGTGGGGACTCGGCATAATTGGCTTGTCCCTCTCTTTCATCCTGCCGAGCACAAATTGGATCAGTTTGTGTATCAGTGTAATCCTCACGGAAATTTGTAGGATTTTTTTTTATTCCATTGATACAGTCGTGTCTGGTAATTTGACTCAATCGATGCTGCTCCGAGCCCCATAGCTGCATAACCTTGTGCCTTGCATCACGCATGTCTGTCAATGAAAAGTGCTGTTTTGTTGTCGCTGCTGAATGGTTATGGTGTCAGGTTAATAAATGTTAAACCTTGCATCAAAGCCGGCCTTTCATCCCGTCTTGCTAAAGATACAATGGCAGCTCTGTAAGTCCAAAGCACGCACAATGGGCCATGTTTCTGACAATCTAGTGCAGTACAGAACAAACATAAACACTGTGTTGTTTGTCCTTGGACCCGCTGCTTAATAAATATTCCTTAGATGAAAGAGATTGGAATGTTTTGGCATTAGCAGTCAGGAGATAGAACTGTCAGGTGCGCAGCACAGAGATGAATATCTGGAGATGTACAGAATCTGTTGTTTTTTTTTTTTTTGTTTTTTTTTTCTTCCTGCTTCCCCGGTTGGTTCCAGCCTCCCCAGCCCAGAAGGCCCCTGAGAGGAAACGGGACAGCGGAGCCAAAGTGGAGCCCAAGCCCAAAGCCCGGACCGCGGACCCGGTTCCCATGAACCGCATCCTGGAGGGGGTGGTGGTGGTGCTGAGCGGGTTCCAAAACCCCTTCCGGGGTGATCTGCGGGACAAGGCCTTGGCCATGGGGGCCCGGTACCGCCCCGACTGGACCCCTGACGCCACCCACCTCATGTGAGAGAACCCCCGAAAATAGGGGGTGTTTTGTTATCACTTTAACGCGTGGCACTGCTGTAACATTCATCAGAATGCATTTGAAATCCATTTATTCACTGATTGATTTTTTTTTCCTGCCTGAAATTTCAACCGTTGTGTCGTACAGGCTTAAATTTCTGTTTGCGTAGCTGCTCGCACCGTTGTCAGGGGAGTGTTTGAGCGGTTGTCAAAGTCGAGCGTGGCTCACATCCACGGGAATTATTTATTAAAATATATCGAGGTACGAGACATACAGCTTGCTCTGCATCTCTGGAACCATCCTCTGGGCCAGATGTAGACAGCCTTGGTCAAGGCGTGCCACAGATGTTTCTGGAACTATCTGTGAACAGTGTGTCCCTGGGATTGAACAGGTCTGCTCTAGTTTTTGTGTGAATGACAAGCCCGTTGTCCTCATTAACGTGTGTTCCGTGCGTTTTCCTCCAGCTGCGCGTTCGCCAACACGCCCAAGTACAGCCAGGTGAAGGCGGCTGGGGGCACCATCGTCAGGAAGGAATGGATCCTGGACTGCCACAAGAGGAAGCAGAAGATCTCGCACAAGCGGTGAGTGTTCGGGGACGGAGGGAGGGAGGGAGGGAAGGGGGAAGTGGTAGGCGTCGCACCAGCGAGGGCCGGCACAAAGGAGCGCTGTTCAAAGAGCCGCCTCCGCTCTCATAAACACGCCAGGTTCCTCTTCTGCATCATAATATGCCTTATAAAAAAGGAAATCAACATTTCTGCCGGGTCACAGCCGCACGGTAAGGCCGGCCCTTTGAGCTCATGGTGTTTCTGGTGCCGGCTGTAATGACAATGAGAGAGAGAGGCCACCAAAAACCTGCTCCTCCAGCCAAGACACCTGCTGGCTACCCTCTGCTGGAGCTGCATCTCTGTCCCTCCCTCCCTCTCTCCCCCTCCATTCCTCGCTCCCTCCCTCCCTCACTCCTCCACCCCCTCTCTCTATCTCTCTCTCTATCCCTTCTGCCCACCCCCCCACCATCACAAGGCCTTCTATTGTGTTGTCGATTGATGTGTTGTCTTCTGATTATGTATTCCTTATTTAAAAGGTCCATCTGCTATGGGTAATTAAAGCAGCCACTTCCTTTGATGATTACAAGAGCGCATTCACTTAGGAATTACACACACACACACACACACACACACACACACACACACACGACTGGAGACTTCCATTCTTTTTCTTTCACCTGTTTTTGCTTTGAGTTTCTGCCCTTTTTTTCCCCCCACATGCCAGATTTTCTTGAAACTGCACTTTACTCTTGCTCTGCATTGTCTGCTCTTAAACAGCTTGAATATCATAAGCTGATAGTTTTTTTAGTATTTTGCCCAAACTCAAAGCTACACATCCCTGTCTTTCACATTCCCTCTGTCTCCCCCTCGGCCTGTCCACTTCCATCATTTGTGTCATGGCATTTTCTGTCATCCCTCTCACATCAGTGTCAGATGTGAGTCTCATGGTGTTAATCTGTGAGAGCCGGAGGGAGCGAGGGGGAGATGGTGCCTGAAAATGAGATCGGGGCCTCCCTGCTGCGTCTGTGACTGGAGGTCTGTGTCTGTGCCTGTTATCAGCCAGACCACGTACCCCTTTCTCTCTCTCTCTCTCTGTGCATCCCTCTTTCTCTTTCTTCTCCCTCTCCTGTCTCTCACCCCGTGGTTGTATGGAATCGCACAGAATCCGCTGTGGAAAATCGGACTCTGCTTCTTCCCTCTTTTCTGCCAAACACGACACACCTTCCTGACCAGCGCGTAAATACGAGCATGACGCTTTTCTCCCTCCAGAGCCTCGGAGCTCTGGCCGGCTGCCTGGACAGTGTGCTTTGAGGCTGAACCAGTGGTCAGTTACTATCAGTCACTACTGACCACTGGGGGTGGGACTGCGATATGAGAAACTACCCCAGCCAATCACAGTTACCCTCAGATCTGTTGCAACCAATCCCATTGTAGGAAGCCTAAGAAATGCTGACTGAGTTTTCCACATTCTCTTGCAGAGGATGTCATTTTAGCAGCAAGACTAAACTCTTACTCCTGTCCCTCTGCCCTCTAGCACCAGTGCAGGGGTTTCCGAATTACCTCTTTTACCTGACTTTTTAGGAGTCTTCTTAACATCACCCCCGACTTGAAGAGGTTTAACTGTGAACATTTATGGCTTATAACCACATTGTGTTTGTAAAGCAATATGACATGATGATTAAAAATAAAACTCCCAGAGTTAATTACTCACCGTTGTGGTCTCACATAAGTGGGGGCGACAGACTTCAGTGGGCAAACTAAATGTCATTTTCAAGATGTCATCTCTGGTGACTGAAGAACAGTTCGTACTAAATGTATTCTTCCAAATGTTTGCAGTTTTTTCCTGACAGATGATCTGGTCTTTGAGATTACTCTGCATCTTTTGGGGGTGAACCTGTGAAAGAGACCGAGTAGTCAGCAGCACATTTTGACCCTCTTTTTTTTTTTCTGAAATTCATCGTTTTTGGGTAGCAAGGGAGAGATATTTGTATGGTAAACCAGGCCCAGATTGTGGAGAAAGCGTGAACATTCCCGCAAGTGATTCATCTCAATTTTAGGAGCACTACCATGTCCCAGCGCGGGGCGGGCCGTGGGTCATCCTGCCAGTGTAATTTTGCTGTTGGCTCATTGCTGTAATCTAAGGTGAACGTATCAAATGATACATGTATCAAATGCGATTTTATAACACCGGACCAGGGCACAATTTTAAATAAATGGAAAGTAGTTCTGTGTGGAAATGAAAAAGTAGTTCTGCTCAATCTGTGTTTAATTCCTCAAAATCATTTCACATTCAGAAATACATGATTGTGCGAGGCGGGATGGGGGGAGGGGTTTATCCAGCTGAAGAAAACTTTCATCCAATAGCTGATTTTTCTCTGTGATCCAATAGCTGGTGTCTTCTGCCTCCTGTTAGTCATATTAACACGTGAGCCGCTACTAGAAGTAAATAATAATAATAATAAATAATACTGCACTACAGAAAACAGTTATCATAATGTTGCTGTTAGCGGTGTAAAAGCTGGGATTCAAACTAAATTTTTTCTTACTTTCTGACAACTTACTTTTTAACAGCTGAGTAAGTGTGTTGTGCTTTCTCTCTTCAGCAACAGTGTGGTGAGTTCATTTTCATGCTTGCTGAACTCGCCAAACAAATGTCAGCAAAGATAAAAATGAACACCTGCGTTTAGCTGTTAGCCAGAAGTAAGGACTACTAGAGATTGAATCTCGGTGACTCATTTCATGAGTCTGCCGCTGCAGTTTCTTCTTGCAATGATGAGCTAAATTTTGCTACAGCAGTCCTTCAAGGAAACATCACTGTGGGTGTGTTTCCTAAACTGTTGATCAATCTTGTTTTTATTATGGTTTTTCCTTTTACGTAATAGATGTGAGGTCTGTTTTATTTTTTTTTATACCACACCTTTAAAATAAATAGTCTGATTGGTTGAGAGAGAGGACGTTGTATATTTTCATGGTCCAATAACTGAAATAGTTCCTGTGGCCAGTGTAACACACAAGCTCATTCAATATACAGACTCACGTCAACATTCTGTTTATAGCTGAAAATAACGTCAGCAGCACTACAGCAAATGTTTTCAATGGTGATTGAACATTGAAGTGTTTCCGTGGTGTATTGAAGTAGCCGTGGCATAGCATATTAAAGTAAGCAGGTTTAACGACTCTTGGCCATGTGATTCTTACCACTTCCTGTCCCGTTTGGCAGGTACCTGATGGACGGAGCGGAGTCCAGCTCGGAGGAGAGCGAGGCTGAGGAGGAGGAAGAGGAGAGCGAAGAGGAACGAGACAAAGGGGTATGTGCTCGGTGTCCTTGTGTGACGCCAAGCAGGCAAAGTTCTGGGGGAGACCAAGCCCAGCAAAGCCTGGAGTGTCTTTGCAACTTGTCAAGTGAAAGAACTTGACAAAAAAGCACTATTCAAAGAGGCTATTTCACAAAGGGTGTAGAAAATAATGAAAGCATAAGATGCAAAAAATGCATGTAAATATATAGATAAAACTCTCCTTCTGCAAACAACAAATGCATCATAAGCTGGCAGTCAACAGCACTGTCAAGGCCCTCATTGAATGCCATGTTTTTTCCCAGGCTTTGGGGCATGGCAGACTGGAAGCTCTCCTGCTTTAGAATGTACTTAAATTGTGCAGTGTGGTACAGGGCTTTTAGAATGCTTCTGGAGAGCACGCTCAGAGAGCAGCTTCAGAGAGCAGCTTCGGAGAGCAGCTTCAGAGAGCACGCTCAGAGAGCACGCTCAGAGAGCAGGCTCAGAGAGCAGCTTCAGAGAGCAGGCTCAGAGAGCAGCTTCAGAGAGCAGGCTCTGGCTCATAACCACCAGAGAGTGCACTGCTGTTGAACCCGAGTTAGTGACGGCACCCGATCTGCCTCAGTGGGTGACGCGAATGCGTTACCCTCGGAAACCCGAACTCCCAAGAGACTCTCGCCTGACCGTTTGGACGGAGCACTAACTGTAGCAGCCAGCGATGTCATAAGATTCTGTCTGGAACAATCCTGCTTCGGCCACTTCACTGTGTCTCTCAGGTTATGGCTGAATCACCGCTGTGAATCCCCAACTTCACCTTACACCTGTCTAGAGGGCAGCCTGTAGCCGAGCGGTCTAGGGGTTGGTGGTTCACGCTTCAGCCCTGCCACAGCAAGATCACCATTGCTGTTGGGCCCCTGAGCAAGACGCGTAACCCCACACTGTTCTGAGAGAGGATTGGCCCCTGGTTAGCCTAATCAACTGTAAGTCGCTTTGGATGAAAGCGTCAGCTAAATGACTCTAATGTAATGTCCTCCCTCCTGACTTGCTGCAGTTGGCTGTAAAGTGTTGGTGACGCCCCTAAAGTAGATGGCTGGGTTTATTACTCAGAGCTGCAATGCTTCTGCCATGTGTATAGGACACACATGCCTAGCCCGAGAGACGACATCAGTCGGGCTAAACTCTGCATCATCTGATTTCACAAATTAGCTCAGCTCTCGACCCGAGAGGAGGTAGAGTGATCTCTGAAAGCGGATTGGACAGAAAGCACCTGCAGACCCCGCTGCCCTCAGGACTGGGAGATGCCCGCTACATCAGTTCCACCACTTCCATCGCTGTCACGGCATGTGAACAGATAAACGAGCAAAAGCATGTGTCACAACTTATAAACCGAGACACTGGTGAAAATGTAGCCTGTACGAGTCACTGGCAGTCTGTCCCTCTGCAAGGGAAATCATTAATGAATAAGTCATGTGTTACAGCCGAGACAGCCACCACAAAAAACATCTACCAACGACATTGTCCTCTCTCTCTGTCGCTCTCTCTGTCTCTCTCCTCTTCGCTCTATGTCTCCCCCCCCCCCCCCCCCCCCATGCCTAATTAGCTGGAAAACCACATCAGTATTTCCAAAGTGCGTATCATACATGTGAAGTATTGAACACGAAAATAAGTAACTGTTTATGTGTTGCTTAACATATAGACAGGCCGAAATGAACCAGTTACCAGTGATTATACCTCCCTCTCTGTCTCTTAACCCCCAAAGCAGAAACGGAGGGCTCAACAACAGGAGAAGCAGCCCACTCCAAAAAAGCTCCCGGTGAAGAAAGAAGAGAGGGATGAGGAAGAGGAATATGGGGGCTCCACTGACATAGACAATGCAGGTCACTTATTTTTCTGCTTTCTATCTGTGATCATGTTTTATTCATATAGCAGATGTTTAACCAGGTCTTTGAGAGTAAAGTCTCTTTTACAACAGAGACCTGGCAGCAACAAATCGTTTGTAAACAGCAGTAATTAAAAAAAAGAAAAACAATTCTACATGTTCAACTTTTGCATGCAAAATTCATAACTTTAATTTCCATTTTCAAATGTTGACCAAAGAAGCAAGGACCTGATATTTAAGAGTCAAATGCTCGCACTCAGTCTTTGGTTTAGGCCCTAGTTTATGGGCTGTTACTTTTAATTTCAGTAGTTTTGCTATAATGAATGCCTTGCTTTGTCTATGAGCCAAACTGGATTTTGATCAATCGTTTCATAAACTAAAAGCATTGTGAACGAACACACAGTGATGTTCCAGTAAAGGGAAATGGAGAGGAAGAAGGGCTTTGTAAAAAATAAATAAATAAATAAAAAAATAAAAAAAGTGGCTGTATCAGAGTAGATGATGTAACTGTGCGCTAATGCTAATAAGGCCACTTACATAGCACAGAGGAGGATGGAGAGATGGAAAAGGAGAAAGAGGAAATTAAAAAGAAAGAAAGCGATTTATTTCAAGAGTGGGAGACGGGCAGGAGGGGGGCGGGTGGAGAGATTTTGAATGAGATGGGAGAGGTAAGTGGTTTTTTTTGGGGGGTGGTGGGGGGGGTAGGACAGGGGAAGTGCAGGTTGATGAGACTGAATTCCTTAAATCCTTAATTAGGAAATGGTTCATGTGGCACCTGATCCAAGGGAGGAGAGGGAGAGGGGCGAAAGAGGAGAGGGGTTCGAGAGAGAGAGGGAGGAGAGGGGTTAGAGAGAAACTGCCCAAAATATTTGAAAATTAGGCTAAAAAAATTTCCCAAAATGTATTATTCTCATTGACGATTTCCGAAATCTAACACAATTTGATAGATTAAAAATACTCCTTTGAGAAGAGACCACCACAATTGGGTTAGCAGCCCAATATGTTTCTGCCTGCCACAATTTAGGGTATAGGGTTAGCCCTGCAGTCCTTTTTTTTTTTTCTTCTTCCTATCAGTTTATCAGTACATCTGTTTAATATGGGTAAATGTGTTTATGTTAGGGATGGGAATGTTGTTATTGTCTTTGTTCAGTGTTCTTTGAAATTTTGTATTTACGCGTTAGCAACACAAAGATTATCTTGTCTTGCCAATAAAGCACATTTGAATTTGAATTTTAAAATTTGAATTTGAGAGGAGAAGAGCGAGAGAGAGAGGGATAGGATGAAAGGTTAGAGGGGTCGAGTGCGCTGTGTGAAAATCTCAGGAGAGCATCTGTTTCTGGGGAAAAAAGGGAGGGAAGATGGAGGGGGCGGAGAAGAGATAAGGAGGGGGGGAGATTTTTTTATTCATGGTGTTATCACAGGAGGGCCTTCAGATGAAAACAGGTCATCAGCATCTATTCTGATCCATCGGTCTTTACGAAAACAGAATTTAATTAAGCTAAAGAGGACAATGGAAATGAGAGGCCCTTTGAGTAAGTGCACAAAGTACGGCAAAAATAAACAGAATACCATTAAAGTGACCACAGGACCAGAAACGGTGCTCAGAGACAGTCTCGGGTGAGTTGAGGCGATGTTCAGAGTTTAATGTACATCGCCTGTTGTGTCACAAACAACAGAAACAGTGCTTTCAATTTACATTACATTTTTAGTGCTTACATCTCTATGGTTTTCTTAGGTTATTATATCAGATGTTATCACTGAAATTTGGAAATTTTGATGACTCCTTTGTTGATTGAAATAATTTCTAAGATGCACAAAATATCCTATCCTATTTTTCAAATAGTCTGCTGCAGGCTTTCTTTGTCAATTACACAACTATCAAAAAAAACCATGCTGCGTTTCTCTTATCTCTAGAAGATAAAAGAAACTCTAAACACTGTAAGTTGAAATGGCAAAATTAGCGTCCATTTCAGAGAAACCGAAAGGTGTTACTGAGGAAAAAAAGCTGTGGGTGGAGGGATAGTGAATGGGGAAGCCTGGTAAATAAGGCGAAGCAGCTTGCACCAGTTATTTTAAGGGGAGCACCAGCCTGCTGATGAGTCTGTGCATCGAAAACATACGATGTACCGTAGTCATAGCGATCAGCCTAAGGCACTGCCCCTTGCTGTTGACCACGGGGGGAACGTTTGTCATATTCTGTTCAATTCAAAACCTTTATTAAGCCTCATTCACAGTGGATCCCTGCTACAATTTACAGGTTAAACACACAAAGACAGAAAGTAAAGCACTGATATAAATACAAGGGTAAGAACAAGAGCTGATACAACAAACAGAGCAAGACAAAAAATACATCAAATTCAATCCATCGATTCTGAATAGATGGAAATTTGGATATTATTCTAGATTTGGGGTGCATTAAAATAGACCTTCTTACTTACATTTGTTGTGGGGAAGCATTAGAGCAGTGCCAGTGTAGCTTCATTGCAATGAACCAGCTATAAATTTTTGGTTAGCTATTAGCATTTGGCTAGCAAGATGACGGGTGTTTTTGTGTATCACGGAATTGGAAAGTAGCATGGAACGGCCCTATCTTGGTCACGCGACTACACCATGTCGTGTACAATAACCGCAACAGAAATGGTGTAAGGCCTGGAAACATGGCAGAAGCTGTCACTAGGAAGCCAGATTGGCCTGCCTGCTCTGCCATGGCCTTGGGAAAGAGTGTGTTCTGATGGCTGCACCGCCTCTTGTTCCCCAGCAGGGCCGCGATCTCGGTGTTAAGGCCACAGCCACTCAGTCAGAGCTCCTGTTCAGTCACAGCTGTTAACCTTGCTGCTTTGAGATGCTTGAAAAAGGGAACCGCGGCAGGAGAAAGAGCCTTTTCTCACAAGCCTGTCCTCTGCTGTCGGTGACAGAAACCGGCGATTGTCAATGCGCCTTTTGTGCCCGTCCGCTCTAACAGACGGAGCGCAGGATGTAAGGGCGACAATTGGAGAGGCGTCAATATAGAGAACGGTGAAGAACATCACGCAGCAATCGGCACGGAGGGACTTGGTCATGTTTCTCATTTCTATGTTAATTGAGAGAGGCGGACGTGCTGAAAGAAAACACGCCATGGCATTCCTTTCCGGGCACGCCGACGCATCCAATGACGTATTAAAGTGCCCGGCCATAATCTGGACCTCTGTATAGACTTAAGCAGCATACAGACATGAAGAACAGACCATTCTGATTTAAGTCTCACTCACATTAAAAACGCTTAAATGCTAAGAAAGCAGGTTTCAGCTCTCTGAATTGTTGGGCTCATCTCAGAGGGTTTCAAACTCAAGTCTGGAGTACCACTGAGACAGCAGGTTATTTTGTGTGGTTTCCTTTCAAACCGCACCAGCCTTGGCGGCAAAGTGTGTCATTTCATTAGCCAGCCAGTAACGCAAACTCAGCCTTCACACACACACACACACACACACACACACACACGCTCACACTCTGATGTGTCATTGGTCCAAAAAATAGCAAAAATCCATTTGAGAGCCTCTATTGGAGGATTTTTTTATAAAGCTGCATTTCTATTGGCTTTTGTGTCCACAGAGAACGATGAGTCTGGAATGGACACCGAGGACGAGCTGAAGAGGTGAGGAAAGACCGTTACATCCTTTTGCCTTATTGCATGTTGTGTGAAAGGTTGGGCGAATATTTGATTCTGTCATTGATTTCTCGTTTCGTTTTCTCTTTTCAAATGATGCACATGCTTACACAAAGCTTTTTCCTTTGACCCCCCCGAATTAAAAAAACAAATGTGTACATTTAGTTGCATGGTTCTGTAATTATGGAGACATAAACCGACATTTAACAGAAAACTGTAAAGCATAAAACATGGGCAGAGACCCTAGCTTCATGTATCCATTTCAGATTTTTTTCCAGCTTTTGCTCTTAAGTATTTAATTATATCTTCAAAGAAGGTGATCTTGTAAATGACCACTGATGATGACCGATCACTGACTGATATGTCCGTGAATGTTTCACTGTGGCCTAATCTATCGTTGCACATGTCACCTATACACTGTGTACACACAAGCTGTCTAGGGTGGGGATGCCCACCTCGTGTAAAAATGTGTGTGTGAAATGCAGTATTGTTACACTGTGGGGGTGGGGTATTTTCGGGGGTTTGTCCCTCCATCAGGGTGGAGAACAAGAACCGGCAGAGGAAAGGAGCGGGCGGGGCCGCGGGAGGGGCTGTTGAGGACCCCTACGGGGGGTCAACGGATGAGAACACTGATGCCGAGGCAGAGGAGGACAAACCCATCCCAGAATTACCAGGTGTGCTTTTGCTCTGCGTGATTTCCCTTTTCCTTTCTCTGGCTCCATCTCGGCCGTATGCAAGTTCCTCGTCATCTGGCTGTCTTCATTCTTCCTGCAGGTGTCTCTTTGCATCTGTCCGTCATCGGCTTCAGTTTCCGTTCATTCATGTGTAGAATGTCATCCGTCTCTGTCTGTTATTTTCTCTCTCTGCTTCTGTGCCCTGTGGTGCTGTCTGTCACACAACCAGAGTAGTGTTTTCAAAGTTCATACAGAACATTTAAACTATAAGACATTAATGCTGTACCTTTTAACATATATGAATAGATGAACAAAGTGAGATCGGAGTAAATATGGCCCTCTATCTCTGTCCCCTTGCGTACCCTCCCCCCTCTCCCTCATCCCTTTCTCTGTGTCATTTAGACTTCCTGACGGGCAAACGGTTCTTCCTTTACGGCAAGTTCCCACAGAACGAGCGCAGGCTGTTGATGCGATATATCGTCGCGTTCAACGGGTGAGTGACTGCACGCAACCACGGCAACGCACACCACGGCAACGTGCCACGAAGCACTGAACAACATAACAGCGCCACTGTCTGCATTTCAAAGAGACGACCTTGAGTGTGCTCACTAGAACTGAGCGGAAAGAGAGGCTTTCAAAAATGTTCCTATGGCCACCTTCACCTCCCAAAAATAACTGTACATCACATCAACAAAAAAAATCACAAGTCACGTTTCCACGCTAGCCTGGTCTTAGTTCTGCAGATTGAGTTGTTCCTCTTAAAGCAGGTCCTCAGGGAAGAAATACAGCAAGGCAGGGCAGCTGCAGGCTGTGATTGTGGAGGTTGAGTGGGTCAGTGCATTGGGTCACAGTGCAAGTGTTCTAGATACATTAAGCACGTTACAGCAACATCGACACCCACAATTGGCTCTCTGCTTCTGGCTAACTAATAATGTCACATCTGATTGGCTACACAACAGTTGCAGTCCCCAGCCGCTTTGTTTGCACAGGTCGTCACTGCAAAAGCGGAGGAGTTTTCATTTGACCCACTTGGTTAAATTGAGCTTAATCGACCTTTCATCCAGTGATCCAGGTTTTCCTCCTTTCCAAGGCAGCCTGGTTTTTTTGTCGCCACAGGCAATAGGGAAAGCAGTGCACTTTGGGAAATGTATATAGTTTTAGTAATCCAAACGGGAAGAAAAAAAGCGCTGAACAACTGCATTTGTACTACAGTAAGAACAAATGGCGATGTATTAAAAATTACGTTGTTAAGGAACACTCATTTCGTTTCAGCACGGTGGAGGACTACATGAGCGATAAGGTGCAGTTTGTCATCACTAGCGAAGGGTGGCATGACTCCTTTGAAGACGTGAGTATTTCTCCATCCATTCCTCTATCTCCATCCTTCTCTCTCATTCTTCTGTTTTCTCACTCGTATTGCTTTATATGTTTGGTCCTTAGGCATGCACAGCACAGACTGGACTGGTAAACTTGGGCAGATTTTTAGGGACTCAAGGACATGGTTGATATAGTGAACTATAGTTCACAATCTGTTTTTAATACTGTGATCTTTGGTCACAAAAAAAAAATCAAATACTTGATTTGTATGGTGAACCATAATTTTGCTGTCTTTCACACTCTTTTTTTTAACACTGTGGTCTTGTTTTTTTTTTTTTTTTTTTTGGTCTAAAAATTGTCACTGGGCAGATTCTTGATGGGATTTTTGTTTTATACCCTCCCCCGTTACGCAGGGAACACTCATGTAGATTAGAAGGCTTATTGTCCCTCAATGCTTTCTGTCTCCCAGGTGCGTTATGCATAAGGTGACAAACTGTCACTGCTGTTTTCTCTCTCATGCCTGTATATTTCTTTTACTCATCCCACGATGGCCCCCAAACTCAGCCTGCTGGTCCTATAACAGGGCTGTTGAATTGTGGGCACCCTTAAACCTGAAGCAGAGGCTAACTGCGAGCATCATGGGTCAAAACAGATGGGTCTGTCATCTCTTTCAGCTTATGAGGGCTAAATGCAGCATGCAGGAGTCACTTCCTGTTTGGTGCCATCGCTGACCCTACCCAGAATTCCTTTCCTCCCACTGAGAGATGTACTTGTGTTCTGTTTCAAGGGAACATTTGCTAATATCTGCAGTGTTTAACATTTGATATTTGTACCACATTTTCCTCCTTAAATGTAAAGAGTTTGACCCACTTCCTGTCTTTTTCACGTGCCCTCCTGGGAGGAAACTGTCACTCTGTTCTTCTCACCGGCTCTGTGATTTCTCCCTTTCTTCCTGTAAATGCCTTGCCCTGCTTTGACATCTCCCTCTTATTCTCTCTCTCTCGCTCCCTCTTTCCCTCTCCCTCTCTGCCTCTCACTCTCCTCTTTCTCCACCATTGCTACCTCTCCCTCAGTTCCTCCCTCTTTCTCTCTCCACCGCGCTTTCTCTCTCTCCACCTCGCTCTCTCCCTCTCTTTCTCTCTGTCTGACACAAAAAATTGTTTAACATTTGAACATGCCTAGAATGACAAGTGAACAATAGACAACTAATTCTCTCTCTGTCTCTGTCTCTCTCTCTCTCTCTCACACACATTCACTCAAACACACACACACACACACACACTCTGTGCCTCCTGACGCTCTCAGGCTCTGATGGAGAACGGGAATCTGAGCTTTGTAAAGCCCACCTGGATCTTCTCCATCAACGACCGTCAAAAGATGCTGCCCTACCAGCCCTACACTGTGGTTCCCTGAGAGACGGGGGGCGTCAGAGGAGAAGGGGTGCTCCCCCACCACCCCACCCAGCACTGATCCTGGACCAGCTGACCAAACCCCACTCCAAGCCCCTGCCATTTTAGGGGAAAATATTTAAGCTGATCCAGCACTTGTGCTTTGAGGTAAATGCTCAGCTTCAGAGGGTGTTGGGGGTTCAGCTGTGACTGAATTTTGCTGAGGTACACGACATCACCCAGAATGCTCCCATTTCACACCAAACCCCCCCTCCCCCCCCCCCATCCATATAGTTATAGTGGCGTGGGGGTTGGAAATGGAGGAGGCAGAAGTCTTACGCTTTTAAATTGATGGATAGTCTTAGCCGTCTTTTATTTACTTAGCTTAAATAACAAGCATGTTCATTATCCCAATGAGCCATGGTCTCTTCGGTTTTTTTTTTTTTTTTTTTTTTTTTTTTTTTTGCTTCATTGTCTCACACAGAGAAGTTGTCTTTGTCAATATCTCTTCTTTTTGAGAATGTAAATGACGAGTTGGGGTTAAATTCATTCAAGTGTGTAATTCAGAGGAAACGCTTGTGTAAAGCTCCAGCTTGGAGAACAACATTCAGTATTCAGTATTTGTTAATAATAAAAAAAAAGAAAATCTAGAGCTCTCTCATATCGGACTTTACATTTGAACTGTTTCTTGAACTTCAGTAAGGAGAAGGTGGCTTATTTTTCTATTCAAATTCAATAATTCTTGGTCAATAAAACATTGTAAGAATTTGAAAAAATAAATACAGAATTTTTGTGATACCAGTTCCTTAACAGCTTGGCTGCTCATAAAGAAATGTCAGTGGAAACCGGTTGAGAATAGCAGTAGGGTCTGCTTTGAGGTTAACTCAATCTCACTTCAGTCAATTCAGGAAATGAAGTGAAATTCAGTTCACGGGTTGGAAAATGGCCGTGTTATGACTGAATCTGTTTTCCGTTAATAAATAGACTTTCGATGAATGCGTTTGAAAGGACTGAATTGAGCTGCGATGCGGGGGTCATGTGCAAATCCTCAGCTCAGGTTTCTGGCATTCCGCCCCGCACCTCACCAGCCTCACCGTCATTCTCGCTACGCAACGCAGCACAAGCGTCGTCTGGAGTGACGGGGGAGCGAGGCTTCACTGAGCTGCCATGGAGTAGGCAGAGTATTCTCAGTGGCCCACTGACCCAGTAACATGTTCCGGAGGAGTGGCCTTTTGATTGGTCGATGCGGATGACTGTCCGCCTGAGGCAGCTCCATCCATCTGGATAAGGGGCTTTGTGATCTCTTTTGTCAATGGTGCAACCTCTGGCTGTCAATCATTGCATTAGCCAATCACCGAATGAGCTAAACACACTGGCTTGATCAGGAGAGCAGAATCTGTTGTCTGTGATTGGCCCGTCCTGTAATGTGCTGCTCAGGGTAGCTCCGCCCATGGTTGGGTTTGTGAAGCTTCGCTCCCCCGTTGCATTTTAATGCATCCGTCACTGTCTTCATTTTTCAGTGTTACCAGCACAGCCATGTCAGCTTGTCACACTGGCCTTGAAAATGAGTAACCTCAAGGTAATTAACAATTCAGTAATTTAACCGTGATTTTTGATGTTCAGCCCGAGGACAGCCAGGCGTAAGGAGCAGGGCATTTTGGGTAGTGAAAGGGTGTGGTACTTTTTTAAAAATCGTTTTGTTTTTATAATATTTGAAAGTTCTCCTTCGGTGGAAAAAAAAAAAAAAAACTTGTCGGTTAGTCTCAGGTACTCATATGTATGCATAGATAGATCACATTGTTATCTTGTTTCTTTTACTCTTTCAGGTATTATTAATTCTGTCCACGTTTACCGTTTGAAATTCAAGAGAGCAAAGTGAGAGGGATGAAGGATTTATGAGTTCTTATCGTGTCACCACATCTTTGTAACTCTCATTTGCCGTTATAAAGTTATCCATGGTTCTTCTGGTTGCCTACGCAAATGCTAATATGGATTCTTCCTTTTTTATTATCTATGATTTGTTTTTGTGTGTATGTTTATATTCTTAATATTAAAGTCTGAAAACTTTGAAATAAAGCTGAGTGGTGTCATTGTTTTTATCAAATCAAGACTCAAAGTTTGTTGAAGGGATATTTTGTCCCATCTGTCTGTCTGTTCTTTTTCCCCTCCTGATCCCATCTGTATACTGTCCTCATCCCCGTCCCCATCCCTGTTTTTTTTTTGTAATACCTCCCTCACCCTGTCTGATTTATCTTTTCTCTCTGTGGACCAGATTGGCGTTCATCCTACTCTTGAGTCGAGTGGGAGGGAGCTTAAGGAAGCAGGGATTGCAATTAAATTGTCAACAGGGTCGTCTCTCTCTGTTCTCTCTGTTCCTTGATTCATTAAAGTAGCCGTTGTTTGGGCTATGCCAGTGGTGCATCTTGTAGTCACATCAGCCCCCTCCAAAGAAACATGTAAACCACTATAATGAAGGCAATGTGCAAAAATGTGTGTTTTTAATGAACTATAATTATAATTTCCTTCATTAAAGTGGAATTACAGTTGAGTCATCTCAGCAATGCACACGCTTCTACTTGTCCCCTTTTACCATTTACACCTGTTTATTGCAGACAATACAGTTCCACAGTATTTGAATTTATACTTATGTAATACCTTTTTACAACAGGTGATTTCACTTCAAATGTCTGAATTTTTTCCCGTAACAACTGGTCCATTTCAGTGAAATCGGGTTGATGGTAATGGGAGCCTAAATTTGCAATTTCATTGTTCTGGTACACCTGTTGTATGGACTGTGGTGTCTCGTGTTCTTTTTGCAGTGCGATCCACTGTTGTTTCCTGTCAGAGTTTCTTTCTTCCCGCTCACACTCCTGTTTCATTCAAAACCATTTGCAACATCAATAACACCAAGAGATGCATCGTGGTGTTCCTTTGAAGCATCCATATCCTGTCCTTGAGATGTGGGTTCTGGGAAGGGGTGGAGGTGCACATGGTAAAAACAAACGCCGGTGAGAAAAGCAAGATAAATTTGTGTTCCAGGAGTAACGCAGCGTAGCTCATCTTCGGTTCCTTCTTGCTGTGTCACCTTGATCTGTCAGCGCCTGTGTAATTGTGTTTCTGCAGCAGACAGGCTGGTCTTGTGTGATATTCCTCTTTGATAATGACGTGATTGTAATGTGAACGGACAATTGGCTTTGCTCTCCCTCATGTCCTTCACCCATCCTCATCCTACCTGTCCTCTGCGAGCAGGTGCCAGGCACCGTCAATAAAGAAGAAAAGGATGCAGAACAATTGGTGAACAAGCCTCGTTTTAACTCTTTCCATCACGGCAGAGAAGTTACCGGAAATGTGCGCCTGCAGAACGCACTCTATCCGTCATCACCACCCTGGCCACTGTTGTATGGCTTACTTTCCTGAGCTTTATCTTTTTTTAAGGATGGGTAGATGGGTACAGAAGGGGTGGGAGTGCGGCGTGACTGCATAGTGTTCTGCACAGAGCGGGTGACAGGAAGATGGATGGCGAGATATGAGGCGTCTGCGTGGTGGATGCAGGGTTTCAGAGGTTTTCCCCAGGTTCATTTCCGCTCTCATTCAGGGCCCGTGGCTGAAGTAATGCATCATGGATCTTGTGGCGAGACCTCCATGTGATTATTTATTCAATTACTACAATTGAACGGGCTGCCACTTCGGCCTGAGGACCTTTTCTCACTGGGGTGTAAAAGTAGAGGCCCATTCCAGTGCTGCTTATAAATTTGGGACAGAGGATGGGTGTGAGGAATCGTTTTAAAAAAGTCAATGATACCGGCACCTTAGCTGTAGCGCAGTGCCTGTTACCACTGACATTAATCTGACCAGATGTGTGTTACTTCCCCCTTTCTGCTGCGTGTTTGCCTCTTTTGCCAGTTACATATGAGTCACATTTTTTCAGCTTTATGTCGCTGAGAAGCTAAGTGTAGGAACAGTCCAAGCAATTCCCCTGTCAGTCTCTGTCTGTGTTGACATTATGCATCTGGGCTTATTAAGATTAGGCATAATTTACCACGGAGAATGAATGTTCATCAGAAATACAAGATATTGTATCTTAGACAAAAGCACTGGTTCACATCGCCTCCACTATATTTCTACTTTTTTTAAATACAAAATGCTCTGCGTTACTCTCACTCTCCATTCACAGTCTTTGGCCTTTCCGCTTCTATCAAGTACCATGATCATGGAGCAACTTAAACTGGACAGATTGATCTCTCTCAGTCATGACAAAAAATGTGATGGCCACTTTATGGAGGAATGCAATTTTGTCTAAGATTTTTATGAGATTTTACCTTTTTTTTTTTTCAGTCATTTTAGTGTTCCGATTGCTGTTTATGTGCATTTGATAGACATTATCCTGTTGCCTTTTCCAGGCCACTTGAGGTAAAGGTGGTGTAAAATAAACGCAAAATAAAAACGCAGTTATCCTTTTGAAACAGGACAACCTGTTTGAATGAATGAATGACAAGAATAAGAATCACAACTAATGTAATTCATCCAATTATCCAATATCCATTTCTGCCGGGGAGAATGGGTTGTGAGGATTTTGAGGGTTACAGATATATGACGGCAGAAGCCAGGCACTCTTGTCTCTTGTCAGGCATGTGGAAAAACGAACAAGCACTCAGCTCATGTAAATGGAGGAAGAGGGCAAGAGGGATGAGCTAAGGGAGGAGACTGGCAAATTTCAGGGAGGGAGGGATGGAGAGAGAGAGAGAGAGAAAGAGGGGCAGAGAGAGAGGCAGAGAGAGATCACCATTACTTCTGAGACACTACCCAAAGGAAGAGGGAAGGAGAGTATATACAGAACACAATGAGTTAAAGATGAAGGACAGAGGGTTGTGAGAGAGAGAGAGAGAGAGAGAGCAAGTGAGAGAGGAGAGCAGTGTAATGACTGAGGGAAGAGTGGCATAATATCAGTTGAATGTGAGTTCAAGCAGGGGAGGTGACTACAATACTTACTGATTACTTTTTTTTTATTTTGGAGAAAATGGCACATAAGGACTCTGTGGAGCACTGAAAGTAAGTGTGTTATTTATTTATTTATTTATTTCCACCCCACAACCCCCCCCCCCCCCCCCTCATATTGTTTATTTGTTTTGTTAGTTTGTGTGTGGTTGTGTGTGTGTGTGTGTGTGTGTGTTTGTGATGATACTGAGTTAAAAGCAATGGATAGATGTTATCTTTCTTGGAGGTGACAAGTCAAGTGTGTCCGTTTGATCTCTCATTCATTTTTTTTGTTAAGCCTTCGTCTGCCTGTTTTGTACTTTTATTTCCTCGCTGCCTTTTCTTTCTCTTCATTGCCCCATTTCGTTTGATCCTCCCATCAGTCAGCGTCCCCCAGACTGGCTTGGTAGAATTTGGGACAGCCAAGTAGACTGAGAAAATCTTTTATTTATGCCACTCCATCTCTACTGCCATTGTCCCCCTGGGCTATTTCATTAGCCAGAGAATACAAATTTAATGACCGATAAAAAATGAATAACTACCCCCTTCTCCATTTTGATAATATATAATGCTACCTGTCTCTCTGATCATCTCTGACATTACAGTATATATGTCTGGCTCCAGTCACTGCTTT
>JAFBMS010001152.1:0-46428 GCA_019788955.1 Albula glossodonta | reverse complement strand
TGAAGAAGAGTTTCTGATTGCAAATCAGTCAAAAATCATGAGTAGCATCTTGCAGTTGATATTTATACTGATTATGACACCCGATTATGGACATAATGGATATGGTGAATCCGTTATTTGTGCCTTTCAAAAAATATTTGCCACTTAACATTAAATAAAGTCAAATTTTTGGGAAGAAAAACTAAGGTGTATGCTCCTGTAAAAGTGCTTAACGCAGCGTTTATGGGGTCTCACCTGCCATAAGTGTATGGGATGGGCCGGGTCTTCTCCTTCTCTATCTGATGAAGAAGAGGGGTGAAGATCCTCCATGCTTCCCTCAGCTCATCACTAAAAGGGAGGGAGAGAGGGAGAGAGAGAGAGCATGTAAGAGACATTGACTGAAAAAACTGAGATATTTGTAACTGCTATCATCTAAACATAGGAATTCTTTAACCCTTGATTGAGATTTAGTGTAATCTTGACATGAGTTTAGCCTTATTTTTCAAAATATGCTACTCTCATTTGTTGGCTACAAACCTTTGCATGCACACAGTATCTTGGATGACGGTACCTAAGGTTCTACTTTACAGTAATGTATTAGAAACCGCTGTGCGATTTGGCAACATTCATAAAGTATTCTATGTCTCCGGTTTTTTTTGTCCGAGGGAATGGATTGTGGGAAACGTTACAGACCTGCGCACGAAGTGCATCTGACTCCCGCAGAACACGTCCAGGATCAGCCGCTCATACGCATCCGGAAGCTTCACGTCCTGACGAGCCAGGAAAAACTAGTTACTCACTGCGCAAGCATATAAATGCATAACAAGTGTGATCGAATGCATTTCCGTCCTTAGTATGAGAGTGTAAATTCGTAAAAGTGTGCACAGTGTTTCCCCTGAGATTTTTTTCAGCAGTGTTGCTGTTGTGCACACTTACTGTTTAAGTACTGCTGGGATCTGCATTTGTGTACACACCGCTGGAGGAATAACTAAGAGTAATTCAAGATTCATTAATTCACGTTTATGGAGACGTGGTCATGGGAACAGGAATTTGGTGTGTCCACTGACACTAGAAGGGCTCCAAAATGCCTCCTCTTTGCTCCTCTCCTCCTCTTTCCTGTCCTCCCTTTCTGCCTCTATTATCTCTCAGCTGTCCTCGTTGCTCCTCTCGCACCTGTGCTACTTGCCTTTCTGTCTAGTAGGAAATACACATAAGTATTCTTTCTGCAACATATAAGTAGCTAATTCATTTGCTTGCATTTCATGTCATTTTTACAAGGCATAATCTATTTACAATAACACAGAGGATCAGAGACTATAAATGAAAAACAAAAATATAATATGACTAATAAGCTAAATCTGCATAACTGGGTTGTACCAGTTTATTTATTAAGTTTGTTGGAGCATGAAAATGAGCAATGCCCCTTTTATCTAGCAGTCATTGTCAGAACTGTTGAACTGTATATTCTAGTCATTAGGATTAAGCTACATTATACAAGCATCACAAGTGAAGAATCAAGCTCACACATAGCAGTTGGAATATGAGATGGGACATAAAATGTTAAAGAATGAGACAGAAACCCAAAACTTCTGTACAGATCAATTGTACCGTACTTCTGTGTAGATCTGTATCTATTGCACATTTGTAATTGCATAATTGGAACTTCCCCTTTATTGTCTTCATTAGGTTTGGGCAGTTATATTTTCTTCAACTGACCCTTCGCAAAGTCCTGCCCCCCCTTAGCTACTGTTGCTACGCCTGTCAAGCTTTCGCACCCGGCACGACGTTTTCAACGATACCAGTGCAACCATCTCGATTTTTACTCTGCGTTGTGTTGTGTAGCAGGAGACCAACGACGACGTAGCTGCATCTGTGTTTATTTCCAGCCATCTGCATAAGAGTGTACTTGAAAAAGAAAATGCGGTGATTTACAATGTGGAACGAACTTCTTCACCTCGTTCATTAGAGTGTCATGGGAAAGGGCGCAGAACAACGAGGGGCAGCGCAGGTGGCTAACACACCAGGCACATAGCAATGATACGTACAGAGATTAAACAATGCTTTTACAAAACTATGTGATTGCCATATCTGTACACATTCAAAATAACAGAATATAAAGAAGCACGATCCTCGTAAAAGTGAAGAAAATCAATGTATACCTGCATTTGAAAAAGAAAAGGCGACGATTTACAATGTGCAATGACCTTCTCCACCTGTCAATAAACCATCGCAACAAATCATTCTTAATGGCCTTGACGAAACAATTATTAAACACTCGATTCAGTCGTGTATTTTCATAATGGGATACCCACATTATAAAACTCATGTTTAAACTTGAACAAGTTAGGAAAAGCTAGCAAGCTAGCTTACTGACAGCTTGCAGCTTGGAGTTAGCTTATCAAGCATTTAGCATGTCACGCCAGTTTACACTCGAATGCATTAAAAATAGTAAATAAAAAGCGATATTTGCATTGGTACAGATAATAATAATAATAATAATAAAATCAAGCATGACTAATGTGAGGCAGGGGATTACACATTTCAATTGTATAATAAAGTGAGCTTTTATGAATAACCTGAATACAAAGGACATATCATACTGTCCTCATTCATCAGAATGTAATGGGAAAGGGGAGAAATATGGGTGCGCAGGTGACTTAACCCTTTGCTAGACACACTCTTGCGTGTTTTAGCTTCGGGAAAGCAAAAAAAATACGACACCCCTCTAAACTTTGAGGATATCTGCTGTTGGACTTGCGGGTTACATATGCATACCGTTCCCTGGTTCTCAAAGCTTGATAGGCTTCCCGCACCTAGTTACGGTTGCTGACGTAGGATTGGGCAGGCTGTTCTAGAGAGGGGCTTAGCGAAGGGTCAATTCGACCGTAGTTTACATTAGGGGATGCAGAACCGACCGTTTACATTTACATTTATCCAAAGCGACGTACAAGGAGTGCATACAGTCAACGTAAATACAGGACGAATCTTTGAAAATAAGTGTATAATTTAAACAGCAGTTTAAAGTATAGCTAAAGTACGGTCCATGCAATAGTCATAGTAACAAACGTAGCATAGCCAACAAACATAGTACATAGCAGGTAAATTTATAAACAATAATTTATACAATTTATATAAATTAATAAACTGAAAGGAACTGATAGATTTGAGATTTGGTGGTTCTATGACATCAGAGTTGAGTCAACAGATGCCATTAGCTTAATGGTAGCCGTTAACCATGACTGCTATCCAACGAGTTATCAAGCTGACAATTTAGTGAGTGTGTTCACCAAGCGGTTCAAAATAGCTACTATACTATTACAATAAGAACAGCTAATATATCTTCTGTAATTTATTTCAGTCAAATTATGTCAGTGAAAGCACTCTTTCTGTCAGCTGTTGAGTTTGACCGTCAAAACAGGAGGAACAGCATCCAACTTTTGTTCCATATGTGTTCTGTTATTACGATCTTTGAATTAGCAGCCAGCTATAAATTCTCAGTGGAAACTGAGGTAACTTATAATATAACCCTGTCCCTGCATTTAGTGAAGAGGACAAAATATGACTGTAGTCTTCTTTTCTTCTTTCTTATGCGCTGTTTCTCCTTGAAACAATCTGATGGTTCAGTTCGTCGTTTTTGTCGGCATGCTACTTTTGCATTATTCCTTGCGTCCAGTTTCAGTGGTAAGTGTTAAGTTCAGCAGTTTGTCCAAAGTTAGCTTGTACAATATATTACAGTACTTTTACAATATATTACTAAAGAATGGCCTCATGATGAAACAACTGGGTGTCATGGCTTTTGAAAAAGTAGAAACAACAGTCCTATTTACTGGCAGTGGCTAAGGTTTACAAAGGTTGCTACTGTCATCACAGGAGTCTCTGGAAATGAAAAGCGCATACAAGTAGTGCATTGATAGATACTTAGAAATCTGTAATGTCATGCCTGCGAAAACAGGCTTGGGGTTGTAAAATGCATTTGCCGCATACTTAAGATTCAGAATCAACTTTCAACTGTGCTTGCTGCGCATTCTGACTAGAACACCAGAATACATCACAGAACACAGCCTGTCTTTCACTTTGTATGTTCTCTGTGATGTCATAATGAAGGTCTTGGGTTTATATGACAAGGACTGGCTGGTTTATCTCCCATTGTTTAATACACTCAAAGGGAGAAGGCTTAAACATCTGCAGTTCTTACTGGAAAGAAGTCCTGTGTCTTCAATTAAGACCAATTAGCAAAACCACCTTTGTCCTCTTAGGTAAGTCACTTTACTTTTGTTCCAAGTGGAGGTGAGGTACTAGCATATTAGCATTATTTCCCCTGCCAGGTGTTCAAGAGGTACTATTATATTAGCATTATTTCCCCTGCCAGGTGTTCAAGAGGTACTAGCATATTAGCATTACTTATCTTACCAGCTGGGAGGTGAGCAATTACAGTATATTTCTCCTAATATTGTGGTGATTTATCAGTGGAGATAAGGATGTGTGGGCATCATTTTTAGCAGACAGAGGTGAGGCACTAGCTTGTTAGCATTATTTGTGCTGCTTAGGTGGTGAAGAGGTACTAGTATACTAGCATTATTTATCCTACCAGGTGGAGATAAGGTACTAGCATTTTAGCATTACTTCTCCTTCTAGGTGGCGGTGAGGTACTAGCATAATTAGCATTATTTCTCCTGCTAAGAGGATGTGTGGTGCTAGCATGTTAGCAGGCATTTCCATTATATTTCCTACCAGGTGGAGGTAAGCTACGAGCGCATTAGCATATTTTCTCCAGCAAGGTGGAAGGTGAGCTATCAGAGCATTAGCATTATTTCTCCAGAAAGGTGGAAGGTGAGCTATCAGAGCATTAGCATGTCTCCTACCAGGTGGAGGTGAGCTATTAGCGCATTAGCATAATTTCTCCAGCAAGGTGGAAGGTGAGCTATCAGACCACTAGCATGTTTCCTACCAGGTAGAGGTGAGCTATCAGAGCATTAGCATGTCTCCTACCAGGTGGAGGTGAGCTATGAGCACATTAGCATAATTTCTCCAGCAAGGTGGAAGGTGAGCTATCAGAGCACTAGCATTATTTCTCCAGAAAGGTGGAAGGTGAGCTATCAGAGTATTAACTTGTTTCCTACCAGCTGGAGGTGAGCTATCAGAGCATTAGCATGTCTCCTACCAGGTGTAGGTGAGCTATCAGAACATTAGCATTATTTCTCCAGCAAGGTGGAAGGTGAGCTATCAAAGCATTAGCATGTTTCCTACCAGGTGGAGGTGAGCTATCAGAGCATTAGCATGTCTCCTACCAGGTGGAAGTGAGCTATCAGAATATAAGCATGATTTCTCCAGCAAGGTTGCAGCTGAGCTGTCAGAGCATTAGCATCATTTCTCCTGCCAGATTGAAGTGAGTTATCAGAGCATAAGCATGTCTCCTACCAGGTGGAGGTAAGCTATTAGCACATAACTATAATTTCTCCAGCAAGGTGGAAGGTGAGCTATCAGAGCATTAGCATTATTTCTCCAGCAAGGTGGAAGTGAACTATCAGAGCATTAGTGTGTCTCCTACCTGGTGGAGGTGAGCTATCAGAGAATTAGCAAGTCTCCGACCAGGTGAAGGCAAGCTATTAGTGCATTAGCGTAATTTCTCGAGCAAGGTGGAAGGTGAGCTGTCAGAGCATTAGCATTATTTCTCCAGAAAGGTGGAAGGTGAGTTATCAGAGCATAAGCATTATTTCTCCAGAAAGGTGGAAGGTGAGCTATCAGAGCATTAGCATTATTTCTCCAGAAAGGTGGAAGGTGAGCTATTAGCAGATGAAAACCCTTCCTCCTGCCAGATGAGGTGAGCTATTAGGGCATTAGCATAATTTCTCCAGAAAGGTGGAAGGTGAGCTATCAGGGCATAAGCATTATTTCTACAGAAAGGTAGAAGGTGAGCTATCAGAGCATTAGCATGTTTCCTATCAGGTGGAGGTGAGCTATCAGAGCATTAGCATGTCTCCTACCAGGTGGAGGTGAGCTGTTAGCGCATTAGCATAATTTCTCCAGCAAGGTAGAAGGTGAGCTATCAGAGCATTAGCATTATTTCTCCAGAAAGGTGGAAGGTGAGCTATCATAGCATTAGCATTATTTCTCCAGAAAGGTGGAAGGTGAGCTATCAGAGCATTAGCATGTCTCCTACCAGGTGGAGGTGAGCTATGAGGCCATGAGCATTATTTCTCCAGCAATGTGGAGGTGAACTATCAGAGCATGAGCGCGTATCCTACCAGGTGGAGTTGAGCTATCAGAGCATGAGCATTATTTATCCTGCTAAGTGGGGGTGAGCTATCAGAGCATTAGCATGTCTCCTACCAGGTGGAGGTGAGCTATCAGAGCATGAGCATTATTTCTCCAGAAAGGTGGAAGGTGAGCTATCATAGCATTAGCATTATTTCTCCAGAAAGGTAGAAGGTGAGCTATCAGAGCATTAGCATTATTTCTCCAGAAAGGTAGAAGGTGAGCTATCAGAGCATTAGCATTATTTCTCCAGAAAGGTAGAAGGTGAGCTATCAGAGCATTAGCATTATTTCTCCAGAAAGGTAGAAGGTGAGCTATCAGAGCATTAGCATTATTTCTCCAGAAAGGTGGAAGGTGAGCTATCAGAGCATTAGCATTATTTCTCCAGAAAGGTGGAAGGTGAGCTATCAGAGCATTAGCATTATTTCTCCAGAAAGGTAGAAGGTGAGCTATCAGAGCATTAGCATTATTTCTCCAGAAAGGTAGAAGGTGAGCTATCAGAGCATTAGCATTATTTCTCCAGAAAGGTGGAAGGTGAGCTATCAGAGCATTAGCATAATTTCTCCAGAAAGGTAGAAGGTGAGCTATCAGAGCATTAGCATTATTTCTCCAGAAAGGTAGAAGGTGAGCTATCAGAGCATTAGCATTATTTCTCCAGAAAGGTAGAAGGTGAGCTATCAGAGCATTAGCATTATTTCTCCAGAAAGGTAGAAGGTGAGCTATCAGAGCATTAGCATTATTTCTCCAGAAAGGTGGAAGGTGAGCTATCAGAGCATTAGCATTATTTCTCCAGAAAGGTGGAAGGTGAGCTATCAGAGCATTAGTATGTCTCCTACCAGGTGGAGGTGAGCTATTAGGCCATTAGCATTATTTCTCCAGCAATGTGGAGGTGAACTATCAGAGCATGAGCATAATTTCTCCAGAAAGTTAGAAGGTGAGCTATCAGAGCATGAGCATAATTTCTCCAGAAAGTTAGAAGGTGAACTATCAGAGCATTAGCATTATTTCTCCAGCAAGGTGGAAGGTGAGCTATCAGAGCATGAGCATAATTTCTCCAGAAAGGTAGAAGGTGAGCTATCAGAGCATGAGCATAATTTCTCCAGAAAGTTAGAAGGTGAACTATCAGAGCATTAGCATTATTTCTCCAGCAAGGTGGAGGGTGAGCTATCAGAGCATGAGCATAATTTCTCCAGAAAGGTAGAAGGTGAGCTATCAGAGGATTAGCATAATTTCTCCAGAAAGGTGGAAGGTGAGCGATCAGAGCATTAGCATTATTTCTCCAGAAAGGTAGAAGGTGAGCTATCAGAGCATTAGCATTATTTCTCCAGAAAGGTAGAAGGTGAGCTATCAGAGCATTAGCATTATTTCTCCAGAAAGGTGGAAGGTGAGCTATCAGAGCATTAGTATGTCTCCTACCAGGTGGAGGTGAGCTATTAGGCCATTAGCATTATTTCTCCAGCAATGTGGAGGTGAGCTATCAGAGCATTAGTATGTCTCCTACCAGGTGGAGGTGAGCTATGAGGCCATGAGCATTATTTCTCCAGCAATGTGGAGGTGAACTATCAGAGCATGAGCGCGTATCCTACCAGGTGGAGTTGAGCTATCAGAGCATGAGCATTATTTATCCTGCTAAGTGGGGGTGAGCTATCAGAGCATTAGCATGTCTCCTACCAGGTGGAGGTGAGCTATCAGAGCATGAGCATAATTTCTCCAGAAAGGTAGAAGGTGAGCAATGAGCAGATGAAAACCCTTCCTCCTGCCAAATGAGGGTGACATATTGGTGTATGGGGAGATATTATACTGGCAGGAGTTGAACTACTGGCATATTCTAATCATTTCTCCCACCAAGTGAAGATGATGTACTAGCATATTAGCATTATTTCTACCTTGTGTAAGTGAGGTTATTCAAGCATAAGCTCTTTTTCTCCTGCCAGATGGAGGTTAGGCACTAGCATGTTAGCATTATTCCTCCTGCTAAGTGGAGGTAAGGTAGTGAGTGCATTATTATTTTTGCATATTAGCATTTTTCTGTTTCTCAGTGGAGAAGAGGCATAACTATATATTACTAATATTAGCATACTGGTGGTATTTCTCATGTCAAGTGAAGGTGCAGTATGAGTATATTACCACTAGTTCTGTCAGGTGAGATATTAGCATGTTAGCATTTTTTCTCCAACTAGGTGGAGATGAGTGCATTTTTTACTTTTAACATATTAGCATTTTTGATGTTAGATGTTAACCATATGTTCTAGCTCAAGCTATCAAGCTAACAAGGTAGTGAGTGTGAAAACGCTTGACAAGCTGTTCAAGATACTATAGTTCCATTTCAGTAACAACAGATGACATGTACTCTAATTTATTAAGATTATAAACTATATTTTATTAATTATAATTAACTTTTTTAATTATTACCATGATAAACTATCAATTTACTACACAACATAGAAATATTGGCTTTGTTGAACTGTGCAGTGTGCACATGTGTATGTGAAGTCATACCCGGTATCGGTTGCCGTAGGTGAGGTCCAGCTCGGTCTCCTCCGGGCTAAAGTAGACTCCAGGCTTCTTGCTCATCATCTTGGCGTAGACAGCCTCGTTGGGCTGCACCCTCACCACCAGCTCGTTCCTCTGGCACTGGTTATTGAAGATGTCGCCCGGCACATCGGTGAACTGCAGCCGCACCTCCGCCTTGCGCTCATTTAGCGCCTTACCGCACCGCAAGATGAAGGGAACTCCTGGAAAGGGGAAGGAGGGAGACAGCAAGACATTAACAAGGGTAAGGGGTAAGGGGGTGGGGGGTGAATGAAGACCAATGGAAATGAAGGGGTGAGGGGTGGGGGGTGAATAAAGACCAATGGAAATGAAGGGGTGAGGGGGTGGGGGGTGAATAAAGACCAATGGAAATGAAGGGGTGAGGGGGTGGGGGGTGAATAAAGACCAATGGAAATGATTTCTCAATTTTGTTATTTGTTATTTGCTTTGGCACCACAGTACATGTCATGCAAATAGCTTTATTTGCATGATGCTGAGACTGAAATTGAAAGAGGGAGATTGTGAGAATTAGACCAGGAATAAGTTGGGGAGAGAGATGGGGAGGGAAAGATGAAAGAGTGAGTTAGAGAACAACGGAGAGAGGGAGACAGACAGTCATGCTCACCATCCCAGCGCTCGTTGTGGACATACAGCACGGCAGTGGCGAAAGTAGGGGTGCAGGAGTCTTTGGGGACGGTGGGGTCATCCAGGTACCCCAGTTTAGCGTCACCCTCACCCTCCGGGTCCCCCACGTACTGCCCCAAGACGACGTCACACAGAGTGATGGGAGAAATGCACTTCAACACCTTCACCTGCGGGGGCAGAAGCACAGACACAGGAACGACTGAATAGTATTAATAGCTAAAAGATGTTTATTTTACTGTAATTGTTTAGATCTAACCAGCTAACACTGACCAACCCCACTCACTCACCAACTCAACTAGCTCTCTCTCCCTCCAAATCACTGGCTCACTCTCCCGCTCTCCCTCTGATCCACTTGTTCTCCCTCTGATTCTCTCTCCTGCTCTCCAATTTGTTCTCTCTCTTGCTCTCTAACTCACTCGCTCATCGACCCATAAATGACTGACTGAAAGTACCCAGCATGCCGAGCCACACGGTAAGTGTCACACTAAGGGCCAGATTTGTCAGAGCCTTAAGCACATGTTAAAACATTCGCTCATGCAATTGCAGTGACCTGATTTGTGATTGGAGCAAAGGAAACTACCTCAACCAATGATATGCTCTGTTAGTCTTCCTGCACCAGCAAAAGTTTTGCTACCTACGAAATACTTTAATTAACTAAGCTCCAAGACTACTTTGGATACGCAATACTTGGTGCGGTGGTGATTGTTTTTACCTTCTCATCCCTCACGTCGTCGGAGCTGGTTGAGGCTGGCTTCTCCATGGCAACCAGGCTGAGCATCTGAAGAAGGTGGTTCTGCATGACATCACTGAGAGAAAGACAGGTGGGGAGAAAGGAATTGGTCTTAACAGAAATCAACACAACTTTAGTTTGCGAAATAAGCCACTTTGTACTGTCCTGCTTGAACGGTGCACTATAAATAAAAAAAACATCATGAGAAGCCAAGCGTGACAGACACATTTTTTTTGATTACTTCCATGACTTCATCTACACTGCAGCATTTCCAGAAAGCATAGAGAATTTCACATTTGACTGATTAATAGATTAAAGTTATTCACACCTAATGACCTAATTTTTTTGTGATCATAGCAACCAGGGTGTACTGAACAAAATGGAATTATAATTAATTCATTTTATCACACCTTAAGGAGTACTGTACAGTTAGTGGGTTACCCATAATTTAAATAAGGTATACTGCATGTTTTAAATCAACATAATGCAAAAACACAGGAGTCATTCAATATAAGATGTATATAACAGACATTCAAGGATTAAATTGTTGTCTGCCTCTAGGTGTAGGAAGTTTGGCCCACTACAGGCAAATATTTTGACATTTTTAAAAATTGTTTTTACAATTATTTTACCCAATTCTTCCCCCCAACCTCAACGACAACCAAACGAGCTGATCACCTGAAGCCAGGAGAGGCTTCGGAGGAGAAAGCCATGAGCGTGTGATTCATGTGACACCAACCCACGCTTCTCTACAAGCTGCTGACACACAACCAATCAAATTCTGCCCATGTCATCAGAGGATTACAAGGCTGGCAAAAATTTGATTCCTGCATCTGCAGATGTTTGGCTCAACCAGGCATGGCTGATGGGCTAACGGAGCTAGCTGCTTGCTACCTGGGATACCAGAGCACCATACCTGTACTTAAAGCCAACACTTAAATTAGAATTGATTGATAGAATGTGGTGTGCTCTTATCAGATAAACAACTGAAATTTTTCTGGTTTCCTGTGAAGAGAACAATTTTCCTCCAGTCTGTACAGCCAATCAGGGAGCTAGCCACACTTGTCTTTTCTCTAATCTTTTCTTTAACATTTTGCTGCTAAACACCATTTCATCAAAATGAACACACTGTGCTGAAGAAAAGATTAAAAGAGGACGTCAGAGCAGTAGATAACGCAAGAAATCTTACCGGATGATCCCGAAATCATCAAAGTAGCCGCCCCGCCCTTGGGTTCCGAACGGCTCCTTAAAAGTGAAGACCACACAGGCCACACTGTCCCGGTTCCAGATGGGACCGAAAATCCTGTTTCCAAACCTAAGAGACAGACAGAGAGAGTCAGACACACTCATGCACTGATATTTATGGATATGGGCACACAAACATTTCAAAAGAAAGTGAAAGTGAGAGGAGAAGGAAAGAAGAAAAAGACAAAAGGGAATGGAAGAGATGAGAAGAGAACAGGAGTGCCTGTACCATACCTTAGCACCATCAGGTTCTGCACCATCTCCTTGCCCAGGTAATGGTCAATGCGGTAGATCTGATCCTCGCTGAAGAGGGAAGACAGGTGGGCGGATAGCTCCTCTGAGCTCTGGAGGTCCCGCCCAAAGGGCTTCTCCACGATCACCCTGTTCCAGCCCCTGAAAAAGGCAGAGAGGGGCAGCCATTACTGTCTACTGCTGCTAACCACTGATTCCAGACCCAAAGAAAGGCAGAGAGGGACAGTCATTACTCCCTACTGCTGTTACGTACTGATTCCAGCTCCTCACAGAGACAGAGAGGGACAGCCATGACTATATCCTGCTATTAAACACTGATTACAGCCTCTCAGACAGGCAGAGAGGTACAGTCATCACTGCCTACTGCTGTCGAGCACAAATTTCAACCCCTGATAGAGGCAGAAGGATGGTCATTACTGTCTACTGCTGTTAAGTACTGATTCCAGACCCTGAGACAAGCACAGAGGGACAGCCATTACTGTCTACTGCAGTTAAGTACTGATTCCAGCCCCTGAGACGGGCAGAGAGGGACAGCCATTACTGTCTACTGCTGTTAAGCACTGATTCCAGACCCTGAAACAAGCAGAGAGGGACAGCCATTACTGTCGACTGCTGCTAAGCACTGATTCCATCCCCCGACACAGGCAGGGAGGGACAGCCATTACTGTGTACTGCTGTTAAGTACTGATTCCAGACCCAGAGACAAGCAGAGAGGGACAGCCGTTACTTTCTGCTACTATTAAGCACTGATTCCAGACCCTGAGACAAGCAAAGAGTGACAGCCATTACTGTGTACTGCTGTTAACCACTGATTCCAGACGCTGAGACAAGCAAAGACGGACAGCCATTACTTTCTGCTGCTGCTAAGCACTGATTAATGCTCCTGAGAAAAGCAAAGAGGGACAGCCATTGCTGTCTACTGCTGTTAACCACTGATTCCAGACCCTGAGACAAGCAAAGAGGGTCAGCCATTACTTTCTGCTGCTGCTAAGCACTGATTAATGCTCCTGAGAAAAGCAAAGAGGGACAGCCATTACTGTGTACTGCTGTTAACCACTGATTCCAGACCCTGAGACAAGCAAAGAGGGACAGCCATTACTGTCTACTGCTGTGAACCACTGATTCCAGACCCTGACACAAGCAAAGAGGGACAGCCATTACAGTGTACTGCTGTTAACCACTGATTCCAGACCCTGACACAAGCAAAGAGGGACAGCCATTACTGTCTGCTGCTGTGAACCACTGATTCCAGACCCTGAGACAAGCAAAGAGGGACAGCCATTACTTTCTGCTGCTGCTAAGCACTGATTATAGACCCTAAGAAAGGTAGACAGGGACAGCCACGACTGTCTACTGCTGTTAACCACTGATTCCAGACCCTGAGACAAGCAAAGAGGGACAGACATTACTGTCTACTGCTGCTAAGCACTGATTCCAGACCCTGAGACAGGAAGAGAGGGAAAGCCATTACTGTCTACTTCTGTTAAGTACTGATTCCGAACCCTGAGACAAGCAAAGAAGGAGAGCCATTACTGTCTACTGCTGTTAACCACTGATTCCAGAACCTGAGACAAAAAGAGAGGGACAGCCATTACTGTCTACTGCTGTAAAGCACTGATTACAGACCCTGAGACAAGCAAAGAGGGAAAGCCATGAATGTCGACTGCTGCTAAGCACTGATTCCATCCCCTGACACAGGCAGGGAGGGACAGTCATTACTGCTGACTGCTGTCGAACACGAATTTCAACCCCTGATAGAGGCAGAAGGATGGTCAATATTGCCTACTGCTGTTAAGTACTGATTCCAGACCCTGAGACAAGAAAAGAGGGACAGCCATGACTGTCTGCTGCTGTTAACCACTGATTCCAGACCCTGAGACAAGCAAAGAGGGACAGCTATTACTATCTACTGCTGTTAACCACGGATTCCAGACCCTGAGAAAGGTAGACAGGGACAGCCATTACTGTCTACTGCTGTTAACCACTGATTCCAGACCCTGAGACAAGAGAGGAGGGACAGACATTACTGTCTACTGCTGTTAAACACTGATTCCAGACCCTGAGACAAGGAAAGAGGGACAGCCATTACTGAGTACTGCTGTTAACCACTGATTCCAGACCCTGAGACAAGCAAAGAGGGACAGCCATTACTGTCTATAGCTGTTAACCACTGATTACAGACCCTGAGACAAGCAAAGAGGGACAGCCATTACTGTCTACTGCTGTCAAGTACTGATTCCAGACCCTGAGACAAGCAAAGAGGGACAGCCATTACTGTCTACTGCTGTTAACCACTGATTCCAGACCCTGACGCAAAGAAAGAGGGACAGCCATTACTATGTACTGCGGTTAACCACTGATTCCAGACCCTGAGACAAGGAAAGAGGGACAGCCATTCCTGTCTACTGCTGTGATCCACTGATTCCAACCCTGAGACAAGCAAAGAGGGACAGCCATTACTGTCTACTGCTGTTAACCACTGATTACAGACCCTGAGACAAGCAAAGAGGGACAGCCATTACTGTCTACTGCTGTAAAGCACTGATTCCAGACCCTGAGAAAAGCAAAGAGGGAGAGCAATTACCATTGACTATTTTTAACCACTGATTCCAGACCCTGGAACAAGCAAAGAGTGACAGCCATTACTGTCTACTGCCGTTAAGTACTGATTCCAGAACCTTGAGACAAGCAAAGAAGGACAGCCATTACGGTCTACTGCTGTTAATTACTGATTCCAGACCTTGAGACAAGCAAAGAGGGACAGTCATTGCTTTCTGCTGCTAAACACTGATTACAGCTCCTGAAACAAATAAAGAGGGACAGACATTACTGTCTACTGCTGCTAAGCACTGACTCCAGACCCTGAGACAGGAAGAGAGGGAAAGCCATTACTGTCTACTTCTGTTAAGTACTGATTCCAAACCCTGAGACAAGCAAAGGAGGAGAGCCATTACTGTCTACTGCTGTTAACCACTGATTCCAGATCCTGAGACAGGAAGAGAGGGATAGCCATTACTGTCTACTCCTGTAAAGCACTGATTACAGACCCTGAGACAAGCAAAGAGGGAAAGCCATGAATGTCGACTGCTGCTAAGCACTGATTCCATCCCCTGACACAGGCAGGGAGGGACAGTCATTACTGCCGACTGCTGTCGAACACGAATTTCAACCCCGGATAGAGACAGAAGGATGGTCAATATTGCCTACTGCTGTTAAGTACTGATTCCAGACCCTGAGCCAAGAAAAGAGGGACAGCCATGACTGTCTATAGCTGTTAACCACTGATTCCAGACCCTGAGACAAGCAAAGAGGGACAGCCATTACTATCTACTGCTGTTAACCACTGATTCCAGACCCTGAGAAAGGTAGACAGGGACACCCATTACTGTCTACTGCTGTTAAGCACTGATTCCAGACCCTGAGACAAGAGAGGAGGGACAGACATTACTGTCTACTGCTGTTAACCACTGATTCCAGACCATGAGACAAGCAAAGAGGGACAGCCATTACTGTGTACTGCTGTTAACCACTGATTCTAGACCCTGAGACAAGCAAAGAGGGACAGCCATTACTGTCTACTGCTGTTAACCACTGATTCCAGACCCTGAGACAAGCAAAGAGGGACAGCCATTACTGTCTACTGCTGTTAACCACTGATTCCAGACCCTGACACAAACAAAGAGGGACAGCCATTACTATGTACTGCGGTTAACCACTGATTCCAGACCCTGAGACAAGCAAAGAGGGACAGCCATTCCTGTCTACTGCTGTGATCCACTGATTCCAAAACCTGACACAAGCAAAGAGGGACAGCCATTACTGTCTACAGCTGTTAACCACAGATTCCAGACCCTGAGACAAGCAAAGAGGGACAGCCATTACTGTCTACTGCTGTCAAGTACTGATTCCAGACCCTCACACAAGCAAAGAGGGACAGCCATTACTTTCTGCTGCTGCTAAGCACTGATTATAGACCCTAAGAAAGGTAGACAGGGACAGCCACGACTGTCTACTGCTGTTAACCACTGATTCTAGACCCTGAGACAAGAAGAGAGGGACAGCCATTCCTGTCTACTGCTGTGATCCACTGATTCCAAAACCTGACACAAGCAAAGAGGGACAGCCATTACTGTCTGCTGCTGTGAACCACTGATTCCAGACCCTGAGACAAGCAAAGAGGGACAGCCATTACTTTCTGCTGCTGCTAAGCACTGATTATAGACCCTAAGAAAGGTAGACAGGGACAGCCACGACTGTCTACTGCTGTTAACCACTGATTCCAGACCCTGAGACAAGATGAGAGGGACAGACATTACTGTCTACTGCTGTTAACCACTGATTCCAGACCCTGAGACAAGCAAAGAGGGACAGCCATTACTGTCTACTGCTGTAAAGCACTGATTCCAGACCCTGAGAAAAGCAAAGAGGGAGAGCAATTACCATTGACTATTTTTAACCACTGATTCCAGACCCTGGAACAAGCAAAGAGTGACAGCCATTACTGTCTACTGCCGTTAAGTACTGATTCCAGACCTTGAGACAAGCAAAGAGGGACAGTCATTGCTTTCTGCTGCTAAACACTGATTACAGCTCCTGAGACAAGTAAAGAGGGACAGACATTACTGTCTACTGCTGCTAAGCACTGATTCCAGACCCTGAGACAGGAAGAGAGGGAAAGCCATTACTGTCTACTTCTGTTAAGTACTGATTCCAAACCCTGAGACAAGCAAAGGAGGAGAGCCATTACTGTCTACTGCTGTTAACCACTGATTCCAGATCCTGAGACAGGAAGAGAGGGATAGCCATTACTGTCTACTCCTGTAAAGCACTGATTACAGACCCTGAGACAAGCAAAGAGGGAAAGCCATGAATGTCGACTGCTGCTAAGCACTGATTCCATCCCCTGACACAGGCAGGGAGGGACAGTCATTACTGCCGACTGCTGTCGAACACGAATTTCAACCCCGGATAGAGACAGAAGGATGGTCAATATTGCCTACTGCTGTTAAGTACTGATTCCAGACCCTGAGACAAGAAAAGAGGGACAGCCATGACTGTCTATAGCTGTTAACCACTGATTCCAGACCCTGAGACAAGCAAAGAGGGACAGCCATTACTATCGACTGCTGTTAACCACTGATTCCAGACCCTGACACAAGCAAAGAGGGAAAGCCATTACTGTGTACTGCTGTTAACCACTGATTCCAGACCCTGAGACAAGCAAAGAGGGACAGCCATTACTGTCTACTGCTGTTAACCTCTGATTCCAGACCATGAGACAAGCAACGAGGGACAGCCATTACTGTGTACTGCTGTTAACCACTGATTCTAGACCCTGAGACAAGCAAAGAGGGACAGCCATTACTGTCTACTGCTGTTAACCACTGATTCCAGACCCTGAGACAAGCAAAGAGGGAAAGCCATTACTGTCTACTGCTGTTAACCACTGATTCCAGACCCTGAGACAAGCAAAGAGGGACAGCCATTACTGTCTACAGCTGTTAACCGCTGATTACAGACCCTGAGACAAGCAAAGAGGGACAGACATTCCTGTCTACTGCTGTGATCCACTGATTCCAAAACCTGACACAAGCAAAGAGGGACAGCCATTACTGTCTACAGCTGTTAACCACAGATTACAGACCCTGAGACAAGCAAAGAGGGACAGCCATTACTGTCTACTGCTGTCAAGTACTGATTCCAGACCCTCACACAAGCAAAGAGGGACAGCCATTACTTTCTGCTGCTGCTAAGCACTGATTATAGACCCTAAGAAAGGAAGACAGGGACAGCCACGACTGTCTACTGCTGTTAACCACTGATTCTAGACCCTGAGACAAGAAGAGAGGGACAGACATTACTGTCTACTGCTGTTAAGTACTGATTCCAGACCCTGAGACAAGCAAAGAGGGACAGCCATTACTGTGTACTGCTGTTAACCACTGATTCCAGACCCTGAGACAAGCAAAGAGGGACAGCCATTACTTTCTACTGCTGTTAACCACTGATTCCAGACCCTGACACAAGCAAAGAGGGACAGCCATTACTGTCTACTGCTGTTAACCACTGATTCCAGACCATGAGACAAGCAAAGAGGGACAGCCATTACTTTCTGCTGCTGCTAAGCACTGATTATAGACCCTACGAAAGGTAGACAGGGACAGCCACGACTGTCTACTGCTGTTAACCACTGATTCCAGACCCTGAGACAGGAAGAGAGGGACAGACATTACTGTCTACTGTTGTTAACCACTGATTCCAGACCCTGAGACGAGCAAAGAGAGACAGCCATTACTGTGTACTGCTGTTAACCACTGATTCCAGACCCTGAGACAAGCAAAGAGGGACAGCCATTACTGTCTACTGCTGGTAACCACTGATTCCAGACCCTGAGACAAGCAAAGAGGGACAGCCATTACTTTCTGCTGCTGCTAAGCACTGATTATAGACCCTAAGAAAGGTAGACAGGGACAGCCAAAACTCTCTACTGCTGTTAACCACTGATTCCAGACCCTGAGACAAGCAAAGAGGGACAGCCATTACTGTCTACTGCTGTGAACCACTGATTCCAGACCCTGAGACAAGATAAGAGGGACAGCCATTACTATCTACTGCTGTGAAGCACTGATTCCAGACCCTGAGAAAGGTATACATGGACAGCCATTACTGTCTACTGCAGTTAACCACTGATTCCAGACCCTGAGACAAGCAAAAAGGGACAGCCATTACTTTCTGCTGCTGCTAAGCACTGATTATAGACCCTAAGAAAGGTAGACAGGGACAGCCACGACTGTCTACTGCTGATAACCACTGATTCCAGACCCTGAGACAAAATAAGAGGGACAGCCATTACTATCTACTGCTGTTAAGCACTGATTCCAGACCCTGAGAAAGGTAGACAGGGAAAGCCATTACTGTCTACTGCTGTTAACCACTGATTCCAGACCCTGACAAAAACAAAGAGGGACTGCCATTACTGTCTACTGCTGTTAACCACTGATTCCAGACCCTGACACAAACAAAGAGGGACAGCCATTACTATGTACTGTGGTTAACCACTGATTCCAGACCCTGAGACAAGGAAAAAGGGACAGCCACGACTGTCTACTGCTGTTAACCACTGATTCCAGACCCTGAGACAGGAAGAAAGGGACAGACATTACTGTCGACTGCTGTTAACCACTGATTCCAGACCCTGAGACAAGCAAAGAGGGACAGCCATTACTGTGTACTGCTGTTAACCACTGATTCCAGACCCTGAGACAAGCAAAGAGGGAAAGCCATTACTGTCTACTGCTGTTAACCACTGATTCCAGACCCTGACACAAGCAAAGAGGGACAGCCATTACAGTCTACTGCTGTTAACCACTGATTCCAGACCCTGACAAAACAAAGAGGGACAGCCATTACTATGTACTGCGGTTAACCACTGATTCAAGACCCTGAGACAAGAAAAGAGGGACAGCCATTACTGTCTACACCTGTTAACCACTGATTACAGACCCTGACACAAGCAAAGAGGGAAAGCCATTACTGTGTACTGCTGTTAACCACTGATTCCAGACCCTGAGACAAGCAAAGAGGGACAGCCATTACTGTCTACTGCTGTTAACCTCTGATTCCAGACCATGAGACAAGCAAAGAGGGACAGCCATTACTGTGTACTGCTGTTAACCACTGATTCTAGACCCTGAGACAAGCAAAGAGGGACAGCCATTACTGTCTACTTCTGTTAACCACTGATTCCAGACCCTGAGACAAGCAAAGAGGGACAGCCATTACTGTCTACTGCTGTTAACCACTGATTCCAGACCCTGAGACAAGCAAAGAGGGACAGCCATTACTGTCTACAGCTGTTAACCACTGATTCCAGACCCTGAGACAAGCAAAGAGGGACAGACATTCCTGTCTACTGCTGTTAAGTACTGATTCCAGACCCTGAGACAAGCAAAGAGGGACAGCCATTACCGTCTACTGCTGTTAAGTACTGATTCCAGACCCTGAGACAAGCAAAGAGGGACAGCCATTACTGTCTACTGCTGTCAAGTACTGATTCCAGACCCTCACACAAGCAAAGAGGGACAGCCATTACTTTCTGCTGCTGCTAAGCACTGATTATAGACCCTAAGAAAGGTAGACAGGGACAGCCACGACTGTCTACTGCTGTTAACCACTGATTCTAGACCCTGAGACAAGAAGAGAGGGACAGACATTACTGTCTACTGCTGTTAACCACTGATTCCAGACCCTGAGACAAGCAAAGAGGGACAGCCATTACTGTGTACTGCTGTTAACCACTGATTCCAGACCCTGAGACAAGCAAAGAGGGACAGCCATTACTTTCTACTGCTGTTAACCACTGATTCCAGACCCTGACACAAGCAAAGAGGGACAGCCATTACTGTCTACTGCTGTTAACCACTGATTCCAGACCATGAGACAAGCAAAGAGGGACAGCCATTACTTTCTGCTGCTGCTAAGCACTGATTATAGACCCTACGAAAGGTAGACAGGGACAGCCACGACTGTCTACTGCTGTTAACCACTGATTCCAGACCCTGAGACAGGAAGAGAGGGACAGACATTACTGTCTACTGTTGTTAACCACTGATTCCAGACCCTGAGACGAGCAAAGAGAGACAGCCATTACTGTGTACTGCTGTTAACCACTGATTCCAGACCCTGAGACAAGCAAAGAGGGACAGCCATTACTGTCTACTGCTGGTAACCACTGATTCCAGACCCTGAGACAAGCAAAGAGGGACAGCCATTACTTTCTGCTGCTGCTAAGCACTGATTATAGACCCTAAGAAAGGTAGACAGGGACAGCCAAAACTCTCTACTGCTGTTAACCACTGATTCCAGACCCTGAGACAAGCAAAGAGGGACAGCCATTACTGTCTACTGCTGTGAACCACTGATTCCAGACCCTGAGACAAGATAAGAGGGACAGCCATTACTATCTACTGCTGTGAAGCACTGATTCCAGACCCTGAGAAAGGTATACATGGACAGCCATTACTGTCTACTGCAGTTAACCACTGATTCCAGACCCTGAGACAAGCAAAAAGGGACAGCCATTACTTTCTGCTGCTGCTAAGCACTGATTATAGACCCTAAGAAAGGTAGACAGGGACAGCCACGACTGTCTACTGCTGATAACCACTGATTCCAGACCCTGAGACAAAATAAGAGGGACAGCCATTACTATCTACTGCTGTTAAGCACTGATTCCAGACCCTGAGAAAGGTAGACAGGGAAAGCCATTACTGTCTACTGCTGTTAACCACTGATTCCAGACCCTGACACAAACAAAGAGGGACAGCCATTACTGTCTACTGCTGTTAACCACTGATTCCAGACCCTGACACAAACAAAGAGGGACAGCCATTACTATGTACTGCGGTTAACCACTGATTCCAGACCCTGAGACAAGGAAAAAGGGACAGCCACGACTGTCTACTGCTGTTAACCACTGATTCCAGACCCTGAGACAGGAAGAAAGGGACAGACATTACTGTCGACTGCTGTTAACCACTGATTCCAGACCCTGAGACAAGCAAAGAGGGACAGCCATTACTGTGTACTGCTGTTAACCACTGATTCCAGACCCTGAGACAAGCAAAGAGGGAAAGCCATTACTGTCTACTGCTGATAACCACTGATTCCAGACCCTGACACAAGCAAAGAGGGACAGCCATTCCTGTCTACTGCTGTTAACCACTGATTCCAGACCCTGACAAAACAAAGAGGGACAGCCATTACTATGTACTGCGGTTAACCACTGATTCAAGACCCTGAGACAAGGAAAGAGGGACAGCCATTACTGTCTACACCTGTTAACCACTGATTACAGACCCTGAGAAAGGTAGACAGGGACAGCCATTACTGTCTACTGCTGTCAAGTACTGATTCCAGACCCTGAGATAAGCAAAGAGGGACAGCCATTACTTTCTGCTGCTGCTAAGCACTGATTATAGACCCTAAGAAAGGTAGACAGGGACAGCCAAAACTCTCTACTGCTGTTAACCACTGATTCCAGACCCTGAGACAGGAAGAGAGGGAAAGCCATTGGTGTCTACTGCTGTTAAGTACTGATTCCAGACCCTGAGACAAGCAAAGAGGGACAGCCATTACGGTCTACTGCTGTGATCCACTGATTCCAGACCCTGAGACAAGCAAAGAGGGACAGCCATTACTGTCTACACCTGTTAACCACTGATTACAGACCCTGAGACAAACAAAGAGGGACAGCCATTACTGTCTACTGCTGTCAAGTACTGATTCCAGACCCTGAGATAAGCAAAGAGGGACAGCCATTACTTTCTGCTGCGGCTAAGCACTGATTATAGACCCTAAGAAAGGTAGACAGGGACAGCCACAACTCTCTACTGCTGTTAACCATTGATTCCAGACCCTGAGACAGGAAGAGAGGGAAAGCCATTGCTGTCTACTGCTGTTAAGTACTGATTCCAAACCCTGAGACAAGCAAAGAGGGACAGCCATTACTGTCTACTGCTGTGAACCACTGATTCCAGACCCTGAGACAAGATAGGAGGGACAGCCATTACTATCTACTGCTGTTAAGCACTGATTCCAGACCTGAGAAAGGTATACATGGAGAGCCATTACTGTCTACTGCAGTTAACAACTGATTCCAGACCCTGAGACAAGCAAAGAGGGACAGCCATTACTGTCTACTGGTGTTAACCACTGATTCCAGACCCTGACACAAGCAAAGAGGGACAGAAATTACTTTCTTCTGCTGCTAAGCACTGATTAAAGACCCTAAGAAATGTAGACAGGGACAGCCACGACTGTCTACTGCTGTTAACCACTGATTCAAGACCCTGAGACAAGATAAGAGGGACAGCCATTACTGTCTACTGCTGTCAAGTACTGATTTCACACCCTGAGACAAGCAAAGAGGGACAGCCATTACTGTGTACTGCTGTTAACCACTGATTCCAGACCCTGAGAAAGTTAGACAGGGACAGCCATTACTGTCTACTGCTGTTAACCACTGATTCCAGACCATGAGACAAGCAAAGAGGGACAGGCATTACTATCTACTGCTGTTAAGCACTGATTCCAGACCCTGAGAAAGGTAGACAGGGACAGCCATTACTGTCTACTGCTGTTAACCACTGATTCCAGACCCTGACACAAGCAAAGAGGGAAAGCCATTACTGTGTACTGCTGTTAACCACTGATTCCAGACCCTGAGACAAGCAAAGAGGGACAGCCATTACTGTCTACTGCTGTTAACCACTGATTCCAGACCCTGACACAAGCAAAGAGGGACAGCCATTACTGTCTACTGCTGTTAACCACTGATTCCAGACCCTGAGACAAGCAAAGAGGGACAGCCATTACTGTCTACTGCTGTTAACCACTGATTCCAGACCCTGAGACAAGCAAAGAGGGACAGCCATTACTGTCTACTGCTGTTAACCACTGATTCCAGACCCTGAGACAAGCAAAGAGGGACAGCCATTACTGTCTACTGCTGTTAACCACTGATTCCAGACCCTGACACAAGCAAAGAGGGACAGCCATTACTGTCCACTGCTGTTAACCACTGATGCCAGACCCTGAGACAAGCAAAGAGGGACAGCCATTACTGTGTACTGCTGTTAACCACTGATTCAAGACCCTGAGACAAGCAAAGAGGGACAGCCATTACTTTCTGCTGCTGCTAAGCACTGATTAATGCTCCTGAGAAAAGCAAAGAGGGACAGCCATTACTGTGTACTGCTGTTAACCACTGATTCCAGACCCTGAGACAAGCAAAGAGGGACAGCCATTACTGTCTACTGCTGTGAACCACTGATTCCAGACCCTGACACAAGCAGAGAGGGACAGCCATTACAGTGTACTGCTGTTAACCACTGATTCCAGACCCTGACACAAGCAAAGAGGGACAGCCATTACTGTCTGCTGCTGTGAACCACTGATTCCAGACCCTGAGAAAAGCAAAGAGGGACAGCCATTACTTTCTGCTGCTGCTAAGCACTGATTATAGACCCTAAGAAAGGTAGACAGGGACAGCCACGACTGTCTACTGCTGTTAACCACTGATTCCAGACCCTGAGACAGGAAGAGAGGGACAGCCATGACTGTCTACTGCTGTTAAGTACTGATTCCAGAACCTGTGACAAGGACACAGGGACAGCCATTACTGTGTACTGCTGTAAAGCACTGATTCCAGACCCTGAGAAAGGTAGACAGGGACAGCCATTACTGTCTACTGCTGTTAACCACTGATTCCAGACCCTGAGACAAGCAAAGAGGGACAGCCATTACTTTCTGCTGCTTCTAAGCACTGATTATAGACGCTAAGAAAGGTAGACAGGGACAGCCATGACTGTCTACTGCTGTTAACCACTGATTCCAGAACCTGAGACAGGAAGAGAGGGAAAGCCATTACTGTCTACTGCTGTTAACCACTGATTCCAGACCCTGAGACAAGCAAAGAGGGACAGCCATTACTGTCTACTGCTGTTAACCACTGATGCCAGACCCTGACACAAGCAAAGACGGACAGCCATTACTGTCTACTGCTGTTAACCACTGATTCCAGACCCTGAGACAAGCAAAGAGGGACAGCCATTACTGTGTACTGCTGTTAACCACTGATTCAAGATCCTGAGACAAGCAAAGAGGGACAGCCATTACTTTCTGCTGCTGCTAAGCACTGATTAATGCTCCTGAGAAAAGCAAAGAGGGACAGCCATTACTGTGTACTGCTGTTAACCACTGATTCAAGACCCTGAGACAAGCAAAGAGGGACAGCCATTACTATCTACTGCTGTTAACCACGGATTCCAGACCCTGACACAAGCAAAGAGGGACAGCCATTACTGTCTACTGCTGTGAACCACTGATTCCAGACCCTGACACAAGCAGAGAGGGACAGCCATTACTGTGTACTGCTGTTAACCACTGATTCCAGACCCTGACACAAGCAAAGAGGGACAGCCATTACTGTCTGCTGCTGTGAACCACTGATTCCAGACCCTGAGACAAGCAAAGAGGGACAGCCATTACTTTCTGCTGCTGCTAAGCACTGATTATAGACCCTAAGAAAGGTAGCCAGGGACAGTCACGACTGTCTACTGCTGTTAACCACTGATTCCAGACCCTGAGACAGGAAGAGAGGGACAGCCATTACTGTCTACTGCTGTTAAGTACTGATTCCAGAACCTGTGACAAGGACACAGGGACAGCCATTACTGTGTACTGCTGTAAAGCACTGATTCCAGACCCTGAGAAAGGCAGACAGGGACAGCCATTACTGTCTACTGCTGTTAACCACTGATTCCAGACCCTGAGACAAGCAAAGAGGGACAGCCATTACTTTCTGCTGCTTCTAAGCACTGATTATAGACGCTAAGAAAGGTAGACAGGGACAGCCATGACTGTCTACTGCTGTTAACCACTGATTCCAGACCCTGAGACAGGAAGAGAGGTAAAGCCATTACTGTCTACTGCTGTTAAGTACTGATTCCAGACCCTGAGACAAGCAAAGAGGGACAGCCATTACTGTCTACTGCTGTAAAGCACTGATTCCAGACCCAAAGACAAGCAAAGAGGGAAAGCCATGACTGTCTGCTGCTGTTAACCACTGATTCCATCCCCCGACACAGGCAGGGAGGGACTGCCATTACTGTCAACTGCTGTTAAGCACTGATTCCAGACCCTGAGACAAGCAAAGAGGGACAGCCATTACGGTCTACTGCTGTTAACCACTGATTCCAGACCCTGAGACAGGAAGAGAGGGACAGCCATCACTGCTTACTGCTGTTAAGCACTGATTCCAGACCCTGAGAAAGGTAGACAGGGACAGCCATTACTGTCTACTGCTGTTAACCACTGATTCCAGACCATGAGACAAGCAAAGAGGGACAGGCATTACTATCTACTGCTGTTAAGCACTGATTCCAGACCCTGAGAAAGGTAGACAGGGACAGCCATTACTGTCTACTGCTGTTAACCACTGATTCCAGACCCTGACACAAGCAAAGAGGGAAAGCCATTACTGTGTACTGCTGTTAACCACTGATTCCAGACCCTGAGACAAGCAAAGAGGGACAGCCATTACTGTCTACTGCTGTTAACCACTGATTCCAGACCCTGACACAAGCAAAGAGGGACAGCCATTACTGTCTACTGCTGTTAACCACTGATTCCAGACCCTGAGACAAGCAGAGAGGGACAGCCATTACTGTCTACTGCTGTTAACCACTGATTCCAGACCCTGAGACAAGCAAAGAGGGACAGCCATTACTGTCTACAGCTGTTAACCACTGATTACAGACCCTGAGACAAGCAAAGAGGGACAGCCATTACTGTCTACTGCTGTTAACCACTGATTCCAGACCCTGACACAAGCAAAGAGGGACAGCCATTACTGTCTACTGCTGTTAACCACTGATTCCAGACCCTGAGACAAGCAAAGAGGGACAGCCATTACTGTGTACTGCTGTTAACCACTGATTCAAGATCCTGAGACAAGCAAAGAGGGACAGCCATTACTTTCTGCTGCTGCTAAGCACTGATTAATGCTCCTGAGAAAAGCAAAGAGGGACAGCCATTACTGTCTACTGCTGTTAACCACTGATTCCAGACCCTGAGACAAGCAAAGAGGGACAGCCATTACTGTGTACTGCTGTTAACCACTGATTCCAGACCCTGAGACAAGCAAAGAGGGACAGCCATTACAGTGTACTGCTGTTAACCACTGATTCCAGACCCTGACACAAGCAAAGAGGGACAGCCATTACTGTCTACTGCTGTGAACCACTGATTCCAGACCCTGACACAAGCAAAGAGGGACAGCCATTACAGTGTACTGCTGTTAACCACTGATTCCAGACTCTGACACAAGCAAAGAGGGACAGCCATTACTGTCTGCTGCTGTGAACCACTGATTCCAGACCCTGAGACAAGCAAAGAGGGACAGCCATTACTTTCTGCTGCTGCTAAGCACTGATTATAGACCCTAAGAAAGGTAGACAGGGACAGCCACGACTGTCTACTGCTGTTAACCACTGATTCCAGACCCTGAGACAAGCAAAGAGGGACAGCCATTACTGTCTACAGCTGTTAACCACTGATTACAGACCCTGAGACAAGCAAAGAGGGACAGCCATTACTGTCTACTGCTGTTAACCACTGATTCCAGACCCTGACACAAGCAAAGAGGGACAGCCATTACTGTCCACTGCTGTTAACCACTGATTCCAGACCTTGAGACAAGCAAAGAGGGACAGCCATGACTGTCTACTGCTGTTAACCACTGATTCCAGACCCTGAGACAGGAAGAGAGGGAAAGCCATTACTGTCTACTGCTGTTAAGTACTGATTCCAGACCCTGAGACAAGCAAAGAGGGACAGCCATTCCTGTCTACTGCTGTAAAGCACTGATTCCAGACCCTGAGACAAGCAAAGAGGGAAAGCCATGACTGTCTACTGCTGCTAAGCACTGATTCCATCCCCCGACACAGGCAGGGAGGGACTGCCATTACTGTCAACTGCTGTTAAGCACTGATTCCAGACCCTGAGACAAGCAAAGAGGGACAGCCATTACGGTCTACTGCCGTTAACCACTCATTTTTGACCCTGAGACAAGCAAAGAGGAAAGCCATCACTGCCTACTGCTGTTAAGAACTGATTCCAGACCCTGAGAAAGGTAGACAGGGACACCCATTACTGTCTACTGCTGTTAACCACTGATTCCAGACCCTGAGACAAGCAAAGAGGGACAGCCATTACTGTCTGCTGCTGTGAACCACTGATTCCAAACCCTGAGACAAGCAAAGAGGGACAGCCATTACTGTCTACTGCTGTGAACCACTGATTCCAGACCCTGAGACAAGGAAAGAGGGACAGCCATTACTGTCTACTGCTGTTAAGTACTGATTCCAGACCCTGAGACAAGCAAAGAGGGACAACCATTTCTTTCTGCTGCTGCTAAGCACTGATTATAGACCCTAAGAAAAGTAGACAGGGACAGCCATGACTGTCTACTGCTGTTAACCACTGATTGCAGGCCCTGAGACAGGAAGAGAGGGAAAGCCATTACTGTCTACTGCTGTTAACCACTGATTCCAGACCCTGAGAAAAGCAAAGAGGGACAGCCATTACTGTCTACTGCTGTAAAGCACTGATTCCAGACCCTGAGACAAGCAAAGAGGAAAGCCATCACTGCCTACTGCTGTTAACCACTGATTCCAGACCCTGAGAAAGGTAGACAGGGACAGCCATTACTGCCTACTGTTGTTAACCACTGATTCCAGACCCTGAGAAAAGCAAAGAGGGAGAGCAATTACCATCTACTACTTTTCACCACTGATTCCAGACCGTGGACAAGCAGAGAGGGACAGCCATTACTGTCTACTGCTGTTAAGCACTGATTTCAGCCACTGAGATAGGCAGAGAAGGACAGCCATTACTGTCTACTGCTGTTAAGTACTGATTCCAAACCGTGAGACAAGCAAAGAAGGACAGCCATTACTGTCTACTGCTGTTAATTACTGATTCCAGACCCTGAGACAAGCAAAGAGGGACAGCCATTCCTGTCTACTCCTGTTAACCACTGATTCCAGACCCTGAGATAGGCAGACAGGGACAGCCATTACTTTCTGCTGCTGCTAAGCACTGATTATAGACTCTAAGAAAGGTAGACAGGGACAGCCATTACTGTCTACTGCTGTTAAGTACTGATTCCAGAACCTGTGACAAGGAAACAGGGACAGCCATGACTGTCTACTGCTGCTAAGCACTGATTCAATCCCCCGACACAGGCAGGGAGGAACAGCCATTACTGTGTACTGCTGTTAAGTACTGATTCCAGACCCTGAGACAAGCAAAGAGGGACAGCCATTACGGTCTACTGCTGTTAACCACTGATTCCAGACCCTGAGACAAGCAAAGAGAGACAGCCATTACTTTCTGCTGCTGTTAACCACTGATTCTAGACCCTGACACAACCAAAGAGGGACTGCCATTACTGTCTACTGCTGTTAACCACTGATTCCAGACCCTGACACAAACAAAGAGGGACAGCCATTACTGTCTACTTCTGTTAACCACTGATTCCAGACCCTGAGACAAGCAAAGAGGGACAGCCATTACTGTCTACTGCTGTTAACCACTGATTCCAGACCCTGAGACAAGCAAAGAGGGACAGCCATTACTATGTACTACTGTTAACCACTGATTACAGACCCTGAGACAAGCAAAGAGGGATAGCCATTACTGTCTACTGCTGTGAACCACTGATTCAAGATCCTGAGACAAGCAAAGAGGGACAGACATTACTGTGTACTGCTGTTAACCACTGATTCCAGACCCTGAGACAAGCAAAGAGGGACAGCCATTACTGTGTACTGCATTTAACCACTGATTCTAGACCCTGACACAACCAAAGAGGGACAGCCATGACTGTCTACTGCTGTTAACCACTGATTACAGACCCTGAGACAAGCAAAGAGGGATAGCCATTACTGTCTACTGCTGTGAACCACTGATTCAAGATCCTGAGACAAGCAAAGAGGGACAGCCATTACTGTGTACTGCTGTTAAGTACTGATTCCAGACCCTGAGACAAGGAAAGAGGGACAGCCATTACCGTCTACTGCTGTTAAGTACTGATTCCAGACCCTGAGACAAGCAAAGAGGGACAGCCATTACTGTCTACTGCTGTTAACCACTGATTCCAGACCCTGAGACAAGCAAAGAGGGACAGCCATTACTATGTACTGCTGTTAACCACTGATTCCAGACCCAGTGACAAGCAAAGAGGGACAGCCATTACTGTCTGCTGCTGTGAACCACTGATTCCAGACCCTGAGACAAGCAAAGAGGGACAGCCATTACTGTCTACTGCTGTGAACACCTGATTCCAGACCCTGAGATAGGCAGAGAGGGACAGCCATTACTTTCTGCTGCTTCTAAGCACTGATTTTAGACCCTAAGAAAGGTAGACAGGGACAGCCATTACTGTCTACTGCTGTAAAGCACTGATTCCAGACCCAGTGACAAGCAAAGACGGAAAGCCATTACTGTCTACTGCTGCTAAGCACTGATTCCATCCCCCGACACAGGCAGGGAGGGACAGCCATTACTGTGTACTGCTGTTAAGTACTGATTCCAGAACCTGTGACAAGGAAACAGGAACAGCCATTACTGTGTACTGCTGTGAAGCACTGATTACAGACCCTGAGACAAGCAGAGAGGGACAGCCGTTACTGTCTGCTGCTATTAAGCACTGATTCCAGACCCTGAGAGAAGTAAAGAGAGACAGCCATAACTTTCTGCTGCTGTTAGGCACTGATTAATGCTCGTGACAAAAGCAGAGAGGGACAGCCATTACTGTGTACTGCTGTGAACCACTGATTCAAGATCCTGAGACAAGCAAAGAGGGACAGCCATTACTGTCTACTGCTGTTAAGTACTGATTCCAGACCCTGAGACAAGCAAAGAGGGACAGCCATTACTGTCTACTGCTGTTAAGTACTGATTCCAGACCCTGGGACAAGCAAAGAGGGACAGCCATTACTGTCTACTGCTGTTAACCACTGATTCCAGACCCTGAGACAAGCAAACAGGAAAGCCATCACTGCCTACTGCTGTTAACCACTGATTCCAGACCCTGAGAAAGGTAGACAGGGACAGCCATTACTGTCTACTGCTGTTAACCACTGATTCCAGACCCTGAGACAAGCAGAGAGGGACAGGAATTACTGTCTACTGCTCTGAAGCAGTGATTCCAGACCCTGAGACAAGCAAAAAGGGACAGGCATTACTTTCTGCTGCTGCAAAGCACTGATTACAGCTCCTGAGACAAGCAAAGAGGGACAGCCATTCCTGTCCACTGCTGTTAAGTACTGATTCCAGACCCTGGGACAAGCAAAGAGGGACAGCCATTACTGTCTCCTGCTGTTAACCACTGGTTCCAGCCCCTGAGACGGGCAGAGAGGGACAGCCATTACTGTCTACTGCTGTTAAGCACTGATTCCACACCCTGAGACAAGCAAAGAGGGAAAGCCATTACTGTCTACTGCTGTTAACCACTGATTATAGACCCTGAGAGAGGAAGAGGGACAGCCATTACGGTCTACTGCTGTTCACCACTGATTCCAGACCCTGAGACAAGCAAAGAGGGACAGCCATTACTGTCTCCTGCTGTTAACCACTGGTTCCAGCCCCTGAGACGGGCAGAGAGGGACAGCCATTACTATCTACTGCTGTTAAGCACTGATTCCACACCCTGAGACAAGCAAAGACGGAAAGCCATTACTGTCTACTGCTGTTAACCAGTGATTCCAGACCCTGAGAAAGGTAGACAGTGACAGCCATTACTGTCGCCTGCTGTTAACCACTGATTCCAGACCCTGAGACAGGCAGAGAGGGACAGCCATTACTTTTTGCTGCTGCTAAGCACTGATTATAGCTCCTGTGAGAGGAAGAGGGACAGCCATTACTGTCTACTGCTGTTAACCACTGATTCCAGACCCTGAGAAAGGTAGACAGTGACAGCCATTACTGTCGCCTGCTGTTAACCACTGATTCCAGACCCTGAGACAAGCAAAGACGGACAGCCATTACTGTCTACTGCTGTTAAGTACTGATTGATTCCAGACCCTTATATTGGCCGAGAGGGGCAGCCATTACTGTCTACTGCTGTTAAGTACTGATTCCAGACCCTGAGACAAGCAAAGAGGGACAGCCATTCCTGTCTACTGCTGTTAAGCACCGATTATAGACCCTGAGACAAGCAAAGAGGGACAGCCATTCCTGTCTACTGCTGTTAACCACTGATTCCAGACCCTGAGACAAGCAAAGAGGGACAGCCATTACTGTCTACTGCTGTTAACCACTGATTCCAGACCCTGAGACAGGCAGAGAGGGACAGCCATTACTTTTTGCTGCTGCTAAGCACTGATTACAGCTCCTGAGAGAGGAAGAGGGACAGCCATCACTATCTACTGCTGTTAAGCACTGATTCCAGACCCTGAGACAAGCAAAGAGGGAAAGCCATTACTGTCTACTGCTGTTAAGCACTGATTCCAGACCCTGAGACAAGCAAAGAGGGACAGCCATTACTGTCTACTGCTGTTAAGCACTGATTCCAGACCCTGAGACAGGCAGAGAGGGACAGCCATTACGGTCTACTGCTGTTGAGCACTGATTCCAGCCGTTGAGACGGGCAGAGAGGGACAGCCATTACTTTCTGCTGCTGCTCAGCACTGATTACAGCTCCTGACAGAGGAAGAGGGACAGTCATTACGATCTACTGCTGTTAACCACTGATTCCAGACCCTGAGACAAGCAAAGAGGGACAGCCATTACTGTCTACTGCTGTTAAGCACCGATTCCAGATCCTGAGACAAGCAAAGAGGGACAGCAATTACTTTCTGCTGCTGCTAAGCACTGATTATAGACCCTAAGAAAGGTAGACAGGGACAGCCACGACTGTCTACTGCTGTTAACCACTGATTCCAGACCCTGAGACAGGAAGAGAGGGAAAGCCATTACTGTCTACTGCTGTTAAGTACTGATTCCAGATCCTGAGACAAGCAAAGAGGGACAGCCATTCCTGTCTACTGCTGTTACATATTGATTCCATCCTCTGAGACAGACAAAGAGCGACAGCCATAAGTTTCACAGCCAACACCGCAGCCCATCCGTGGCTCAGCTATCTTCCTGTCCCACCATTCCTGCCCTCCCTCTTGGACCCTACTTACCATATTTACTGTTATAACTGCAACTCTGGTTATTCTACCTAAACTGGTATCATCATTTTTATTGTACTTTTTCCTGTTTTCATTTAAATTATCATTTGAATCAGTAAGAGTTATGTCAGCCATCTCCACTCTCCTGTCTACCTGCTATATACCCTGTGCCAGCCAGAAGCAGATGGGCTCCCCCTCTGAGCCAGGTTCTGCTCAAGGTTTCTTCCTGTTTGTCAGGGAGTTTTTCCTTGCCACTGTTGCCTTGGCTTGCTCTGAGGGGGTTTCAGGCCAGGGATCAATTGTAAAGCTGTTTTGTGACAACTTGTTGTAAAAAGCGCTATAAAAATAAAATTGAATTGAACTGCCTACTGCTGTTAAGCACTGATTCCAGCCCTCGAGCCAGGCAGAGAGGGACAGCCATTAATGCCTACTGCTGGTAAACACTGACATTACAAAGCAATCAGCAAATGTAGAAAGAGAGAAAATGTCATGAGAAAATAACAGTGGAAATTTGGATTGAGGGCAATGGCATAGTTGGGAAACGGAAAAACAAAATGAATTGTGCAAAGAAGAAAAAAGAATGGCGAGGGGACAGAAGATGTGGACAGTTTTCATTTGCTGGATTTTAATTCCCAAGAGGCAGGGCATACAGGCAGCATTTTTATCCCGTAGTCTGACTGACAGCAGGAAAGATGAAGGGGCGTATCAGCTGTGTTTGCATCCTGTAGTCTGGCTAGCAGTGGGGTAGGAGTTGTAGGGGAATACAGACCATCTGTGTGCTGGACTTTGATTGAAAGCAAAGGGAGGGGGAGGGGCATTTGACACTGTCTGGTGGTCTGATTGGCTATAAGGTAGGAGAAGGAAGGGACAAATTAGATGATCTGTGTATTTGGCTGCATACTGACTTGCCGCTCATGCACTTGTGCCGGATGTTCTTGGTGACATCATGATAGACGGTAGGCGGCAGCGCGAGGTAGAACAGGCGGTTGGCCTCCTGGCCCCCCGGCAGGCTGTTCAGGTGAGCATGCAGCTGGGCGAAGGAGCTCTCCTCGTCATACTGCCCGCTCAGGTATGAGTTTCTGCTGAAGAACACAGAGAGACGCTCCGTCTCTCCATCTGCTACCTAAGAGAGAGAGAAAAATGAAAAAGCATAAACACAGGCAAAAAGTCATAGCCAGAACTTCAGTCTGAGACGAAGACAACGACTAAGCCAAAGACAGAGCCAGAGACCATGGAAAAAAAAGCTTAGCCCAAAACTAAGGGTAATTCAAAGACTAAGCCCAAAACCAAGACCCAGGAAAAGTAAGTCCAAGATCGACACCTAGACAAAAACTAAGAACCAGACTACATCAAAGACTCCAAAAAGACCCAGCTGACCTTCATGTGGGGCAAGCAAGCTGAGCGAATCCCATCCACCGTGAGGTTTGAGCGGGCAAAGCCCACAAAGTACGTCTCTTCAGGGAGCAGTCCGTCTCTGAAGAGCCACCTGAGAACAAGAGAGGATGAGGTGACCCACAGACACTGCAGTGCATCCTGGGATATGCTCACACCACCACACCATGCAGATACTCACCACAGTGTGGGGTAGATCTTCTTTTTCGCCAGATCTCCCTGAAACAAATAAAAAAAGACATTGGTTAGATCAACAGCAAAACTGATCTGAGCTAGAATGTAACCCCAAGATCTTGACACTATGGACTCCATGGCACCTACTCACAAAATATTCAATAACATATTAGTTTAAAATATAAGGTTTAAATTGAGTACAGTGGAGACTAGCTAGACAAGCAATGAAAGGGGCTTTGGCTACAGAAATTGTGGTTTGTGGGTCTCTGGGTGGCACAAGCATGAAGGTATTTTTTTGGCTCAGCTTTGACTTGGAAAGATACAGGCTAAGCTAGTTAGGTTTGTTAGCCTTATCACTCTCTACCGGCCACTCCTGGTCAGCTAAGCACCTGCTTATGCACAAACTAAATGTAAGCTGATTTACTGACTGTACTGCATCTGCAGATGAAATGCTCGCCATCATGTGAAGCAATTAATCACGTTTTCACAAGGAGAGAAAAAAATCCTGGAATTTACTGTTATTAACAGGCATATGTACCTTTACAATAATATTCGTCTCCAGAATGTTTTGGTTTCATCTCGGTTGCATGGAAAATTATGTTTACTTAGCATTTCATTTTTGATCCCTGAACTATTCCTACTCCCCGATGTGACATTTACACATTTACAGTAATGATCAACAAAATATTAACTTCACACAGGAAAATTAAAAAAAAGTGGGATTTGGTTAACAGAGAATTTAAAATGAAACAAAGTTCGGATGTCAAACCCTCTGAAATTAGCTGGCCCTCCTGACAGGCCACAACATGACAAACCTGTTATTAGTCTCATTTCCATGACGATCAGCATGGTGGTCTTGCAGGGGCAGTGAACTTTGTTCTTTACTGGTCTGGAATCGTGGGCCGCTTACATACAACATGTTACAGTGCAGTACGTTGTACACGCTAACACCCTGCCGCTGCAGGGAGCTGGCTGGCTTTATGTGAGCCAAAGCCGAGGTTATAATCCTATTGGCCAAATGACTTTTCACAGCCTGCATTGCACAGTGCCAGCTGGACGATCATTAACAAAGCTCACACGTGGTGTCACACTGCCCTCGGACCTTGGACACAGCCCGCCAACACCTGCTTTGCCACACCAGAGCTTGTCGTGATAGAGTGGATAGCGCTAAGACTGCAATCGCCATGCAAACAAACACACTGTGAAAACATACATAAAACATTGCAGACAAACGATATCCCTATGTTACTGCTGTAGTCATCAGGACACTAGAGCTTTATTAACCTAACAGTAGATGGAGCTTCCATATGCTTTTAGTAGCTGATGATTTATGTACCAATCAAAGGACTTAAAATTCCCCAGCAACACTGAGATTGGTACAAATGAGTGAGCGATTGACTGCACATGGTAACTCCACCCATTTTGAGTATTCCCACTAGAACCATGAGGTGGCATTGGGATTTCTGCCACGCGGAGAGACGGGCGTTGCTACCATAAATAAAATATTTCTTCTGTACGGAGTCCAACCCCTCCCTTGCTCTACGATCACCTCCTCTTTAAGAGCAAGGTGCTGACAAACCATGACTCTGGGCAAATGAATTGCTCCTCCCTCTCTCTCTCTCTCTCTCTCTCTCTCTCTCTCTCTCTCTCTCTCTCTCTCTCTCTCTCTCTCTCTCTCCTTCCCTCCCTCCATCTGAACACAGGTTCCTATCCAGACTATATAATTTCCCGTGATAAAAACAGAAGGTTACATCAGTGGGGCGGGCTGAATGACAAGCTCTTCAGCTCCGTCATCGCAGACTGCAAGGCACTGCTGCGGTCACTATTTGCGATGTCAGCCATTGAAATTGTGGGATTGTGCTGCAGATCAGTTGGTCTATGACTTCTGAGACAAATCGGTGTACAGTAGGACAGTAGGCTTTGGCTGAAGCCTGTAGATGGGTGTGTTTCCCATATCAGAGTGAAACAGCCTTGGACGGGCTCACTGACTCTGTGTGAATAAGGACAGGAGTGGCGTGACAGAACAGCCAGGGACACACCAGCTCTCTGCCTGTGGCATGAGCTTGACACAATACAGACGGAGTTAATGTTTAAATGAGCATCGTGCATGACGCTATAGCCATACATAACCTCATTTTGTGTATTATCTGCTAAAACACTGAGCTCAGATCTAAAGTCAGCCACACAAAATCACCTGTGTGGGCGAATGATGAATAACTATGGGCAGACCAGACTTGCACATGACAAACAACTCCCTAATTCACTAATATACAGTTAACAGATAAGTAAGGCACTTAACAGGTAGGTAACAGGTAGGTCCATTTTTACAAGTAGGTAAGGCATTGAACTATACACTAAAGAAAGACGCACCCTTCTCTACTCATAATTCTACACAACAGGTATAAAGTAATAAGACATTTAATAAAGCTCTCATAAAAGTAACCGTATCCTCCGTTGAGTCAACTTGAAAGAAAGCTGCAACAGTGACATTGCAAAAGACATTTCTGAAAAGCACTTCCTTCCAATAAAGCCATAAGAGAATTTCCCTGAGGCTTACGGAACGGGTAGACACAAAGGAAACGAGGAAATGAGAAACGGGAGGGTGAGGGAGGAGAGAGAGGGAACAAAGACATTGATATTGTGCAAGGCAGGATGACTGGGCTGAATTTAGCTGGAACGGCGAGAGAGAGTGGGATGGGGAGGGTACAGCCAGAAAACGTCTGGCTGTATGTAGGCCGTGCGTATGCTGATGGCCGTGACCTTCACACTCGCTCTGTCGGAGGTGAAGGGGAAGCCAACGAAACACAGCATGCACTTGCAAAAAAACCCTTTCCTTACAACCGGTCTCACCAACTTCTCCTTCACAGCTGGAGAAAACGCTACTTCCTCTTTCAACATCACTCTCCCTTTCAACATTCCTCCACCTGTGGAAAAGGTAGTCGCACGGCGGACAGGGATGGGCGAGGGCACCAAATGTGGCTACTTGACTTTCATTATCGGGGTCTTTCAGTGCCTTAGAAAGGAAAGAGCTGACTGTGCGAATTTCGGACTGCGCGAGTCTCGCACCATCATTGTGAGAGGGCACAACCACACAGTTTGTAATTCCCCCATTCAGCCGCCCCTATTGAGCGCTTGTGTAAACTCAGCTTAACCCCTTCCTCTCTCTCAGCCTCACTGAAAACACCAACTACAACATCCAAATCCCACTGTTTTTGCTGTATTTTTTTATTTTATTTATTCATTTAATTGTTCCCCTCCTCCCCCTGTTCCACTTCTTTTATAAGTGTAACAATCATGGGTTTGTAAATGCGGTTTTTGTTACTTGTTTACTGCATGGGCCAACTGCAATGTTTATATAAAGGGGACAGGAAACTAAAGGGGATTCTTATTTTAACATTCTTTGCGCATGGTCTATGAAGCATAGCGTAAGTTGATTTAAGACATGCCCAGATCTGTTTTTGCTGGTTACATGGTGATTGGTTGAGAGCAAGTATGGCACAATTGCCAAAGGGGATGTATTTTGTGGTTTAAATACCTACATGCAAGTCCTTGGTGTGGCATGTAATTACAGCAATAAAAATGACATTGCACTTTCTCTTTGAAAGCCACCTGCATTTGCATCTTCATGGACTGGTATTTTCACATCTGTATGTATGTCTCTCTATGCAAAAATCTGTGCAACAAAAAGCAGCTGCATAATTTCCCCGGTGGGAGAAATATTACAGTTATGTATACTTTTTTTATCCTGAATTTCCTCAGCTTGTATCATTTTTACACCTAAATTGTTTCAATTAAAATTTTTATTTCAAAATGCATTGAGAAAATTAGGTTGCTGTGTATTGATAGTTTTGTCTTATAAGCATAGAGACAGTCACAGAGCTCAAAACGTGGATTTGCCCTGCAGTGTGACATATGTGGTCTTATCCTCATGAATTAAGAGATGCCCAAGGTGTCCCACAACCCCATGGTGCAGCTTTAGTTGGTTAAAGCAGCACTGGCTCAGTGCAGTGGTGCCATATCCACAGTTACAAAATTAGGAGAGCTAGGGTCTCATCACCCTGGAGAGCAGGGTAACAGCTGCAGAAGCTGCACTGAGGCTCCGCTGCCATGCCGACGTGAACTGGATGGACACTTCCTGTGCCATGCTGAGGAAGGTAATGGTTTGGGCCTGGCCTAGTGTCTGTTGCTGACAGAACTTACAGGAGGAAGACACAGCAGGCCTTGTCCTCTGCTCTGTGCAGAGAGATTGGACATGCACATCGGCCATGCAGTAAGAGGACCTCTGGGTTTTAGAGATAGCTCCTTTTCCACACCTCACTGCTAAAACTGCCACAAAGCATTATTTGCTTATAGTCGATGCGATTACATTCAATTATTTGCAGGATGATTCAGGAGGAGTTGGTCACAGAACTAGTGCTTGTTTTCAGTAGTCGTTTTTCAGAGTTTTAGCTCCAAAATATTTTATATTTTATGCTACTGAATTACAGAAGTGGGCTACAGGAAATGTGGTGCATTACTTATGCAATGTGTTGTGGGTATTGATGGGTTTTTACTTGTGTTGTTGTTATGCCACGATGAGTGTACATTGACTGCTAAATTTACAATAACAATGATATTTACTGTGATGTCTGATATGCTGTGTTGCTCTCAGACTGTTATGCATGTCATTTCCATAACGAAACACAGCAGCAGTCATATTCGTGCCTCACCTTTTCAACTAGGTTGACAAAATGACGATCCAGTCGCAAGACAGTGAAATGCATTTATACGCTTTAACTGTTATGTGTGAAATACATATGACAGTAATTTTAGAAACAACTGATTGCTCAACTAGCATATGCAACCCTCTTTTTGTATAGTTTGTCTTTTACTTTGTTGTACTTTTTTAAAATAATGTGGAGTAAAATATGCAGGCTGTAGGCCATGTTAACAGTACGCCATGTTATACTTTTAGCACCTGATTTTAGCAGAGGATGATCGCTACATCTGGGGAAAAGATTCATTCAAGGAAAGAACTTGACATGGCCCGATGCTTACACAAGACAAAACAAAGAAGATCTTTCATTCAATTATTACCGTACTTTTTGTGATAACATTTAGTCTAAACGCTCACCAGTTTGCAGCATAAATAGAATGCCGCTTTCAAGTTAATACCCAGATCAATTGACTAGTGTTTCTACATCCCAAGTTCCATATTTCTGAGGTTCTAGTGTACTTGCTAAACAAAACCAGACCCAAGGTGAACCCTCTGCACTAATATTCTTCATTTTGCCAACCACGCCATGTCTAACAAGGACACTGAACCCCTCAGCAAATGTGATAAAATAAAGCTTCTAGGCAACCAAACATTGCCAGTGTCTCGTATTGATCACGTACAGTGAAATTGGTCTAATCTTTTTGTGCGTCGTAATAGTATATGAAGATAAAAAAGGCACCACAATGGGGTGTTTATTTTACTTGTTTGGCGTGCAAGGTAATCAAACATGTGATCCTAAGGTGTGAAAACTGCCCACCTTGCTAACTCACCCCAATCACATAATTTAAAAGGTGAAGCAGTTCACAATTTAAACAATGTATCATTGTTTCAAGGGAGCAGAATGCTGGGATTAACATAGTAGCCACTATGTTGCAATTCTGAAGCTTGATTTACTTGCTTTTTATTCACTCTGATAGGGGAGCACGACTTCCTGGTGGCAGTATGGCCTGTTTTTTAAAACTCACGTATTCCAACAGCAAGAAGGAAGCACAAAAAAATATGCAGGTAAAAGGTCTTTGTACACACTGAACTGTTTATATTCTGAGGTCATGTGCAAGCTTCTATTAACTATTATCTATTTCTACTTCTATTATGTTATAGCTTCTATTTAACATAATCTGTTTTTCTGTATCTGGATCTCTAAGCAAGATAAAAACCTGCTGCCTCATTATCACATACATAGCCAGCTAAATGGCTAATGTAGCGTAGCCTGAATAAATGAATACATGCAGTGTATATGCAACGTTAATTCTCTTCTGACAAACAATTTGTGCCACGTTTGTTATAAAATGATCATCTCTATTCTCCCTCTGAAACAAAGAGTCAATTTGAATTTTTGAGTACTGGGGCAGCCAGACTGTGTTGAATTGTGCCACTTGCCAGTTATCTATGACAAATGCAATAAAAATGTTGGGGCTTTGTCGGGCTGCTTTAGATACGGAATAAATGAGAAGACATGATTAAATGTGGGGGGGATTGGCTTTAAGTAGTTCAACCAGAGGTTGGGGGCGAGGGGGGAGGCTCAAAAACCCGGGCACTGTCTGTCCACCGTGGGAAGTGGCTTATTACAGCACAATTGCTGCCAACTGCGGCATACCAGTTTCAACAGTTACGCTTCTCATGCATGTTGTTCTCATAATGTTGCAAAAGAAGACTTTTTAAAACATTACTGGTGGAAAGATCTATTCCACTTTATTTACACCTTATTTAAAATTTATATCAGACTTGTTGTTAAAATATTATACTTTTATATGTTTATTCATAAATCATCATACATATTGGTGGGGGGGAGGGGCAAAAATACATGGTGGGGGGCCAGGTTTGGACAGTGGGCCACCATTTTATGACCACTGGTGTCAAATGATGAGGTATCATATGTGTTGGTATGGTGTATATGGTGGTGTGGTGTACGTTAGTTTGGTGTATATGGTGGCATGGTTTGTGTTAGTATGGTGTATATGGTGGCATGGTTTGTGTTAGTATGGTGTATATGGTGGTGTGGTGTACGTTAGTTTGGTGTATATGGTGGCATGGTTTGTGTTAGTATGGTGTATATGGTGGTGTGGTGTGTCTGTGGTATGTTGGGCACAGTGGTGTAGCGTGGTGTGTGTGTGTGTGTGGTATGGTTGGTACAGTGTTGTGGTGTGGTCTGGTGTGTGTTTGGTATGGTGGGCACAGTGGTGTGGCATGGTGTGTGTGGTATGGTCGGTATGGTGGTGTGGTGTGTATTTGGTATGTTGGGCACAGTGGTGTGGTGTGTTTGGTATGTTTGGCACAGTGGTATGGTGCGTTTGGTATGTTTGGCACAGTGGTATGGTGCGTTTGGTATGTTTGGCACAGTGGTGTGGCGTGTGGTGGTTGGCAAAGGGGGGGGTGGTTGTGTTTGGTATGTTGGGCACAGTGGCTGTGGTGGTGTTTCGTATGTTTGGCACAGTGGTGTGGTGCGTTTGGTATGTTTGGCACAGTGGTGTGGTGTGTTTGGTATGTTTGGCACAGTGGTGTGGTGCGTTTGGTATGTTTGGCACAGTGGTGTGGTGCGTTTGGTATGTTTGGCACAGTGGTATGGTGCATTTGGTATGTTTGGCACAGTGGTGTGGTGTGTTTGGTTGGCACAGTGGTGTGGTGTGTTTGTTTGGCACAGTGGTGTGACGCTGCACTCACCGACGCCCCCATGATGATGAAGACGTGCGCATCTGACTGGTGGAACTCAACATCTTCATGCAGCTCCTTCCTCAGCTGTCCGAAGACCTCCGATCGGGAGAGAGGGACAGCCGTCATCTTTCCTGGGGTAGGGTTCAGGAGAGAGAGAGAGAGAATGAATAAGGGCAAGGAGAGAGAAAAAGGTGAGCAAATGAGGGCACAGGTAGAGAGGGAGAGGAAAGAGAATGGCAATACAGCAAGTCATCATTTGCAGCAACCAAAGGAACTGTAAGACAAACACCACTTCGTGACGGAACCATTCCATCTATGTTACACACAATTTTAAGGCTGATATTAATTTACCACATTACACTTTTTCATTTTATATCAGGTACAGCTTTCATAATATAAATATATTGTTCTTCTTTCATTCCAATAAGACAAATTTCAAGTTCAACTTCTGCAGGGTGAAGTAACAGGTACAGATTATGGCAAGGGGGTTATGACATAGCCTGTCAAAAGCAGAAGCATTTACCACAAAGTGGCTTACCAAACTAGCTGCCTAACTTTGGTAAATATTAAGTAAATTTGGCTGTTCTTTTAATGAAACTAGCTTAAAATTAATTTGATGTATTCAAGACATACAATAACAGCTAATGCCCGGCTGGGCACCCAAACAGTCTCTTTAATATTTTTACTCAAGCAGGTTCTCCAAGGTTAGCCAGCTAACTTCACCAGACAGCTTCTTGGTATACCCTCGGGATTTTGATACATTGATGTACAAGTTAAAGCGCTGCCCCAAAGTGCCAACTTACATTTCCCTCCGGGCGTAACAATGTCATTCCATTCATTCAAGTCAATATAAGTACCTGTTTGTGCTTTTTTTTTTTTTTTTTTTTTTTAACTCTATAGCCTTAATTCAGCGCACTCTCACCCACTACAGTAATACTACAGTACCTCTCGCTGTTAAAAACGCTACACTTTAGAGGTAGTCCAATATTAAGTATATTTCGTGGTCTTTTGTTGATTTATTTCAGTTTTTTTCGTGTGTGCAGGATTTCTTCCGTTGTTCATACGTGTCCAAACATCATTTCAATCCTTCAGTTGGTGAGGAAATGTTTAACCACAATAAGACACTGTCTACACCTCTAAACAACGGCCACATACGTCTACAATAGCAATTACATTACGGACCATTTGGACATTGCATATATGCTAACTTTACAAATCAAATAAACGTATGAGTCAGCGTAAGAAGCAAATAGTCGATGAAGCTGGATATATTGGCATCAAGTTATTAAAAACCCCATCAAAACCCTGCAGGTAGGATAAAGTTACAGCTCCAGACTCTACCCATCTTTGTTCTCAATTCAACTTCAACCAACTGTCTCTGCTAACGTTATATTACTAGACGTGTGACTCGTATAACATTGTACTAGTTTTTCAAACATTGCATAACTTGATCTGCTAATCTGGTTGAAGTTATCTTACCGAACGCGTTTTTGACGAAGTACTTAGCCGACTAACCTCATGCCATCAACCACGCGACTTCCTTCGTTTACGTCAAGTGCTTCAGCTAAATAGCTAACGTTTGATAGCGTTACATCTCTGGTTAATCAGAAATGAAAAAGTCAGCAAACCTTACTTACATGGCTGCTAGATCTGAAATGAGATAGTTTCAGGCGTGAGTTATTCTTTGCACGCTGTTTGCTAACGCTCACTGTCAATAACCAGGGATGTCGGCTAGCTAGCTGAGCTTATTAAATAAGCGAAACTGCAACTGATAAGTCATCGCACATACTCACAGTCAATTGAACTCTCAGGGACAACCTCACCAACCAGAATACTCTACAGTTTGCTTGAAGCTCAGTTCAGATGAGTTACCGTTCAGTTCCTCACTTCCTATTACCAATGTTACGTTACTTGTTATTAACACATACATAGGAATCGGTCCCAGCCCTCCTTAATGTTTTGTTAATGAGGGGAGGGAGGGGGCTTCTGAATCCTGCATTTTTATTGGTTCAGAGAAACTCACCAGTACTCGCTCGACTTCCCATTTTTGTTCAATGACGTCAAAGAACGCAATACGACCATAGAATCGCAAATATTCTGGTTTTCCGAAGAGTACAGTGGAGTTCAGGCTGTGACTAATCATACTTAACCAATCTACTTAAACCAATCGGAATGTGTTATCGGTCGTATGTGACAGGTTAATGGACCAATCGATGAGCAAGTCCAGGTATATTACTGATGGACGCAAAGCTTAGAAGGGGTCAATATGGGTTTAACCGGGGGTCAGTAAACCCCCAAGACAGGCTCAAATTAATATTATCTCATTAGTTGCACAACCAGGTATCATCATTGACGTCTAAGGGTTATTTTGCATGAATTATTTCAAGGTTGGTATTTAACAGAAGTCACTGTTAATGGCCTTGTAATCAGTAAAAGTATTTGTTCTCTCATTTTAATGCTCCCATAACACCACCTCAAGCATGTTAGATAAACCCAGCACAGTTATATATAGGCTAGAAGTTAGCTTAAAATACTACAGAAAGACACAAGTATTGGTTATGACAATACAAATGGAACACTTCATGCAAGCATTTATTAATTTGTGCACTGTACTTTTCACGCCATATGTGAATCAGTGCCTCAGTGCTGTCTTTCAGACAGCTGGTAGGTCTCTCCCTGCCCTCTGATTTCTGTATTTAACATTCTGCTGCTGCTGAGAGAGACAGTAGTTATCTTATGCACACTCGACAGGGTTAAAGTGGGCAGCACTGTAGCTAAGCACTTATGGAACTGGGCATATATTAAATAAAATATATTAATATAAGATATAAAATACAGTGGGTTCGAAAGTCTGAGACCACATTAAATTGTTTTGGTATTTTTTCTTCATTTTTTTATGTAAACCTGGAAATAAATAGAATGTGTCAGGATATTGAAATATTTTAAACAAAGTTCTGGTATTTAAAATGAAGAAGAAATATTAAAATTCTACACTATTTATATGTCAAATTTAAGCAAATTTGTCACACTGATCATGGTAACTCCTCTGTCCAAAAGGTCAGACCCCATCAAACATTTATGGGGAAACTTAAAGGCGTAGAAAGGTTTGGACAATTAAAGACCATGGGTCATAAGGTTTTGCACAAGCTTGTGGAGTCCATACCAGCTAAAGTGCACGCTATCATTAAAGCAAAAGGGGGACATACCGAAAACTAAAACATTCTGAAATTCATGTACATTTTTAAAAAATTAAACTTTTCACTGAAATTGTACAAATGTAATGAAAAATGTTGTACAAAATTATAAAAGAATGCAAAATAGAAGCACTACATCTATATCTAATGAGGGCGGAGTCATGTCTGACTATGCTGAAGAGTAGGAAGACCCCCCCACTGGACATGGGAAAGAAAAGGTGAGTGACATAAACAGGTTCAAATGACCTGAGAAGCAGAAAAACAGGTGACAGAGATAAAGCCAGATATGGGAAGTAGGAGGGATGCTGGAAACAGTGACCACAATCAAGAGATATGTGGCTGTTTTAGACTTGTTTGGAAAACTGGTTTAACATGTAAAAGTAACTTAGGGGTTGTCTAAAAATTCCTTCTCCCAAAATTATGTTTTAACAAACTCCCAAATCTTGAAGACATTAAAATAAATTAGTAATCCTTCTTGAAGATCACATTTTATTGTCAGATAGGTCACCACAAACTTATGCATGGCCCTTAGGCTGTATAAATGGACAACAGGTCAAATAAAAGCTCTGGTACAACCCTGCTCCATACAAGTGTTTGCCAAGCAAACAGAGTTTAGAGAATCCAAAGAAATTTGGAGTTTATGACATGGTCATAAGTGGAGTTTGGAGTTTATCTGATTACTTATTTTGTTGAGCAACATGTTTCTACTTGCAATTTACTTCAGAATAATCTCAGAGAGAGTCCTTCAGACAACTACTCTCTCATAGCTTCTGGCTGCACTCGGTCTAACAGGTAGCTAGCTAACTAACACTGAATCAGTGTAGTTAACTGTTAAAGCATATTACATTTCAATTTATCACTGTAATGGGGAATAGTTCTTACCCCCTGGCAATGTTGTGTTTCTTGCATGCGATGTTTGGTCAGTCGGTCAACCGACTTTGCATCAGTTTTGGTGTCAGGTACTTACACAGCTACCTAGCTAGCGGTGTTAGTTCATTGATGATATACATAATACAGGCAATGGTGTATTAATCTTGTCATTGTCGATTCAATTATGTAGTTACATTATAGTACATTCTACTACATTCGTATATGTTTATTAAGCAAGATAAGGGGTGTTGCTAGCTTCTGTCATATAGCATGCTCCATCATGACATTAGCAAATTTGTACGGTAAGCTAACAGATAAGTTGGTCTGTTCAGCATGTTTCAACATTAGCTACAATTGACTGGACAGGATAACATTGATAGCTCCAAGTTAAGATAGCTAGCAAGCTATGATTAGCTGAGCAAGCTACCTACACACAACAAACGATACTTACAGGTCACCTGACGAGAAAACATTTCATAGAGTTAAGAAAATATGTCTAAATGAGGTCGTTTGTGGAGTTTGATTCTCTCGTTTTTCTGATTTCGTACCCTGGGGAGATCCGTCTTGACTCAAGCCTGACCAGCTGGCTGGGATGCACATGCACAATGGATGTTTCTGCTTTGACCCGGTTTGGGAACATGGGCTGCTCCAAGCCAGAATTTCCTGAAATTCGGCTGAATTTCCCATCACAACCACAGGTGGCGCCATTTCCTGCATTTCCCATACAGCACCTTTGATAGTTTTTCATTTTGTTTCAAGGCTGATCACTTTGTTTCCCAAAACATAACATTTCCATTGATTTTCTATTCTGCATCAGTTTAACTAACAGTTACAACCCTGGATTTTTTCCTGCAACATTTTTGGCATTTTAAAAAAACATCAGTCAGGGTATCAACAGCTAAGACAATAATGGAATTTGAGAATGATACAGAGGCTACCCTGACAAGCCGAAAAGGCATTTAAACCATAAGGGTCAATCCTACAGAGCTGAGACAGCACGTGGAATAAAAG
>JAFBMS010001151.1:0-46437 GCA_019788955.1 Albula glossodonta | reverse complement strand
TGCGGGATTACCGAGAGGAAAGTGAACCCACTGGACAAACCTGACATGGTAGCGGTGGATGTTATCAGCATCAACGAATCAGGTAGGCATCCAGAAGCTACCGAGCACCTCGTAGTTGGCTAACAAGTAAAAGAACGTGGATCGAGACCTTTTGAACCAAATGTCTGTTGAATCCTGTGTGAAAAAGACAATTAGCTGAGGTAGTAAGCTGACTGGGTAGTTGTTCATCGCCAGAGAAAAGTGCAGTTATTGTGTTTGCGGGCTGTCTAACGTTACCAGTCAGCTAACCTACGTTAGCATCCTTCGCGTAGTTTATCCTTTCATGGCTACATATTTGAAAGCGGAACATCAACACGCATAAACTGGACTGAGGTTGATGAGGAGATGTGATATCCAGCCAGATAGAAATACTAAGGTAACCCCACCATCTCAGCTTCACTCTGCCAAGGGAAAACATAGCGAGCCAGTGCGTAATATATCAGTTAACGTTACCCGTAACTAAATTAACACGGACTCGTAGCTCTGGATATTTCATATTTCATAAATCTTTCTGTGACCTCACCTTCCATACACGTTTGCCTAGAAATGGTCAGAGTTCTATAATTGGATCTAAATTGTCAAAATTGCCCAGCTGGTCTCGCTCTTTTCCCTGGCATATGTTTTTATGTCAGATACATACGGATAGTTGTATCTGAAATTGGCTTTCAGACCCTTTCCAGTTGCCCTTGCCCTCTGAAAGCCTCTGGATGTGCTTGTTCTCATTGTTACTCTGCAGTTAAATTTCCAGTTAAAGCAGGTCTTTTACTCAGGTAACTCACCTGGTACCTTGATGTTATACAGTCCAGTTAGTGTTGTTTTTTTTTTTTTTTTGTGTCTTTTGGGTAAGGGTTGCATTTTGTGTTCAGGAAGTAATTCTTTTGATCCTAATGGTTTGCTTACTGTTGTTTTCTTTATGGGTTTTTAGCTGTTTTTTTATTTTCTGAATTTAGTGTTTTCTTAAACGATGTACATTTCAACGGTTATTTTTACTGCTTGCATTTTTGCAATAACACATGCGCATTCACTTTGAAAGTGGGTCATAAAATGTGATCTTGGTGAAGAAGAACTGGATGCTTAAAGCTAACTGCTGCGCTAACTTCGATTGCCTGTATAGGTTCCATTGTGAAGCGGTGAAAGCTGAATTTATTCGACCTCCGGACGAACGGGAACTTTATCTGTTCCAAGCACGACAGCCGCAGCAACTGTGAGACGACACCGCGCCTGAAAGAGAAATATGTCACTGTGAAGTCTGGGCTGGAGTGTGCAGGTGAGAGGAGCAGAGCACCAACAGACCCGTGACCCGTGCTCATTTAGCAGCTTTTGTAAAACACTCATTTCTTTTAACGGTTAACGGTTCCATTTCACACGCTAAACGACCCTTGTGTGAGCATTGCTGTTTGTGTAAAGGAGGGTAAGCTCCTCAGTAATGCAGCATGCTGGGTGTTGTATTGTCAGGTGTGTGTCCTCCAGAAGGCTGTCCATGAGAATGCCTGCTGGTGGTGCTCCTATGAGACGGGTCCACCATGGCCTTGTGTGCCAGCAGTGAAGACGAGGCGCTGTGAGTGGATCTCTTTATTCATACACCATACACTTACACATCCACTTTATTTCTCATTATCATTATTATTAGTAGTAGCAGTAACAGTAATAGTAGCAGTTGTAGTCGTAATTTTAGTTGTAGTATTATTACTTATTCATGTTTTGTGTTTTGTCTGGAAGCTTGCTTTGATGGAAGCAAAAAGAGTCCCAGTTAGTATCTCTCTGCTGATGAAATGTGAAAAGGGTTCCTGTGAGATACAGTAGATTTGAATCTGTTATTAAACAGTTAAAGAGATATTATCAACTGTTACAAAAATAGTAGCAAATAACACACATATGACTAAAGGACACATGTGTAGTACTTACTAAAATGTATAGAATGAGTATATTATTCACCATGATGGCTGTCCTAACACTCATGATTAATGATTAATGTAATGTCTCTTTCTACTCAGGTCTACACATATGATCCCTATGATAATAAGCACCAGTTTGTCACGGTTGTCAGCCATAACACAGTCTACATCAGCCCTGGCTACCCATATGGATGTGGGTTTGGAGGTAAGGTTTCATCCTTCCCACAGATACCAGCAACTAATTTCCACTGAATGGTGTGAGGTACTTGCTGGGTGGTGATGGGTAATTATGGGTGGAGGATGTTTTATTTATTTAGGGTGGTGGGTGTGCGTTTATGGAAGGTGCTGTGTGTTTTATCTTTTATGTGGGTGAAAACCAATGAAAAGAATATCACTGAAAATAGAATTCCTACTTTTATTGCTAGTGTTGATATTAAAATATCAAATAACATTTTAAGTCTGTTGTGATTGTTGAATCAGTAATTTCCCAGGAAAGGTAATGCTAAATGACTGGTCTCTTCCTGTGTTAACACAGGTACCCATCATGTAGTGATCCTAAAGGACCCATGTGATGGGATTGGAGAGCAGGTGGCATTGCGGCTGTTTGCAGGAATGGCCACCAGGGCGGCGCTACGGTCATTTCTGTGGATGCCCTTCTGCTTCTGCTGTGGGCTTAGCTCTGAGGAGCTGTTTGCCACAGGCGGAGACACATCAAGGAAGCACACAGGCCTGGAGCATGAGCTACTTCAGGGTGTAGCACCAGGTTCAGCTCAGCTTCAGTTACTTTAACTGGTTATGGGAAGTATTTTTGCCTGCATCTGAGGTATAACAAATGTTATGGTCATAATATTTCCCATTCAAGTTACTATTGGTTAATTTTGTAATACTAAAAGTATGATTGTCTAAACACAGACTAAAATAAACAAAAGCAATGAATGACTTTGGGTAGCTAACTGAACTTTGTGTAAATTAAGATGTTTTAATACAACTGCATTATAAATTCAGTTTCCATCCTCTATTTCATAAATCAAAGGGTTGCAGTAGTGAAAATGCACAATGCAAGATGCAGTTATCCAATGACCAGAACAATGGCAGACTTACTGAAAATTATTTAATTCCATATTAATATGTACAGAATTACAAAGCTGAATGTGCTGTTATGTATGCTGTAAGGAGTTTAAAATCGTCAATAGTGTGGTATTATGCATGAGTGAAAGTGCAGTGTAAATTTTAAGCTGGTTTTAAAGTGTTTGACCAGACAGAGAACATGGTGTGTAGTTCAGTACTTACTGTATCCTGCTGTGCATCAAAGAGGAATCGAATGTTATTCAATTTTTCACTGTGAGATAAGCTGTACTGAGTTTAGACATGGTTTATAATGAATTGATAAACATACTTTCATAAGAATGAAAGTGCAGTGTAAAGTGTAAGCTGGTTTTATTGTGTTTGATGAGGTCAAGCACGTGAGTACTATGCCATTTCTTCAAATCCTCCAAGAGGAAAACGCACCTGTCTGTGCTGGGTTTAGAGTGGAGATCTAACATCTCAGTGTCCATGTGCCACCTGGAGTAGAGTCACACACACACACACTCACTCACTCACTCATACATTCTCCCTGTGACTCATATCCACTCTAGCTCACGCACTCACCCATAAAAAACTTGCAGTAACCCAAATGTACACACCCTCACGACACAAAGCTGCTACACAAAAACACTGATACAACTGCAAACACAGTAAAAAATTTTACACTTCCATCCACCTGAGTGGAAGAACATTAATACTGCCCACCCCAGCATGTGAGCCTGATCCCTGCTCATGAATCTGACCTGATCCCTGCTCATGAATCTGACCTGATCCCTGCTCATGAATCTGACCTGATCCCTGCTCATGAATCTGATCTGATCCCTGCTCATGAATCTGATCTGATCCCTGCTCATGAATCTGATCTGATCCCTGCTCATGAATCTGACCTGATCCCTGCTCATGAATCTGATCTGATCCCTGCTCATGAATCTGATCTGATCCCTGCTCATGAATCTGATCTGATCCCTGCTCATGAATCTGACCTGATCCCTGCTCATGAATCTGATCTGATCCCTGATCATTTTTGTGAAACACATGCAGCTGTTTAGAGTTGCACCATTCCTTATGATATATGATATGTAGAGGCTTGCAAATTTAGTCACATCACATGCAACATTTACCCAATTTTCAAACCAGTGACGTGATCAGACCAACTGATTGGTTTGCAAATGGAGGAAAATTTCCTGTAATGCAGCAAAGATTCCACAAGATGGCACTATAGTGCTAGGCAGCAGGAAAGTTGTTGCTGGTGAATGAGCTTCTGTTAATTCAGACTTATGAGTGGCTAAAATAACATTTTCTACCATACAGTCTGTAAACACTGGGATGCGATTGTGAAGCTTTGACTCCCTTGAAATAAAGTGCACCTTGAAATGGATTCCTGACGATAGTGGTGATGTTTCAGCTCCAAATGACAACCATCAAAAACACACCCATAACAGTCCGAGTGTAGGTCTGGGGTTGCAATGCTTTCAACTGCACAGGGCTGTAGTTTCATTTCTGTCCACTAGAGGTCAGCAATATACAGTATGTGGAGAAACATTTTTGGTCTTTTTCATTCAGTTTTTCAATGGACTGGTTACATTTATAGCCATTAAACTGAAACTGTCTCTATGCCAGCTGAGTGCTATGATAAGTTTTCCACCCCTGTACATACATGTGTACGACAGACTTACTTAAAGAACAGAGGTATGGTGCTGATGAGCCATTCTGCTGTAGACCACTGATCTGTGATGAATTGCTAACTTCACTGCTTTCCCCTTCCTGAACCACTCTCCCCCTCTACCTCCATCTTCAGTAAAATGATTAAAAATGTAACCCCCTTTCTCTCCACAGGCACTTTGAAACTATTGGCTTCTTAATGTTTGTTTGTTACAGCACCCCACTGATGCAGTGATTATCTCCCTAACTCTTGGATTTGATGCCGCTGGGTTTCTGTTGAATAAATGCACTTCCTTTTAGTCACCTTGCATGAAAAGCATCTCCTCACAATAATGTAACTATGACATATAGTCAGAACACTCTTACAGTAGGCTATAGTTCAACACTTACGTTATGGGTATTAAATCAGCGTAAAAATCGAATGGAATAGAAAGCGTGGAATGGAGAACAGTTCAGCATAAATACGATTTTAATGATATCCAATTTTGCTCGTCATTAACGTCTAAGGTAAGGAAAAGTAAACTCTTTCTATGTCCAATGTTACAACTGCAGGTGAACCTCAGTAGCTAGGATATATGTATTATGGAATGTGCTAAAGTTAGTGTACAGGACTAAACCTATATTATGTATATACAAAATACATAATCAATTTATAATTATATATGTAATTATAAACATCCACAAAATACAGGATTGAAATACTAATTTAATATAATTATATTATTATATAATATAATGCTAATTTAACTTCTATTACCAGGGACAGTATCTTCCCATTCTGGTTTCACTGTGAGGGTAGCATGCCGTACCCTGTAACCGTTCACAGCCTGTCAGATGGAATACGTTTATGTGTGTTTATGCTGGTCTCATGAAGGAGCTGTTTAGTTCTGATGTAGGATCAGTTACCTCATTCAGGTATCCTCTCACATGCATTATACCTTGATCAATCACCCTTGATTTCTCAAAAAAAACTTGAATGCATTGTGTATTCCCTTATTTGTATGTCTGTGTGTTCATCACATCACTGTTTTTTGTCATGCATATTATTATAGAAGCATTACAGTGATATTTTTCTTTGTTCTCTAAAACTCTGTTAAATACCAGTGATCTACTGGTTGCCACTAAAAAGGGCTGTTAGCTGTAAGTGCTCATTTGTCTGTTATCAATTCAAATGAGCCAAAAGTTGATAGTGCTGCACATAAATAAATGGGGTTGTCTCTTTCTGGTTTATGCAAATGTAAAACAATGTATGTTATGGGGTAGCCTTTTATTGACCTTTACAATTTATATCTTCTAACTCCTGAGTGCACGGCACACAAACACACTGAGGTCTGTTTCACACATGCAGACAGAAGCTAAATGCATCTCTTTAATTTTTAATCTTAAGGCTTGTTTGGCTGTCTGTGTTGTTCTCCTTTACTTTGAATGTTCACATTGTGCAGGTGTATACTGTATGTATATGCTATATATTTAATGTGTATACAACATATATTACTTTATTTCATGAAATTAATAAAGCCGTTTTCCATTTTAAGCTCATTTGAAATGAATGTAAAAAAACTTGCTGACTGTGTAACAGCGTGTTTTATCTTCACTTACTCCAACCTTATGTCACGGCCAAACCCAGTGTATGAAGCATTGATATAGGAAAAAATAAATGTAATGAGTACATGGATTTCCATCCTGACTGAAATCTAATGTTGTTTATTGCAGGGAAACTTAGGTATACTCTATATGGTTTAACAGAATAATTATCTGTCTTCACTTGTGATCCCAACAATGGGAAGCAGTCTCAGCAGAAGATAAAGACAAAATATAAAAACATAACAAAAAAGTGCTTGAAAAGTGCTATAATTTCCTTGTCCATGCTCTTTGGACTTGCATGATTTAATAAAATGAATAATTTATTAAAGGTAATAACAATGGTTATTATATTGTGTTAGTCAAGGTCAGCTAAAGATCATGGAAATAAAAATGATAATACTTTGCAATATAATTTTATTCACAATTTCCCACATAACAAACACTTCCAGAATTTATTTCCAGTTCCAGTCACACCTTGTGAATTGCTGAGCAGGCTGTATTTTACTGAGATTCTCTGCATCCCTCTCTTACTCTGTTCTGATCCTCCCACACTCTCCTGCTGAGCCCTGTGGGTTTTTCCAGGACCGGTGACGCCCTGAGTCCTCGAGCTCTGATTGGTCAATATGTTGTATTCACATGTGCTCAGATATTCTATCTTCGACTTACCCTGCCATGAAGCAGGTTAGGCATAGAGTGTATGTCACCATAGTGAAGTACCCAGCTAAAAAGTGCCAAATTCAAGACAAGAGTAGCTTTAAGTTAAACCTAGAGTTAGCTCACTGAGGTAGTTGTCCTGCATTGTAGTATACCTTACAAACTTGTACGTCTTGCAAATTTAAGCTACATTTGAAAACAACATTTAAAAGGTAAGCAAATGTTTTTTTTTTCTTCAAATGAAACCTTGGTGGTCTTATACAACAAAAAGTTAACACAGTTGTGTGTTTGCTCATGTTGAGTAAATGTGTCAAAGCTTCATACGTGTTGCTGAGCTTGGCAAACTACACGTGACAGCAAGACCCTGGGTCTGCCTGATGCATGTAGGGAAAGCCAGAGTCAGCTGATCAGCAGGGTCCAATCAGCACAGCAGACACGTTCAGGCTGAAAAGGTGAACTCCTCCAATCAAACACGCATTACTCCCAGTGCACTGAGAGATACCCAGCCATACAGGATCTGGGTGGTGTCTGAGAAGCAGTGTCTTCATCCCGCTCTGATGTCATAATGTTTATGCTGACACTATTAACTGTCAGCATCATTTCCACACTTAGCTGACATTTGTTTGGCATCTTTTTAAGCGGATATATGGTGTCTCGTGGTACCTGCCCTCGTAGCATAACAAAGAATGTGTCTTACAAATCAATTTTTTTTTACAATATTACATGTAAATCATTCTCCTCTGCTCAGCTGGACCACTGCTTATCAGAAACTCTCCCCATTTGTAAACCATGAGAGCACGTACCATTCAGTGCCTGGAGAACACAGAGCACACCCATCTGACACCTTATGCTGAAAGATAAAGCATTAATAAGAGCATAAAGTTGGAATATAAAATTCTGTGAGACGCAAACAAACGCGTACAATTATATCTTCTGGAAATGTAGCTGTGCAACTTATACATCCTCAAAAATGGCTCACTTCTGGGAAGTGATGTCAGAGATCAACCGTGAAGTTAAGCAGAGCTGTGCTGTACACTGCAGCTTGATGAGAACAATAATGAGAGCTCACTCACAAAAAAAAAAACCTCCATTTGATAGAGAGAGAATTTTGATTTGATACAGAAAATAAATGATGTCACAGTTAATGGGGTTCAATGTATTTCATTTTTTATTTTCAAAATGAATTACATGACCCCTCTCCCACAGTAGAGTCTATAGAAGGTGGGGGGGGGTGTTGAGTTATAAAGGTTGAGATTCTCTGCTCTAGAAGATGAACTTTAGATGAAATAGAATGAACTTTTAAAACATAAACTAAATAAACTGAGGACTTAATGTAACTTTTAAAGTGCATAACTGTTCTTGCTGTAGGGACTCTCTTTGTGAACCCTGGGGACATTTTTACTTAAAGAGGAAAAAACAAAACAAAAAAAAAAACAATTACAACACTTGTAAACTTATTTATCTGCTTATTAAAATACGAAAAAAGAGAGTGGAAAACATTACTCCTTCCCTCACCAGTCTTGGGTTCATCAGAAACTGTTGTGTTTTTCTTGTCTGTGGAGTAGTTCAGATTTAAACAGTCCACAGATTTCCCTCTCTTCCTCACTGAATTACTTCTTTTCCCAAGTGTACTTCTTGTTACTCCTTGCAGCACTGAGTAACTCTGAGTCTTTGAATCAATCATGACATAATGTCCCATACCGTATCAGTCTCAGGAGATGACTGGGGTATGAAGAACTGTGACACTGACGCTTGGGTCTTCTGCGTTCTTATGTGCCTGCAGCGTTGCTCTCCTAATGCATGCTGTTTGATGTCAGACAGTCCACCGTGCGACACTGAAAACACTCGCCGACACATTTTACAATTTGCCGTGTAATCATCTCCACTGACACTGTCCAGCCAAGGATGTGTCTCTTCCCACTCACGTCTGTACTTTTGCAAGCGTTTTCGCTTTTGAGGACGTGGTGGAGTGGACAATTTTAAAAGGCCTGGGTATTGTGAGCAGCGAAGGTGTGTGGTGTCTGTCTCTAGGCAACCGTGATAGCAACACACGCAGGCAGCCAGGCACAGACACACAGAGGACCGGAGCGGGGGGGTCCTGCGTAGATCCCGCTACGACAATTTTGCTGGCCTTAGTATTTCCAGTTGGTTAAATACGGGACGCAAAATTTAATTGTCAATTAAAGGACGATTCCGTATTTTACGGTACGGGTGGCAACCCTACTGGTTTCCCTTGAAAATCTATGTAATCATAGTGGGGTTTCTTTATAAAATAAAAGATAAATGAATAAAAATAAAGTCCATTAATGCATTCATGGGTTATTGTGTACCCTTCATGCTGCCTTTTATTGTTATCTTCTTCAGGCAGCAGTTTGTGTAATATTCAATAATCAGAAAGAAGATACAGTGTATGTATGATGGATTTCAGAATGTTGCATTTAGAATTTTAAAATGAGTAACAACAATAGCAAAAAATGATGTTAGAAATGTGTTGTTTATCTGTATTTGGTATATATACTGTAATAAGTTTTCTTATTCTCTAGTCCCCAAAAAAATAACAGTGATCCACTTGTTACGGAGGCCGTTAGCTGTAAACGGTAATTTGTCTATTATTAATTCAAATGAGCCAACAGTCCTGCACATAAACTAATGGGATTATCGCTTTGTGGTATGTGGAGATGTGAGTACTCTTTCTAGATAGTTGTGTGTGTGCATGAAAAATGCCTTATAAATTGTTTTATTGCTGTCAGTGAGTTGGATGTTAGCTGCAGGCTCATTTTGTCATTCTCCTCCACAGCCTACTACCAACCCACCTCTTCAGATGACACCTCACACCAAAGGTTATACAAAAACCCTCCCTGATCTCATCGCTAAAATCCTCCGTTGTTTTGCATGTTCTCACTCCCTCTCCATTTGGCAAGACCTGTGGTGCCCAGGACTGTTTTAGCCAAACTGGGGTACACTTACAGTGAGGTTCTGTTTAAGAAAAGCTATGTGAACTCTTTAGGTTCAAAAGCATTGACTAAATGCTAAATTCTATTTGTAATGACACACTGATATATCCGTTCATTGGTACATTGCTTCAGGAAATGCTTGTGAGCAATTGGAAAAAACTGAAGAAGAATGGACCAACAAATGTGTCTTTATAATGCCATCGTTCAGAAATGCTCACCTGTCTACTTTGATCTGAAATAGTCGCTATCATAAAAGAGTACACTAAACATTCAACGCATCCTATCGTAAAGAATTTAAGGCCAGAGAGAACATCCAGAAGAAAAGGAAGGATAACAAAAGACATTAAAATTAAAACTGGCATGCCCAGGCAGGCAACTTACGTTCTGTTTCAGCTGAAAAAGAGAGGGAGTTTAGTATATTGCTTTAATAAAGTTCTGCAAGTTTCTTTGAAAATCAGACATTGTAATAGTTTTTACCTTGAGAGAACAATATGCCAATATTGATATACAGCTAGGTATTGTGAATGTAAGACCTCAGTGTGTGTCTGTGTGAGCTCAGTTTATAGCAGTGTGTTTAATCTAATAGGGGTTATCTATGAGGTATTGTGAATGTAAGACCTCAGTGTGTGTCTGCGTGACCTCAGTTTATAGCAGTGTGTTTAATCTAATAGGGGCTGGGGATCTATGAGGTATTGTGAATGTAAGACCTCAGTGTGTGTCTGTGTGAGCTCAGTTTATAGCAGTGTGTTTAATCTAATAGGGGTTGGGGATCTATGAGGTATTGTGAATGTAAGACCTCAGTGTGTGTCTGTGTGGGCTCAGTTTATAGCAGTGTGTTTAATCTAATAGGGGTAGGGGATCTATGAGGTATTGTGAATGTAAGACCTCAGTGTGTGTCTGTGTGGGCTCAGTTTATAGCAGTGTGTTTAATGTAATAGGAGTTATCTCTGTGGTGATGAGAATGTAAGACCTCTGTGTGAGACAGCACTTGTTTCAGTGTAATGTCTCCCTTTGTTGTACCACAGCACTCTACAGGATTGTGTAAAGGTATGAAAGACTATATTTGTGTGTTAATAGGTATTCATGTACACACTTTGTCCTTCAGTCTACTGCAGGGGAACAGTTATCATATAAAAACAGTTTGAAATAAAAAATACTTGAATAAAGAGAGCATTTATTTAACAAAAATATGATACAGACATATATCATAATTAAAATAACTGAATTTACAGAACAATTTGTTGATAAGATCTTTCAAAAGAAACAAAGGACAATGTACACATCATTGCTAAATAATCATGATCAAAATTCAAATGTCCTTTCACCATTTCAACAAATTCATGACAACAAAACAGGGCATGAAGAACACAGAGGGGTAAAACTACAGACATAATCAGAGTAACAACAAAGCAGAGGGGTAAAACTACAGACATAATCAGAGTAACAACAAAGCAGAGGGGTAAAACTACAGATATAATCAGAGTAACAACAAAGCAGAGGGGTAAAACTACAGACATAATCAGAGTAACAACAAAGCAGAGGGGTAACACTACAGACATAATCAGAGTAACAACAAAGCAGAGGGGTAAAACTACAGACATAATCAGAGTAACAACAAAGCAGAGGGGTAACACTACAGACATAATCAGAGTAACAACAAAGCAGAGGGGTAAAACTACAGACATAATCAGAGTAACAACAAAGCAGAGGGGTAACACTACAGACATAATCAGAGTAACAACAAAGCAGAGGGGTAAAACTACAGACATAATCAGAGTAACAACAAAGCAGAGGGGTAACACTACAGACATAATCAGAGTAACAACAAAGCAGAGGGGTAAAACTACAGACATAATCAGAGTAACAACAAAGCAGAGGGGTAACACTACAGACATAATCAGAGTAACAACAAAGCAGAGGGGTAAAGCTACAGACATAATCAGAGTAACAACAAAGCAGAGGGGTAAAACTACAGTCATAATCAGAGTAACAACAAAGCAGAGGGGTAAAGCTACAGACATAATCAGAGTAACAACAAAGCAGAGGGGTAAAACTACAGAGGGCAGCAGGAATACAATAATACACAATATCACACAGTGTGGCAGACAAAACAGAGGTTGAGAATATCAGGCTAATAATGAGGACTTTATACTGTTTCAAGCATATGCATAGGCCTTAGCAGAAGACAAATGGCGCCATCATCTGGATGGTCAGGGAACAGCAGCATTCATGTTTAAAATGTTTTTAAAGAATTTTTCCTGGTTTGGAATCGAAAATAAATGTGAAAGTTTATTAAAAAGGTATATGAGCTACAATCACTATTTCACCTGCATCTGAAAATCTTTTTTCCTTTTCATAAAATGTATATGGTGTATGTAGGACTGAAGAACGGAAGATAATGCCTCTCCACATGAATGTCTTTTTGCAATAATAATGCTGATCAGAATATTATTACATGATTCTTAATACAATGTGAGTATTTATACAATATCAAATCATCCTGACCTTTGACTCAATGAGACTGTACCTGTTAAAATGTAAAATACAAGATTATTTCCATGTTGAGTAGTAATTTGTTTAATGTGTTCTGAACTCTGATAAGGTTGATGTTGATAATATAAATATAAGTATATAAAGAGAGGTCCTGTGAAAGTTCACTCCATCTCTCTGCTCTTCAGGAAGCAGGTAAGAAAATACCATCCCTCCCTCTCTCTCTCTCTCTCTCTCTCTCTCTTTTCACACAGACTAAAGACACTCTGCTTTCGGAATAGAGTAATGTAAGGGTACAGACACTCTGCTTTGGGAATAGAGTAATGTAAGGGTACAGACACTCTGCTTTGCAAATAGAGTAATGTAAGGGTACAGACACTCTGCTTTGCAAATAGAGTAATGTAAGGGTACAGACACTCTGCTTTGGGATTGGGGTAATGTAAGGGTACAGACACTGCTTTAGGAATAGAGTAATGTAAGGGTACAGACACTCTGCTTTGGGAATAGAGTAATGTAAGTGTACAGACACTCTGCTTTGGGAATAGAGTAATGTAAGAGTACAGACACTCTGCTTTGGGAATAGAGTAATGTAAGGGTACAGACACTCTGCTTTGCAAATAGAGTAATGTAAGGGTACAGACACTCTGCTTTGCAAATAGAGTAATGTAAGGGTACAGACACTCTGCTTTGGGATTGGGGTAATGTAAGGGTACAGACACTGCTTTAGGAATAGAGTAATGTAAGGGTACAGACACTCTGCTTTGGGAATAGAGTAATGTAAGTGTACAGACACTCTGCTTTGGGAATAGAGTAATGTAAGAGTACAGACACTCTGCTTTGGGAATAGAGTAATGTAAGGGTACAGACACTCTGCTTTGGGAATAGAGTAATGTAAGGGTACAGACACTCTGCTTTGGGAATAGAGTAATGTAAGGGTACAGACACTCTGCTTTGGGAATAGAGTAATGTAAGGGTACAGACACTCTGCTTTGGGAATAGAGTAATGTAAGGGTACAGACACTCTGCTTTGGGAATAGAGTAATGTAAGGGTACAGACACTCTGCTTTGGGAATAGAGTAATGTAAGGGTACAGACACTCTGCTTTGGGAATAGAGTAATGTAAGGGTACAGACACTCTGCTTTGGGAATAGAGTAATGTAAGGGTACAGACACTCTGCTTTGGGAATAGAGTAATGTAAGGGTACAGACACTCTGCTTTGGGAATAGAGTAATGTAAGGGTACAGACACTCTGCTTTGGGAATAGAGTAATGTAAGGGTACAGACACTCTGCTTTGGGAATAGAGTAATGTAAGAGTACAGACACTCTGCTTTGGGAATAGCGTAATGTAAGAGTACAGACACTCTGCTTTGGGAATAGCGTAATGTAAGAGTACAGACACTCTGCTTTTGGAATAGAGTAATGTAAGGGTACAGACACTCTGCTTTGGGAATACAGTAATGTAAGAGTACAGACACTCTGCTTTGGGAATAGGGTAATGTAAGGGTACAGACACTCCGCTTTGGGAATACAGTAATGTAAGGGTACAGACACTCCGCTTTGGGAATAGAGTAATGTAAGGGTACAGACACTCTGCTTTGGGAATAGAGTAATGTAAGGGTACAGACACTCTGCTTTGGGAATAGAGTAATGTAAGGGTACAGACACTCTGCTTTGGGAATAGAGTAATGTAAGGGTACAGACACTCTGCTTTGGGAACAGAGTAATGTAAGGGTACAGACACTCTGCTTTGGGAATAGCGTAATGTAAGAGTACAGACACTCTGCTTTGGGAATAGCGTAATGTAAGAGTACAGACACTCTGCTTTGGGAATAGAGTAAGGTAAGGGTGCAGACACTCTGCTTTGGGAATAGAGTAATGTAAGGGTACAGACACTCTGCTTTGGGAATAGCGTAATGTAAGAGTACAGACACTCTGCTTTGGGAATAGCGTAATGTAAGAGTACAGACACTCTGCTTTGGGACTAGAGTAATGTAAGAGTACAGACACTCTGCTTTGGGAATAGCGTAATGTAAGAGTACAGACACTCTGCTTTTGGAATAGAGTAATGTAAGGGTACAGACACTCTGCTTTAGGAATAGAGTAGTGTGAAACTAATATAGGCATAGGGATTCATAAGAAACTGATCTACAGTGCCTATAAAAAGCAATTTATATGGATTTTTATTTGGATTTTATGTAATGGACCTACACAAAGAAGTCCAGATTGGTGAAGTGAAATGAAAAAAAAAAACTTGTTTAAAAAAATTCTAAAAAATAAAAAACTGAAAAGTGGTGTGTGCATATGTATTCACCCCCTTTGCTATAAGAGCTAAAATTGGCTCAGGGCCAAATGTTTTCAGAACAATTAATGTCATATGTTGCCTGGATTCAATATGGGCCAAATAGAGCACTTTCCCTTACCAAATTGTTTTATCTCTTATGTTGTTCCATACACAAAGTGATACCAGTTTTTTTTTCATTTCACTTCACCAGTTTGGAATATTTTGTGTAGGTCCATTACATAATATCCAAATAAAAATCCATGTAAATTACAGGTTGTAATGCAACAAAATATGAAAAACACCAAGGGGAGTGAATACATTTTATAGGCACTGTAGGAATAGGGTACTGTACACTCTGTATAGGGTTAGGTGCTGTAAGGAGAACTCTGGGACCGTGAATTTCAAGGTAATTTAGGGTTGTGATGTACAGCGGTAGAACTGCAGCAGGAATTTAGCTTTGCAAAATGTGTCCATTGGTGCAATAAAAGATACTACTGAGAAGCTAATGTGACATTTGTGTCATTTTCTGGGTCCAGCAAACCTGAAAGTCTCTGACTGAAAGCAGAAACAGCCAATCAGTGAGGGGGAACTGCAGGGCATCATCACAGCTCTATGTCTTCATCTGTTCAATTTGATTAATTGACTAATTAATGACTCGATACATTTGATTGAAGCTCAATTTTTTACATTGCAAAAAAGTTGACAATGTTAAAAACGGAACACTGACAAAAGCCCATCACTGAAAATGTATTAATTTGATTGCCACCTAAAAACATACACTGCTTTCAGAGAGTGAAGACTTTTTCAACACTTTTTTGTATTAAAGACTCAATCTAAAATTACTTCTTTGCCATCAATCTACAGATCATGCAGTATAATTAAAAAGTCAAAACATGTTAAAGATTTTGTAAATGTGGAACAATCTTGCTGTAAATGGGATATTCCAGGTTATTTGTTTTTAATACATTTGCTGACATTTTCAACATGTTTTCACTGTTTAAATTTTTAAGTTGTTTGTGTCTCCAAAAAGGCCATGTGAAACAGTGGCATTTGAAACACTTGTAATATAATCAGTCATATTTGTTTTTGATTTAAATAAGTACAGCTCAATCACAATTCATGTTCTCCTCCAAATAACTAGGTTTTTAAACATCAGGTTAGTGTGTGCATGTGTGCTTGTAAGTGCGGCCGCATTTCCTTAAGGTATGTACCATCCTGGGTGGGGTTCAGGGTGCTTAAATAGGGAACTGATCAGGCTATTAAGTTTCAGGTGAACTCATTTGGTACTCAGGCACTTGTGAAGTTGGTATGGGTCCCCTTTGTGGAAAAGTTGTGAAAATATTGTATCAAGAATATTTTCATATCAAGAGGGGCTGTTCTCTGAGCTTACCACAGAGGCTCAAAACACAAGGCATGATTTAAAGAAACCAGGAGATATACTAAATAATTGTTCAGAGTATTAGCTAAAATCATTTAATTGCACTGCATAAAAGATAAGCGAATTTACATTGCAAAATGAAAGGAAACATAACCATCTTTTACATTTATGGAAAGGTTCATTGGTGTTTCAAAACCCACATTTTAATCAAAATTGTATCTATTTTTAAATTAATTGAGAAAGTTGCTGGGTTTTTCCAGGTCTCCAAATGGTAGCAGGCTACTTGTATTTGCTTATACAACCTGATTCATACTGTGCTAAAGTGTTTTGAAGCCACATGTGTGGTAGAAACTAAGCTGCTACCAGGTCTGGTGACACTTTAAAGCAAGTTTAGTGTTTCAAATTTGTACAGAATCTTGTATGACATAAGATAAGCTGTAAAATAAATTACTTGTATAGTTAAAAGCAGAACAATCATCCAGCCTCAGTATTTTAACACTGACAGTATTTAACACTGTTTTCAGGATAAAATTTGACTGCTTACTTCTCCTGTTACCCCACAAATTCTAGAGATGTCATAGATGTATAAATCCGTTAAAAAGCATAAAACTCATCACACTCTCTCAGAATTTTAAAGGCAGTGCATGCTAGGCCAGAAGTGTATTTGGAGTCAATGTTTTAGTATTTTCCCATCATGTTTTGTATTTTAGTTAATTTATGTAGAACATATAATAATTATGTACTATGCATTTTAGGTTACAGTGGATGAAAATGTGAAAGCTTGGAGTATATAATAGTTTGGAGTATATAATAACAAATAATTATTTGTTAAATGTGATTTTTTTCCTCACAGACTTCGCTTCAACATGGCAGACAAACATCTGTGGGTTGCTGTTCTGCTCATATGTTCACCTGCTGGAACAGCTGCATCTGGGAAAGTGGGTAATTAAAGTTTTTAATGTTTAATACAGGGGGTCCTCGACTTACAAACAAGTTTTTCGACAAAAGTTGGAATTTATACCTAAATTATACCTAAATTAACACCTTAAGTCACTCACACTGTACACACAACACATGAAGGACATATAAAATACAGTAATTAAATGAAACAATAACAAAAAAAAGAGAGAACAATTTCTTATCTTTATTTCTGTGGTCGTAATTACGAACCAAACTGCTTAGGTCGAAACTAGGTTTTTTAAGTAATTTATGGGAGTGCGTCGTAACCACGAAATGATGTAACTCTAGACCGTCGTAACCCGAGGACCTCCTGGTATTCTTATTGTTTCACAGATTTTCATATGATTTTCATTGTTCAATAATAGGGCAGTCTGAAGAGCTGTTTATTTTTAAAAATATATTTTCTAAATTATTAAAAAGTAGCTTCCAAAAGAGGATGAAAAAGAATGAAAAGAACCAAAAAATCCTGGGGTCTTGTGGGGAAATGGATGAGGTGTGGTGCAGTCATGAATAAAGTAACAGCGTATATGCATGAGCTTTTACCTGACAGCATTACTGCACTTCAGACAACTCAGTGCCGACCAGGGTAAGTTTATGTCATGGCATGAGATATACACACCCCTCTGACTTTGCTTGCTAGCTTCATAAGAGAGTTAATGTTAATTCACGTCAGTAAAAGTGCCAAACACAACAAAGCAGGTGCTCAGAACTGTAGAACACATTATCTTGCTGTTTATGATGATTTATATGGCTTACTATATGATGTAACAACAATCTGTTTCATTGTCTAGTTAAGTACTCCTGTATATAACTGTCAAATGATTTTTTAATCAACTTTTAGCCCAACTAACCAGCTGTTATTTAGCTAGCTAATATGCAGTCATAGCCCAGCTACCTTACATATCCAGGGTGGATAAACACAGAAAATGATCTCTTGAACAATACAAAAAGACACTGTCCTCATGAATCTCTTTTATGCAAGGCTGGTAAACTGTTTTTCACTTTGTCAGCTGGGCTATGGAAACTTGAGCTAGTTAGCAATCTACCCAGGTGATATTTGGTTACATTAGCTAGCTAACAAAAGTGAGAGTGCTACATTTGATCCGGGGTGATAGTACGATGAGCTCTAATAGATGATATGTCATCCGTTGCCATAACAATGCTGGTGTGGGTATTTGTTTTAGTCTTCCTCATAAAACAAAAACGTGAGGAATTCTTTGCTACTCCTCACAACAGGTGGCGCCACTTATGTGGAGAAAATTCTAGAACATATTCTACTGATCATGGTGTAATTAAAAGAAATGAGTCTCAATTATGGGTCTCATAAAATATATCAGTCTCTAACTACAGCTATAAATATGCAATATCAACTATTAATTAATTATAATCAAAATTACAATATTAACACCTAATCATAATGAAATCACAAAAGTTTATTGAACACATGTACTAATGGCAAAGCACGTCATTACAGTCATAAACAAATTATGTGTGTGATGTGAGTGTGTGTGTGTGTGCATGTGTGTATGCTGAGTGTATGTGTATGTACTCGTAAGCGTATATGGGGGTCGACACGTTCTCCTGTGTTGGGGATCGTGAGTGTGGGTGCGATGCACTCGTGTTTACAGAGGACAAAGTGGGAGGGAGGGAGTGGGAGTTTTGAACTTAGCTGAAAGTAAGAGTGGTTGGAAAAAATGGTGCATGCGGTGTACTGTTCCAATTTTCGATTTATCTCCTCCTTTTCTCCATTCATTTTTCCCCAGTTGGCCTAACAACTGTGGAAAGATGTGACATGGTTTTTGTTAGTCTAATGCACAATCAGTATGAGTTGCATAAATGATTGCATTGCTCCACCATTGTGCCTGACCACACCTCACCTGAAAATCGAAACGGCCACGTAATGTGTGCATCCATTAACTAAAAGTATAACTTTAACCAGTCACTCATCACACACCCCCACATGGACACAGACATAGACACTTGTGCTACACCCACAATGTATGTATGAACTAACCAGGGCTTGAGTTGAGGGGCTGCAGGGGGATGCCATCCTCCTTGAAAAAAATCTTGCCCACAACCATCCCCCTTGTTATATTGTCTTCTCCTCTCCCATCCCATTTTCTTTAATGTAATTAACTATTCCATTTATTGCATCATTGTGAAAAGACAAAACCTCAGCGATATTTAAATGTAAATATTTTGTTATTTGCGCTCCAGTTTGTGTTGTTTTGTATCCTCCATACCTTTGTGGCTTTTATTGCTTATTGCTTATTTGATTTAAACATGGATTATTGTCAAACAATATTCAGTGCAATGTGTCACAGCATTCATAGCATACGCTAATTTCCAATGCTTGTCGATGCTTTCAAACACACATACACTGCACAAAATTCATGTAATCATAAAATACATGTGATTGCGCCTATGAGCCATATTCTCTACAACAAGACTTACAATACTTTGACACCATTATGTCATTTTGTGTGGCTACTGTGTAGTCCACAATGAAGCATATGGTGTGTAGGGTTAGCACTGTAGCCAAACTCACTATTTGTTGAGTAGCAGCATGTTTTATAGTGTAGTGCATACACCATTCTATCGGCTCGTGTGCCTCTCACCTCTCTCTTATGCCTGCAGTAACACAGCACAGCCATAAGGAAATGTTTGTACATCAATTTAAGAGCATGCAGACTGTAGAGCTGAGCTATTTTCCACATTAAAATAAAGGTTTATATATATACTATCTTTTGTCATTAATTTTTATTTATGCATGTTTTATGTATGAAGCTCTGACAGTTCTGTAGTACTTGTATATAAAAACCAACCCCAAGCTCAAGCTCAGCCCCCCAAAACCACATCTATGCATGTGTTTCGCTTGGAGTCAAGTCTTCAAGGGAATGGTCTGCGTGATGATGATTTTAAAACTCTGTTTTAGAAATGATAAGTTATTAAAATGCAAGTTTTTAAAAATATGCTGACATCTGGGAAAGGGTAGGAGGGAAGGTGATGTAACATTTTCCCAATTACAGCTGCTGAAGTTCTAAATCGTAGTTTTACAATTCTGAAATAATTTACAAAAAATATTGAATATCTGCTCCAATGGTTACAGTGTTAAAGATAAATGTATCACTGAAGTGTTTTACAGATTTGTTATTACATACAGAAGTTTGCCAGGTCAGCCGCTGAAGTGTTCAAGTCCAGGCTTGACACAGTGCTGCATACTCTGTAGACTGTCAGTAAATGATGAGCCTAGCGTGGCTGAATGGCCTGTTCTGGTATTCTTACATTCTTATAGTTGTGTGTGAACAGCATCATCACTTGCAAGCTAAAAGTTTGGTGGGATTTCCTTTTGTTCCACTCATAGGGTGCAGACACCAAGCTGAGAATGGAAATGGCCTTCGATGCGTTGGATGACCAATATGATGAATGTGAAAGTGAAATGGAAAAGCTGGTGGAAGAAAAAATTCCTGATGACTTGAAAAAAGTGTGGGATCAAGAAGCAAAAGAAACAAACACTGGGGACACAGAACTGTCCAAGAATCACAAAACTGCTATTCTTGTCTACAAAACGATGAAAAAAGAGTTCAACAAGGCAACAGTGATGGGAGGGATGGACTACAATACATTTCCTTATAAGAAATTGCATTTCTACCTAACAGATGCTGTAAAAACACTCTTAAAGAAAACAGGGAAGTCTGAGTGCCACAATGTCCATTTAGTATCAGAACAGGAAATTGTGGCTGATACTGCTGCAGTTATTCGATTTGGACAGTTTGTTACTACAGACAAGACTGCCCCGAAATCTCCTGGCAAAACCCATTTCATCATAAAAACCTGCTCAGGCGTGGCGTTTGACACACTGGGGAAAGGCCTTATCCTTATCCCTCCCTATGAGGTTTTTAGCGTCACTGCTGTTAAGGGCCAGGACATTCATCTCGACCATCTGGATGACATGAGCTACCACAACTGCTTGGGAGGTAAGAGCATCTTTTATAATGAAAGTCTGAGTGCTTTCTACAAACATTTTTTATCATTAACCTTTATTTAACCAAGAGGTGCTTTGAATGCCACATGGTCAAGATAACACCAGGTAAACAAACATCACACTAATATACAAGTAACAATACATAATATCCAAATCAATTTGACATGTCCAAGACAGTATTTTGAAAAAAGCATGTAAAGTTCCCTCAGGATGATCTTCTTTTTCAAGTGGGTGTCAATGATGTCTTACTCAACTTATGATGGGGTAACAGAGACATCTTTCTCAGCGGTGGTTGTTGGAGTAACAGAGACATCTTACTCAGCGGTGGTTGTTGGGGTAACAGAGACATCTTATTCAGCCGTGGTTGTTGGGGTAACAGAGACATCTTACTCAGCCGTGGTTGTTGGGGTAACAGAGACATCTTACTCAGTGGTGGTTGTTGGGGTAACAGAGACATCTTACTCAGCGGTGGTTGTTGGGGTAACAGAGACATCTTACTCAGCGGTGGTTGTTGGGGTAACAGAGACATCTTACTCAGCGGTGGTTGTTGGTATATATATATACATATACGGTCAATATCTCATATTCTATTCTTTGAACACGTAGCCCAACCCTTCCATAATCAAGATAGCGTGTTACAATCTGTCTAAATGTCCCACAGGCACCTTATAATACCTTTTGAGCCCTTTTAGAGAGTGATAACTTTAAGTAATCAGTGGCATTTTCTTGCTGACTTGGATTCCTCACCATAAATTGTAATGTAAAAAATGATGAAATCAGAGGAAACAACAGTGAAGAATCCACAGTGCTTCTAATTGTAATTTGTGGAGTTGATGTCCCTCAATCTGTAACACATTGCCTGAGGCAGTGGTGACACTTGGAACATGTGATTTTAATGCAGTCATACTTGAGGTTTTTTGGCAGGTGAAGTCTACATCCCCCAATGCTGGAATTACTGGGACAAATTTAAACTCAAATTACAACTCAAGTGTTTACCTGCAAAATTGTGAATTTACTGTTAAAATGTCAAACATGCATGGTTCTTGATCAAGTTGGCAACTTCATGTAGTAGGCATTAGCTCAAATTTGTGCGCCTTATGGGATTGCAAGCAAGCACAGCTAGCCGAACACCCTTTTAAAAAGATATTCAATTGTCATACCATCATTTATTGCAAAAATAGTTTAGAGCATTCTGATCATTTACAAATACACTGTTAAGCTAGCCATTAGCTATAGAGTGTTAAGATTCCTTCTCACACCACTGCTAATGAGCGGAAATGTACTTTTAGTCCTTACCAAATGCACTACTGCTTATGTACTTTTGCGTACTGCAACCATATTTTAGCCCTTAGAAATGTAACTAGCCATTAAACTCATTCCGGCACATACATTCCTGATGAGGCATGACCCCTTTCAAAATAAAGCTGGCCAAGTCAGACCCAGGTCTCCTGCTCCTGGCCCAGTTATGGAACACGGGTTACTCACCCCTTCGGCCAACCGGGATGGTAGGACGGTAAAAGAGTGTAATGAAACTATAGTGTAATATCAAGCTGCTTCACTATCTTGAATCAGCTGTGGTTTCTCATCTGAATTTGATTGGTGGGGCCATTGACTAGTCTCTTACCTGAGGAGAAATGAAAGAAGGTGAGAACCAAGGCAGAGCCCAAAAGGGCAGGGTCGCAACACTGGGAAAAACAGTAGAACATGACGAAGAATGACAATGTTCCTCAGTCTATTACATTTTTTCTTTGAGTATGTTATTTTTATTAACCACGAGTATGCATGTTCTTTAGATGTTCTTTTCAGCATGTCCAACCTGAAGCTCACACCGTTTCTGCTATCTTCAGATGATAATATAGCAGATCTTTATGATCATAAGGCATGTTCGATTGAATTGTATTCACCCTTAAATAGTTTAAGTCCATCTGCATTGAATAGCACATGTCCTTAAATATAAAAAAGTGCTTTAAATAAATCTAGTTCCAAGTTTTGTGAGATCCAAATTCTAATAATGCATCAGATAAAATAATAAAACATTTCATATTCATTTTAAATATTCCATGTTTTCTCCTCTTTCCTCTCAGTCCTACTGAATTTCTGTTTTTAAACACTCATCTTACTACCTCTGACATCTGGGACATTCCCTTCATGTGAAACAGACAAACTATATTTAGTCATGTAAACAAAGATTCAAGGTTAGGCAAAGACACCATTCACAGACTGTAGTAATCACCATACATTTGTAAATTATCCATGAACTTCTTCATTTTTATTTATTTATTTTTTTAGCTCCAACATCAATACCAGAGGAGCAAGAAACCATATCATCTATAATTATGAAAGCCAATGAAGGTAAGGAATTAGATTTACCATGATTGTGGTTGATGATTAATAATAATAATAATAATAATAGCAGTTCTAGTGGCAATAGTCAAGCCTCCTGGTGACATAAGCTTTAATGAACTTCTCCGCATCACACAATGACAGGAAGGTTTTACTTCTGTTGTATTTATGAGATGGAAGAAAGCAGTCTTAATGACCTTGTTGATGTGAAATCTAGCATTTAGGTAAAAAAAATATGCCTATATTAGAACCTCAGGTTTACAGTAAAGGGCTAGATAATGGAGTTTGAAAGAGTACTCCCTTCTTTGTCTTAGATAAATGCCACTTGGTATCAAACATGTCAATCGTTGATCAAAAATTGTAAACAGCAAATCAATGGCAACATTGTTTAAGAGCAAGAAAAATAAATAGTCTTCAAACAGAAATACAAATAAAAATGCAATCATGTTCAATAATTTTTAATTGTTTTCTTTTTTCTGCTGAAGAGGCAAATTTTTTTGACAGTGATTTTATTGAAGAATCGACAGAAGAAAAGCTGCATAAAAGGCAGCCTCAACCGGCTCTGCAACCCCTGCCTCTTCCTTGGCCTCCAAATCAACCAAATCAAGCTAACGAAATCCAAGTTCCATTTACAATTGACTTCAGACAGGCATTTGGTAAGGAACCCCATTTAAGTTGCTTCACTGTGAGTTTACTTTCCATTGGAGTATTCATCCCATGGAGTATCCATCACATTCACCCCAAAAGTTAATTCATAACAGATAGCATAGCTAAAACAGCATTTTCAGGGTAAGCCCTCTGCAAACCTAGATACCCTAGGTTTGCAGAGGGCTTAGGTACTGTCTTAGTTCCGAGGGAGGTGGTGGTTGGAGGGGTTTGAAAATATTCAAAGGAAATCTTAAGTTTCTTTACGTTTTTTTGACCGTTACCATATTTGTGAAGCTGGCAACACTTATTCTACTTATAGTCAAAAGTCTATTTATTTCACCAAATAACATGTTTGAGATTTACAGAAAATATATGTGAATTACCTTAACTTGTACACATAGGAAGAATACACATGTTGAAATACACATGTAATTATTTTGAAAATACAACCAAAGGACATAAAGGAGACAGACATTTCTTGACATTTATTTCAACATTTATTTCAACTGCAAATATCACAGCCCTCTTTTGAACACTTGACTTTCCTAGCTTTGTTTGCCCTGTAAAATATTCTAATGAGACTTTTGTAGTCCAGTATCCCAGCCTGAGGTCCATCAATGGCCACCTGGCAGCAAACTTCCAGGTGACCATCAGACAGCCTGTTTCTCAGTGGGGCTTTGACCTAAAAATGAAACTGGTTTTAAAGGTGTAGTCCTCAATCCTGGCTAAAGATTTTTGATAAAAGACGTTACGTGTGAACACAGCCTAACTTTGTTTAGCTACCAAGCCACATTAGATACCAACGTTAGTTCATTCAAGATATCTTTATGTAACGTCAACTAACTAGCTTTGCTGGCTAACATAACTTAATTCAGTATATGAATATCTATGTAAGTCAGCTTGGTTAGCAATTTCTTTATTTGTGAAATAGGCTACATTAGTTATATCTTTTATCTGCTATCACTATTGTTAACATCCACAAGAATAACTCCCTAACAAAAAAAGTTTATACTTTATTTATTCTTTGTTGAGGCTTACCTTATTGATGGCCTGCAACTTGCTTAACAGAGTCAATGGTTGAAACTACCATCCCGGATGGTACAGAGAAATATCCAATCAGCTGTTAGCTAATTAGCTTGGCGATGAGCATCTGTCACACACCAATCACACAAACGTTTGTCCAAATACTGATTGTTGATTGGCAGGTCATTCCTCTTGCTAGTTTACTTTTCCATTTGAGAACAAGCCACCTCTCCAGTTTTTATGGCGCATGGAACTCACTGTCGTTTTTACATTCATTCTGATATGTCACCTAAATACCTTTTTACGTTCATTCGGCTTAAGCGCTCCGCAAAAACACTTAGGCACTGCGCCTAAACCTTTCTATGGTAGGGAAAACCCTGTATAAACAATCTGCTATTAGCTGCTTTAATGAAAATCAGAGTTGTGTATGTACATACTCATGGAACTATTGGTCTTACTCTAATACTACAAAGACAATAAAATAAGGAAAACAAAGTGAGATAAACAAAGTAAATAACCATAATAATAATAATAGTAAGGATAAGTAGCATTCAGTTCTTGTAATGGGGAGGGCGGGCAGGCAGGATGGAAAGATAGCTGAACCAGAGCCACATTCTGGTGCTTGAGCTACAGCTCCAGGCAGGAGCCCAGAGCAGAAAGATAAAAACAAAGAAAGGCACTGATTAGTGGATGGCAACATTAGCAGGAATGAAAAACAGAGGCAGCAAAGGAGACGGAGAAAGAGGTGCCCGTGTGCAATAAAGAAAGCTCCGGCAGACTAGCACCATGGCATAATACCTAAGAGACGAAGGACATGGAGCTGGCACAGTGATTAGGGTGATCCTAAGGCAGTCAACACCAGACCATGTCAGAGCAGTTTAACACAGTCTCTATTCCATGATGTACTGACAGCAATGTAGCCGCACAAACCACCCATCAGTCCAATAATATAGAATATCTGAGTTTGGACTGAAGTTGTTTAAACTTTTGTTATATAATCTTTTACACATTTTCTTATGTTTTCAAAGGCAATCTTTATACCCGTTGGAGAAAATCCAAGAAGGTTAAAAGAGCCCTTGCCAGTTTCTTTCCACGCACTTGCATTCGATTTGTCCCATATAATAGAAATCACCAGAGCTACGTACAAATCACAAGATTGCAGGACGATAATAGGTAAGTGATTTTGGTCATTAAAGCACTCAAATATGGAGACAATACTTAAGAAAATGTAACAGACAATAACCCTAAACACAGCAGAGGAAGACATTCATACTGAAGATTACAGTAAATGACATTCAATGGCAGACGATAAATAACTAATTAACATTTGTCTAGGAGTCTAGTAGTTCCTAGCCTTCGCACCTGCTAATTTGCCCAGATGCTTTCTAGCTTTATAATGTTTATCAACAATGTATTATTTTTTAATGTATTATGTCAGAAATATATTTTTATAAATGTTAATACCTGCTGTGTTTGTTCTAAAGATGAAAGTCTTATTCAGAAAGAATTGTTAAGTTGATAACTGATTTATTACCTTCCCTTAGATTCCCCAGCAATACATACACATAGCCATGCACTCTGACAAAATTTAAATTGATTTAACTTCAGTTATCAGTTATCAAGAAATGTCTGTCCATTGAGCTGATTTTCCATGTTTGTACTGCTCATTTTATCCTTTGTTCTTCTAAGTTTAGGGAAAAAAATCTCTCTAGTTGAGCACTGCTAACAGGAAAGATTGTAAAAACATGTGAAAGTTGCGGGGAAAACTTTACTTTGCAGGTATTTAATACCTCAGGTACATTTTTTGGAACGTTTGTCCCGCCTTACCATTTAGCCTTGGCAGGAAGCATGTCATAGATTTGTGTAAGTCTCCAATAACTGCTGGGTTAAAACATTTTTAGGTTGACCATGCTAAAACTTGTGAAGCCATTGAAATAATAGACTTTTTCTCACCAAAGACACAACTCTTTAAATCCATTAAGTTCACTTTTGCAACATGACATGCTTGGGAAGAGTGTCTGGCGTGTGTTTGGGGAGTGCCTGAGAGTGTTTGTGTGCATGTGAGTGTATGGAGAGTGATTGGGTGAGTGACTGAGGAAATTATTGCTCTGTGCACAGACCAGCCCAGTTTACTGTATGTACTTTGCTGCATCTACAATAAACCATGATTGCATCAGACTTCTTGAGTAAAATTTGTTCTTGAAGAATTGGTGAAGTGTGGAGGGGACGCTCAGCCCATCTGGCCCAGGCTGAGATTGTTTCCGACCACATTGTCTTCCATGATCATAGTTTCAATTCACTGTGCAACGATCTCAGACTTTTCCTGGCTTAGTCTATGGCTAGAAAAGGTGAATGAGGTGATTGGCTTTGTTTACTAGGAGCTGGAGAGACATGTCGGTATGTTTTATGTCGAGAGGCATGTCGGTTTGTTTTATGTCGAGAGGCATGTCATTATGTTTTATGTCGAGAGGAATGTCGCTATGTTTTATGTCGAGAGGCATGTCGGTATGTTTTATGTCAAGAGGCATGTCGCTATGTTTTATGTCGAGAGGCATGTCGGTATGTTTTACGTCGAGAGGCATGTTGGTATGTTTTATGTTGAGAGGCATGTCGGTATGTTTTATGTTGAGAGGCATGTCTGTATGTTTTATGTTGAGAGGCATGTCGGTATTTTTTACGTTGAGAGGCATGTCGGTATGTTTTATGTTGAGAGGCATGTCGGTATGTTATGTCGAGAGACATGTTGGTATGTTTTATGTTGAGAGGCATGTCGGTGTGTTTTACGTTGAGAGGCATGTCAGTATGTTTTACGTTGAGAGGCATGTCTGTAGATTTTATGTCGAGAGACATATCGGTATGTTTTATGTCGAGAGGCATGTCTGTATGTTTTATGTTGAGAGGCATGTCGGTATGTTTTATGTCGAGAGGCATGTCGTTATATTTTATGTCGAGAGGCATGTCGGTTTGTTATGTTGAGAGACATGTCGATATGTTTTATGTTGAGAGGCATGTCGCTATGTTTTATGTTGAGAGGCATGTCGCTATGTTTTACGTTGAGAGGCACGTCTGTAGGTTTTATGTTGAGAGGCATGTCGGTATGTTTTATGTTGAGAGGCATGTCTGTATGTTTTACGTTGAGAGGCATGTCAGTATTTTTTACGTTGAGAGGCATGTCGGTATGTTTTATGTTGAGAGCCATGTCGGTATGTTTTATGTTGAGAGGCATGTCGCTATGTTTTACGTTGAGAGCCATGTCGTTATGTTTTACGTTGAGAGGCATGTCAGTATGTTTTACGTTGAGAGGCATGTCTGTAGGTTTTATGTCGAGAGGCATGTCGGTATGTTTTATGTCGAGAGGCATGTCGGTATGTTTTATGTCGAGAGGCATGTTGGTATGTTATGTCGAGAGACATGTTGGTATGTTTTATGTTGAGAGGCATGTCGGTGTGTTTTACGTTGAGAGGCATGTCAGTATGTTTTACGTGTAGAGGCATGTCTGTAGATTTTATGTCGAGAGACATATCGGTATGTTTTATGTCGAGAGACATGTCGGTATGTTTTATGTCGAGAGGCATGTCTGTATGTTTTATGTTGAGAGGCATGTCGCTATGTTTTACGTTGACAGGCATGTCGTTATGTTTTACGTTGAGAAGCATGTCAGTATGTTTTACGTTGAGAGGCATGTCTGTAGGTTTTATGTCGAGAGGCATGTCGGTATGTTTTATGTCGAGAGGCATGTCGGTATGTTATGTCGAGAGACATGTTGGTATGTTTTATGTTGAGAGGCATGTCGGTGTGTTTTACGTTGAGAGGCATGTCAGTAGATTTTATGTCGAGAGACATATCGGTATGTTTTATGTCGAGAGACATGTCGGTATGTTTTATGTCGAGAGGCATGTCGGTTTGTTATGTTGAGAGGCATGTCGCTATGTTTTATGTTGAGAGGCATGTCGGTATGTTTTACGTTGAGAGGCGTGTCTGTAGGTTTTATGTTGAGAGGCATGTCGGTATGTTTTATGTTGAGAGGCATGTCTGTATGTTTTACGTTGAGAGGCATGTCGGTATTTTTTACGTTGAGAGGCATGTCGGTATGTTTTACGTTGAGAGGCATGTCTGTAGGTTTTATGTTGAGAGCCATGTCGGTATGTTTTATGTTGAGAGGCATGTCGTTATGTTTTATGTTGAGAGGCATGTTGGTATGTCTTATGTTGAGAGGCATGTTGTTATGTTTTATGTTGAGAGGCATGTCGGTATGTTTTAATTTTAGATGGTTTAACATGCTCCCATTTGAATGACAGATTAGTTTGACAAGGTCTGCAGACAAAGATATTTTCTTGTAGTGTGAAATTGCACAGTGGATTTCAAAGAAATGACAGCAATATATGGTTAAAGAATGATGCCACCTTGTGGTTTGAGTTTACATTAAAATATTGTAGCTAGACTAGACAGAGAAGGCAGGCAAAACGCTACGGAAATGCTTGGCGGTATCGTTTAAACTACAGTGAACCCTCGTTATAACGGACCTCATTGAAACAGATTTCAGTTATAACAGACTATTTCTGCTGTTGGTTTATTCCAAAAAAGAATATAGACTTGCTAGCTGAAATAACTGAGATAACAATGAGAGCAAGCAAATAGGTAGCAATAGTATATAAGATCAGTACATAATTTAGTAACTAGTGTAATTGTAGCTACCAAAAACAATCTCTTTAAATCTACAAAGCCACTAGTAAAGGCCATAAGATTACTCAAAACTGTATAATTAAGAAGCATAAACAATACTAATCGTGTGCCCAATCAGTTGCTAAAAAATAAGCGCTTTTATTAATTCCGTACAACAAATTTTACCCGCATTGTTGTACATTTGGCTTGCCATTTATTTAATGTGTGCACGCTAATCAATAAATTACAGAGTCAAATTTCAAGATTAAAGCCTTTTATGATGTGACAAAACAAGGCACCTTGAACACAGAATGCTTAATTAGTTAGCCAATGTTGTTAATTATAGCGAGCCATTTGCATCCTAAAAGCAAAAATGTCTCTCTCAAAGCCAAGACAGACGAAAATTGATGATAAACATAACACATTCCAAAACAAATAGTGTAACTTCTCTCACTGATAGAACAAAGGTGGTTGGAAAAACGGTTCTTTATGTCACAAAAACTGTTACTGCTAGTGATATTACCTGATTTACTTACTCCATACAAACCTGAGCCAGACTGTGTGTGCTGGATTTTTGTTTGTAGTCCGTTGCCACTTTCCACTGCATCACACTGCACAAAGTAACAGTTTCAGTGTATAAATCAGATTTAGTAACTGACTGGATTTTTACTTTTGTAGGTGTGTCACCATAAGAAGAAGGAATCAGCCCATTGTAGTTAATCTTGGAGCAAAGAGACATTTTACTCATTGAATCATTCAACATGAGCTGAACCATGCACTGGGCTTCAAACATGAGCACTGCCGACATTTCACATAAGTCACAGTAACTCATTTGGTTTGACTTTTGTAGGTGTGTCACCAGAACAAGAAGAAACCAACAAGGTGCGATTGTTTGGCCCATTGTAATTAATCTTGGAGTGAAGAGATGTTTTACTCATGGAGTCATCCAGCATGAGCTGAACCATGCACTGGGCTTCAAACATGAGCACAGCAGACACGACAGAGACCGGTTCATCCGAGTAGTCCTCCCTCCTGTTCCTCAAGGTCAACCTCGACCCGGTAACGCTCTACTTTAGCACTTTACCCAAGCATGTCCATCTGCCTGGAATCTACTGAAAATAGTTGAGATACAAAAGCTTGGGAAAAAAATATAATATTTAGCAAAAATGAAATAGTTGTATAATGCAGGTTCTAACACTACATGTAGTTTTGCAGTACTACTACCAATAAACATTTCAATTGTGCAATCCTAAATATTGATAATTGTACATTTTAAAGAGAAAATATGTTCTTTGGTCTGCCATGATTGGTGGAGTGGATATGGGGAAATAAAAACAACAATAGAAGCCTTAAAAGTCCTTTGATAGTGGTGCCGACTGTTAAAATGTGATAAAACTCTTTTGAGTTATCTGTAATCAAGGCATTCCTCCAACAGCAGGGGTCTCGTTAAGAAATTTCACACAGCTTCATAGGTGTTGGATCTGTTCTGTTTTTCAGCACGATATCGTCAGTATGACAGAAATAATTATGACACCAGAGGAATTTTATATGATTACATCTCTATCATGCATTATGGAAGGTAAGCACAATTCTTCTTTTCAATAAACTGCAAAATACAACCTTACTTCAATAAAGGGACATGCCTATTGATAAAGTCTATTGATAAAATTTATACTGTACCCTATGTGTAGGTGCTCCACTATAATGCTTTTCTGCTGTTTGCCAGATCCAAAGATAAACAGTTTTCTTCATGGAGTGTACATAAATAGTTCTCTACTAATCGTAAGTCAGGCAATTCCATAGCAGTAGCATGAGCTACCAGTGAACTTACTTAATGTGCTTGTAATGGAGATTGTTTGCTTACTATTTTAGACTTTAATTGTTTTTTTTTTTGACTAGCTATCATTCTGTTCCTGCCCTTTCTACAATATTTGTAATTACGTATGGGCTCTGCTATTTTGCTATTTTTGGTGAAGCAAGATGAAAATTAGTATAGGCTAGTATTCATATGAGTAATAGCTTATTGTGCCTGCTTCCCATGCTGTAGCTGAAGTGATTTAACACTTTAGATGCATATTAAGGACTTGTTTGAAGTGTTCAGATGGATAAGCGCACTTCACAATGTACACATTGGGGTTTGTTCATATGGAAGATGCTTTGGGTTGAATGTGTGAGGACAAAGGATCTTGTGTTCCAGATTTGTAAAATTTGAATTTACACTAAAAATTGATGGCATCCTCAATCATAGAAGTTGTTTCTCAGAAACAGCGCTAAAAAATGGATACGTAGCAAACAAGGCGCAAGTAGGGACCATAAATCAAGGACCATAAGAAAAAGAGAAATGTACAGTTTAGGAAATAGAGGTAATGTTCAATGACGTAGGCATTACTCAGCACAGGAACAGAACACCGATGGAGAGGAGAAAAATTCTGGAGTGACAACACAAATGAATTCTTTAGGCACAACAAAACAAACAGTTGTAAAGAAAATACGGCATTATATTGGGTGGCATACAAAACAACTACAGCATGATGCAGGCATAAAACACAGCTCCTGGCCCAACAAAGGAAAGAATAGTAACACAGACTGGAGCAAGTTTTTTTACAGTGTGGCTAGCCTCCCGCTGTTATTCTGCTTTCTCCACCATCACACTTTCACACATTCAGCACCATCACGCATCATACCTTTCATACAGTGTGTGCTACAGTCTGTTTCAGCGCAAACTTACCGATTTACAGATTTCAGGAGCCGTAAAAATCATTTGCAAAGACGAGTGCGGCAGGAGCGTTGCAAAGTGAGGAAGTTAGGGTGATTTTCACCCATTGCGATAGTTTATTGCTAAGTACAAAATTATTGCAATGTTTTAGCGGATGTTTTTCTGCCTGAAATACAGTTACAATCCTTCGGTAAATCTGACCCTTAATGTTTTTTGAGTTGTGTAATTAATATTTTTGGCAGTTCAAATATTGCATTAGTTTGATTAATTTCTCACTTTCCCGACAGGTCACGAATAATAACTCCACTCCGGCAACTGCCCCAAGGACAAGACCTTGGGAATCGACTCGAGATGAGCGAGCGAGACATAGAGAGAATAAATACATTTTACGGATGCGGTAAGTTCAATTTTTATTCACCAATAGAGCACCATTTGTATAACCCTGAAAGCCTCTGAAACGCAGAAAGTGGGGTTGGACTTGTTCTTCATGATGGTAATCAGTGCTTTGTACCAAAACATTATTTCTGAACTATTTGGTCTTTAAAGGCCTTATACCATTCGGCTGGAAAACCGTCCGTGCCCGGCGCCTTATTAGCCTTTAGTTTAGAAATTGCTTTCACTATTTCCTCTTTCGTAATCTCTGCAGTTAAAGCTTCATTCTGTCTTTCACCTATGGAGGGTAAATCTAGTCCTAGATCCTTTTAATGTATTTATTTCCTGAGGGCTAGTTCTGTTTGGTTCCTTTTATAGGTTCCTGTAGTATTTTTCAAAGATATGTTGGATATCCTTTAGCTTATGACACACTGTTTTAGTTTTGGGATCCCTTATTTCACATTTAGCAATCTCTACCTGTTGCTTCCTTAACCTCCATGCCAGAAGCTTCAGGGCCCTGTACCTGTACTTATCGGTCTCTCTATATTCTCTATTCAGTTCAGGGTAGGAGATCAGTTGTAGGGGGTTTCCTGGCTCAGAAAGCTGTAATAGAGTTTATGCACCCAAGTTGCCATATATTATGCTCACTCAGACAATGTGATGGTTTGTTAGGTGTTATTGTAGTTTGTCATGATTCATCCAAATTAAGGCTCTGGAGCCTCATTTATAAACCGTGCGTACGCACAAAAAACGCTCCAAAACGTGCATATGCCGATTTTCATGCACAATTCAGGATTTATAAAACTTCTACTTGACGTGAGAATGTGCGTACCGGTACGATACGTTTGACCCATGCGTACGCATATTTCGGGCACATATTTGCTCTAAATAGCACACCCTAGAGACCAAAAGAAATTTGCACTATATTTTCCTTTTTCCTGATGATCAATTAGGATCACATTATTATTCGTAACCAATGTTGTTTTGGCCATAAATGATAAATTAACAGATTAACAGATATGAACAATCAGCAATCACTAATAATCATTATTAGTCAATGTATTTTGTTCACATTAATAGACTTAAAGCGTGTAAGGATAGCAAGACATCATGACCATGGCTGCCTTGGCAATATGAGGATATTGTGAACTGAATGGTGCGACGGAACGTGTTTTCAGGGACTGTTCCGACTTTTTTTTGCCCACGATGATGATTGGCTCATGATTTCGCTTAACATGACCGTACTTTTGGAACTCTGTGCTGAATTGAGGCCGGTGATGGAGCGCCCTACACGTAGCAACCATTCAATACCTGCCCATCTGAAAATCCTGTGTGGATTTTCAGCTACAGGGAGTGTCCAGCGGGAAATAGCGGACTGGTCGGATATATCCCAGCCCTCATTCAGTCCATGTCATACCATGGATGGTCCCAGAGTTCGATGTATATCAAATTCCACTATACAGAGGAAACATCAAAAATCAATTTGCAGCGATGACCGGTTTTCCCTATGTAACCGGTGCAATCGACTGCTCTCACATTGCAATAAGGGCGAAGTCAGTGTATGAATAGGTGTACGTAAATCATAAGATTCTCCATTTAATAAACGTGCAAGTGATTTGCGATACACAAATAACACCGACATATGTGGTTGCCTGATGGCCAGGGTCTCGTCATGATTCGTTCACTCTGATGAACAGTAAAGTTGGAAATCAACTCCGATAATCGTAGCCAGCCACTCATCGACGGAGCTCAGTGATGGCACCCTCCATACCGCCGCCCGTTGCCCATATACTTGCAGCTGGGCAAGTAGAAGCCTGTTTGCCTCAAGCTTGATGTCGGACCATCTTTCATTGAATTTGATCTGTGTGCGGCTCTCTATACCTGAGAAATTGACAGCCGCTGTAACCTCCTGCCATGCAAGGTGTTTTTGTTTTTGTTACCCCGGTGCTGTGGCCACCTGAAATTATATTTTTTCTAATCTCTGTTTAGGACACTAAAGCTTCGATCTCGCAGCTTCTTTTGCAGTTTCTTTGTTTCCCCTGTTCGCTGCCATTATTGCATTTAAAATGTATTGCTCTGTTCTACACATTATTTATAGATCTTACTTAATTGATTTCGACCTACGGAGCACCATATATCCTTAAATGTGGGTGTTTCAGGGTGTGGTTGTGGCGCGCGTTCACGTACGCACAATTGTAGGATTAGTTGTGATTTATAACAGAGACATGCATATGTGTTGCGTACGCAAGTTTTATAAATCAGAATTTTTTTTTGCATACACAAACTTGTAGGTTTTGGCGTACGTAACTATTTAGGCACGAAAGTACACAAAGTTTTATAAATGAGGCCCCTGGATCTGAATGTTATCTATTACCAGAGCATAGATTCATGTTCAGCTTTGCATCCTGTTTATCTGCAAGTCTACAGACAAAACTTTTGTATGCAGCAAATAGCTTGTCAGGGTGCAAACAGGGACTCAGACAAAGGTAAAATGAACAAAAAGTGTATTTGAGGCCAAAACCGTGTCCAAAATCCAATACGCGTACTCAAAGTCCAGGCAAAGACCAAAACCAGACAGACTCGACAAACGTATAAAACACAGTCAAGGAAGAAAGTCAGAAAAAAAAGTGTAAAAAAAATCAAGACCAGGAAGTCATGGCAAACGGACCAAAATCACAATCCAAAAGGCAAAGTAGAACAAACAGGCAGAACAATACCCGGTGGAGCTAACAGAAAACAGGCAGGCTGCAAAACAGAAATAAACAGAGACAAACTGGCAACAGACAAAGCAACACAAGGGGTTAAATACAGGGATAAGGGAAAACAGGGAGCAGGTGAGTAAGCTAACAGGTGAAACAGAACAGGTAATCAGGTAACAAGCAATTAATCAATCAATTGATTGTTAATTAAATTTAACAATCAGGCAGGGGAAACAGATGGTGGAATAACTACGAGAGGGAAACACAAAAGTACAACAACAGGAAAACAAAAACAAAACTGGCAAGCAAATAGGTTTACTAACAAACGTTCATCTATCAAACCATTTTTATGGTTAAGGGTGCACTGTTTATCAAAATACATGATTAATGGATTTCTGTGCAGAATAGTGGCAGTAGGATGTAGAGAGAGAAGTTTGAGAGAGGAGAGGGTGAGGACTGAGGAGATTGAAGAACGTTAAGAAAGAAGAGAATCTGAAAGAAAGAGATACCTGTGTGCAATAAGGAGAAGTCCAGGGAGAATAGGGCTATGACAGCGTAATTAAGGGACAATGGACAATGGGCAGGCACAGTCATGGGTAAAGACAGAGAATACCAATCCAGAGCAGGATCAGCTTGACAGAGAGACTACATTTTTACAGTTTAACTAAAAATGTTTAGTTGACAGAATGGCGTTATGCACTGTCAGACTCTCCAGAATAGTCTTTAATAAATCATTCCGACTAGCTAGTTTGCAGTCTGTCAATGGTGACACCGCAAGCCAAGGGTTGGTGCTGATGGAATGGCAGAAAGCACACGATAGGAGTTTGGTGCCAAAAATAAGCAGACCGTGCTGCTAATTGGGCAACAGTCAAAAGGTGGTTTACCGGAAAAGTAATACAAATTTCTTTAAGTAATAACAGAGGGAACAGTATGACTTTGGGCCTATCCATTCTTACCCATGGTTTGGATTTATTATTTGCTAGTTAGTAACTTCTCTGGTCTAGCGAAGTGTAGTGAAAATGTGCTGCTTCCCAATTAAGAGATTGTTGAAATGGCCCACAGCTTCCCTCAACACAGTCACCAAAACGAGTCTCCTTCATTGGTGAACACTGGTTACGTCATGCCAGTGCACTCCATAAACACATCATGGGTGAGGCATAACCCTTTTTATACCTTAGCCAAGCTATATCGACCTGGGTCTCAGACACATTCACCAAAGAGAAGTACCACTCTAACAGCTGGTTAGCACCTAGGTTTAACATGTTTAACTGTAAACTGGTTCAGACACTCCACTTTCTATCAATACCAACCTTATTTATCAACTCTCAGTATAAACTAAATGACAAAACGTTAAACATAGGTTGTCACTAAACATTTGATTTCATAAAATGCTTCTAAAACATGTTATCTATCTGAATTACAACTGTTGTCACAAACCAAAGTAGCCTCATCACTTATCAGCTGATCGCAGGGATCACTTCTAGTAGCTTAGCGTGTTGACTTTGTGCAGATGATACATAGCTCCTCCTCTTTTGAGTAAATCTCCATCATGGGTTTAAGGAGTGCATTCTAGAAATGGATAGCTTGTTTATGTGTCCAGTTTTTGCCCCATAAAATCATACTGTAAACACTTTCTTGCAGGACAGTGATATTGACACTGGTTGAAAATAACAGTTTTCCTCTCCACATGAGGAAGTAGAGTAGGAAGACCAGTAATGCTACAGGCTTCTTGGTTTAGCATTGCCTTGACTGTTGTTATAGCTTCATACTCCAGATCGTCTTCTTTTTGCAGCCGCTACGACCCACACAGCTTCAGTTTGTTCTGAGCATCTCAGACCAGAGCTGCTTCATTTTTATAGACTCTTAGGCCAGCGTAGCTTCAATTTGGTTACAGCCAAACTGGTCCCTGAGTTGACTCAGCTTATATATTTATGTCATTTACTTTTTACAGGAAATAATCTGTTGAAATATTATACACTAAAGGAGATTAATCTTTGCTTGTTAGTGTTATTTATGTTATGTTTTAGATTTGTAGGATTTTCTCGTTAAATGTTTACACTAAAAGTAGGACCAAAAAAAAACAATGAAAACATTAACTAGATACTATTGATAAATATTGGTATCAACAGACAGTATGTCAATACCCAGCCTTAGCCTAATACTTGAATGTGACCCAGAAAGAAATGGAATGAAGAACTGCACATTTGTGGATCTGTCAAGGCTATTCTATAGTTATGTGAACAACCTGAATATGTGTAGCCTGGTGTCACCATAGAGCCGTCATGTTAGCACACCTCCTGGCGCCCTCACATCTGTACTTAGGGAGAGGGTTTCACTGTTAGTCTGGTCTCTTTGACATAAGCACATATAGAGAGAATATTCACATATCTAGTGGACACATGCAACTCCTAACAGACAAACAGAGGCAGGATGGGACTGTCATCTTGGTGTCTTCTGGATTAACCAGGATGTCACTATTCAAAGACTCAACAATGACTGCCAAAGCATGACCCTGCTTTCAGCAGACATCTGATACCACCAGTGCTGATTATCAGAATCAAAGATGGACATTCTAGTTTTATAAGTGTGGTCCTTATCTTTAAGCACCATGAAGGTGCATTAATGATGACAGTTGAAGGGACACCCATGAGTGCAATGGTACATGCACCTTACAGGAGCCCAGAGCTCATTGGGAGTACAACGGTAACATAGAATGGCAATGTAAGAGCTTGCAAGAGAACCCACATATGACACTGTAGGGAAAGCATCATATATTCTATGGTTTCGTGAAGGGGGGTTAAAAAGACCCGACCACACATTGTTTTTATGTATAATATTAGGCAGAAATTGAGGTGGTTACATACAGTTTTTGAAAAAATGTACTGGGACATACATACTTTACAGTGACTGAATTCAGTCATCGGCCGGTCCTGAATTACCTTGTGTCAGTGCAAAAACATATTGCCAATTTACAAAATTTTATAAAAACATCTACAGGTATTTCAAATCTAAATGATCTTTATTTTGTATAGTATACACACATTGTATGTATGTATGAACTCTAATAAAAATGTGTTCAATTCTGAATTATTAAATAATAATAATAATAATAAATTACTGAATGATAATTAAATCATAATCCTCTTCTATTATTTCAGTCTTCAACCATGCACTAGTTTTTGAGGTAATAACATTTATATGAAACTGGTACAAACACAGAAATTGTTATCCATGGGACCAAAGTGGAAAGGGTTAAGTCAGGGTTAAGTGTATGTCATAGACTGACTGTTAAACATCCAGAGGAACAGATACACAGAGAAGGGGGGAAACAGTAATGAACAGACCCAGAGATAGTAATGAAGCATTACTTTGCTGAATTTCCATTTTATCTTTATAGGTCCTCCTCGTCGTGATCGACGCAGACAAACCATCCCATCATTTCCTCCTGTTTGACATATCTCATAAACATGCACCAAGGGAAATCAGACAATATCTGAAATTGTGTCCAAAAATACATTTTGCTCTTTAACTGTATATGCCATTCAATTCTTACAAACTTAACAGTACAACATTGTTTTCTCTGATACTTTTATATGTTATTGGCAAGCAAACATTGTTTTAAATGTGTTCTGTTCTCTCGTTTTTGACTTTCCTCCCTTTTTCCCCACCCTGAGCCAAACTAACCAGCTTTCTGAACCTGTCCCACCAGCTCAGGGGTTGGACCAAATGACTCATATTCTTGTAATGATGAGCCCTCGCTTCTTTTAACACTGCAGAAGCATCAAAATGATACACTGCCCATGATGTCAAAGGAACATGAGACCAGCATATACTCTGTTCACACACTTGCAGGTGCCCTGCATGGAGTGGCTGCTTGAGAGAAATGAGACTGGTTATTTTATCAGGCTTAACTCCTATCTTTCTTCAGCAGGGCAGCACCAGTTTTTGCAATGTAAAACACTCAGTCAAAGGTCTCTTGTATTATACAAAATACATACTTAAAAATAAAATTCAAAACAACATTCTTAAAAACTTAAAACCGAATGTGAAACAAAACTATCATAATGTTCCTTACTGGATGCTCCCCCTAGGGTCTCCAAAAACGAAGAATTTTTAATCCAGATGTTTTACAAAATAATCAAAAATGTAAAAAGAATTTGAAATGCTTCTCTAACATATTTAAGAAAACATTTTATATAATAAAAACTTTATTTTAATTTGCTAAACATGCTTTTGACAAAAGATGAACAGTTCTTATGAGTACATGGACCTGAAGTGTGTTATGTATAAAATGTCTGAACGCTGGTGTTGGGAACTTGGTTGATTTTCCTGTCCTGATTGGTTGCATCTCTGTCTCTGCTCTTTAATAAAGCTTCAGCAAAGCAAAAACTGAATTGTTTGTCACTGTTTCATTATTTGAGTTCATATTTCACATTATATTTGTGTTTATACATGGAATCTTACATATTTAAAACATTCACAAAACAAAACTCAACAATATTCATTCAGTGTAAGTTCCATAAAATATTTAGGATACTTACAGATTTAATTGGCTGCATATTTGGCTTAAATTGATTGTACACATGGCTGTGGTTATGTTCTTGTAATGTTATCAAACACATTTCAGTTGGGGACTCCCCAAAAAACATGAAATATCAGATAGATAGTAGATGTGTGAGGAGCACCAAGACTGTTTACATTTTAATGTCATGTAATTCTTATATCAGTATCTTTTGAAAATTATTTGTAAATATATGTGTCAGTACGCTGTCAAATTGGCCAGCTTTTTGCGTTGTTTTTGTTATTTTTCCATGTTTTCCCCGTCTCTGTGCCATGTGCTTACGTTTCCCTTGTGTTTGCTCCACCCTCTGTTCCCCGCTTGATGGTTTCATTGTTATCTGCCCCATTTCACCTGCCAGTTTGCCCATGTATTCCCTGTTAAGTCCTCATTGGTTTTGTATTTAAACTCCTTGTGTTTCTGCCTCTGATTCCAGGTGGAGAGAAGGATTGTTAGTCACATTACTACTAAATTAGGTATAAAAGGTCTGATATATAGATGGGTCAAGGTTTTTAACAAGGAAGATTAATACAAGTCAGAATAGGAAAGAACTATTCAAAATTTGTGGTTGAAAATGGAACACCTCAAGGAAGCAGAGTAAGCCCTTTATTATCCTCCATAATGATAAATGATGTATTTATGTAAATAAAGAATGGGATGAGGTTTTCGCTACTGATGGCGAAACCGAGGCTTCTGAAACAGTTGACACAATTATGCTTGAAAATGTACTGATGCTCTGACTCAGTGGGAGTGACCGATGAAACAATTAGTAAGAGACCGTCTTACTAATTGTTTCAAAGTGTGAATTAAAGGTGCAGCGTTTCGACACTGTCTTAATTGTTCCAAAATGTCAATTAACGGAGCAGCGTTTCCAGACAGTCATACTAATTGTTTCAAACTGGCCAATCGCAGGCTGAGTGAGCGAAAAATGGAATGCACTGAGCTATTCTGACTGCCCGTTCCTATGAAAGACAAGAAGTGTTGTTCCTCACCTGATGGACTCAGAGATTGCTTTTGAGACATTTTCATTTTTCAGAGTTGAAAAAATATATACGGATTATTGTACCCAATATTGTACCTGTTGTACCCATATGTGTGTATATATATATATATACATATATATAAAAATTGTCTTCCTCTTTCCTGTCAAAAACAGGGGAGGAGCACCCCCCCCCTCTCCTTTATGGACCAGTCTCTTCTGATTGATATATATATATATATATATATATATTCTTAACTGTCTGTTATGGACCAGCACATTATCAGTACAATTCATTACAATATTTGGAAGAACAGATACCTGAAATTGTTGTATGACATTGAGTCTTGTCCTCAATGGCACAAGACAAAATGTGTTGTCATGACAGTTATGACTTAGTTTTGTTTAGCAGGTGCCCTAAAGCATAGAAACTTCTGTTTATAAAGCTGGATGTTTACTGGAGCAATCTGGGTCACATGCCTTACTTAAGGGTACAACAGCAGTGCCTGCCTGAGAATCAAACCCTGCATCACTAAGTTTGACCTGCTGCAACATAACCATTACACTACACTACTGAAATATGTTTGTCAGATTAAATAACATGTTTAACTGATGCATTTCAGGGTTGCAAATGAGACACAAGACTATGAAATATATACTGAGCTGTACCATTTGCAGGCAGCATGGTGGCTCAGTGGTTAGCACTGTGGCCTCAAAGTTTCAGTGGGCAGGCACAATGGGCAGCAGTCCCTGTGTTGAGCTTGCATGTTTTTGCCTGGGTTTTGGAAGTGCTCATCTGTGGGGTGTCTCCCTGCCCCTTGCCCAGTTCATGCTGGGATAGGTACCATCGCCAACAACCCCCCCAACCCCCCAGAGTGGGCATACATAATGGATCTATAAAGCTGTTTTAAAAATGTATTGTTTTACTGAACATATTCATTAATTGACAGTGAATGCACTAATGTCGGAGGGGTCCATATCAGTGATGGCATAGTGGACTACACTAGCCTAAGAGCTGAGCAGTAAGTGAAGCTCCCTAAAGAGTCCCCTCTGACCTGCTATTAAGCATGTACAGGCCTAAGGCTCCACAGAGACACTAATTCCCTACTGTTTTTGTTCACAGCACAGTCAGGGCTGTTTCTCTTTGGTACAGTTGGTGTTGGGTTCAGGGGGTTGTGTGTGATATTCATGTCCTACATCAAAAGAATAACACACATACACCTTTACCAATTATAATACAATTGTATTGTAATAAAATAAAACATGATTACACAATAGTTCTTCAAATGAACCTGCTAAAAAGCCATATTGTTATATACAGGATTGAACTTGTACTGAGGTAAACTGGAGACATCTGAAACCGTGTCTCTCTCCTACCTCTACTCCTACCTATATGTTAAAAAAATACATACAATACTTGTGTGCATGTGTACGATTGTGTTTGTGAGTGAACATGCATTTTTTGGTGTGTGTGTGTCTATGTATGTATAGGTGCGTGTGTAAGAGAGTGTGTGCATGTGTGTCTGTCGGAGTGTATGTGTGTGTGTTTATGTGTGGGTGGAAGTGTCAACTTCAAATACAGTCTTTTTTTACTGTGTTTGCAGTGTATGGAGTGAGTGTGTGCGTGTGCATGTATTTTACAGTTGTAGGGATTATTTAGATCTCAGGTGTGGCACCAGTTATGTAGGAACTTGTTCTATTCCTCAAACCTGGTAGCAAATATATATAGAACAATTAATATTATCTATATCCTCAAAAGGGCGCCAGATGATATGAGGATATTGCGCCGGATTCTAACACGGCGACACAAAATAATATTAATAATCTAAATAAACGTAAGTGTACCAAGGTTTTACCCTTAGTAGACTCATGTGGAAATCAGTCTCATTTCTGATAATTATGAACCGTAATTATTGACACTCTAATCTATAATTAAAGATACAACAACTATTTATTCATAATGGTTGAAGGCATTACGTTCAGATTGATTTGGCCTCGGTTCGGTTCTTACAATATCAATACAGACACAAGGTTTAATAAAATATATTTATTAAACAACAGTGAAACTCAAACTAAACAGTTTCTATCAGCTAAGGGAATTGTGTATGCGTGTGTGTGTGTGATGTGTGTGCGTGCATGCATGAGTTGGGAACAATGGGCGCGTTCCCGTCCTGTATGTATTTACACGTGTCGGTAACGTGCACGGCGCTTAGTAAGGATCCAAATTCCACGGCTTCGTGTGGCGATTTGGAGGAAAATATATAGTTCGTGTTAGTCGTTCCAGAGATCGCATGCAGAGATCTCGGTTAAGAGATTATAAATTCCTGTTTGTAGAAGATATAATTGATAGCTAGTATAAAGCTAATTAGCGGTAGCTAGCGAGCCAATACTGTTCCTAACACAGACTATACACCATTATACAGATATTGCAAATGCATTACATTGTAATTAAACAGAACATGAACCTTCCTATGCGAGTGCCTTATGTGTCCGTCTTATGTGTAGTTGCTATCTGGGGATAGCAAATACTGCAGTTCGTTTGTCCAAGGGGTTTGTCCTTTCGTCTGTCCGTTGTTGGAGAAGGAATCCCGCAGCTGAACTTTCTGAAATGGCACGTCGTCCGAGTTTGCACGTCTGGTTTGGATGAAATTGGTTCGCTGTTGTTGGATGTTCCAGATGCTGTGAAGCAAGCTAAAACAGTGGTTCAGTGTTACCACGCAGGATGGCTGTGGATCCGTCGCGTGAAGTCGGCCAGTAATGCAATGTGCTGTGCAGGATGGTTGACGAAGCGCTTGCCTCTGAGACGAAGCGCAGGCCTGGAGCAAAAGTTTGTTGCTTGCGTTCCGCACGCCAGGGCTGGACGAGCGAGAACGGACATGCAACAGGAGCAAGAGAGAGAGCAGAGCTCAAAGAGAGAGCGAAGCTCAAAGAGAGCGAGCAACAAGGGGCAGACAGGAAGTTTGTCTGTCCTTTATCTCTTAAATTTTATTGCCCTTTGCGATTTTCTGGCGCTACAGTATTGGTGTACGGTAGCGCGTATGGGCTGGCTTAAGCAGTGAGACTGTTTTAAAACATGCGCTCACTGGTGATGTCAGGGTGAGCGTATGCACATGGTAGAGCCGTTTGCTAGGGACCCTACACAGTGTATGGAGTGGGTGTGTTTGGGTGGGGTGTAGCAGTACAGGTGTGAGTATGTGTGCATTTTGTGTTACAGCATGTTTTTCTGGCTTAGTGTGTGAGCTGGAGTGGATATATGTCACAGTGTGTATGAGAGTGTGTGTCAAAGTGTATTGAGTGCATGTGTGTGAGACTCTACTCCAGCTTGCACATGGGCACTGAGGTGCTAAACCCACACACTGTAAACCAGGCACAGAGGGGTGTGTATGTGTGTCTGTGTGACTTTTACTCTTCTCCAGTTGGCACAGGGACACTGAGGTGTTAGATACATACACTCCAAACCCAGCACGGGTGGGGGGGTGTGTGTGTGTGTGTGACTCTACTCCAGTTGACACAGGGAGATCGAGGTGTTAGATCCCCACACTCCAAACCCAGCACAGAGGGGTGTGTGTTCAGTGAAGTTGGTGTGGAATCTGTACAGGAGGGTCAGTGTGTCAGAGTCAGAGACGCTGTAGAAGGACAGAGTGCCGGCCGGATGGTCCACACACACTCCTACTCTGTACACACACACTCCTTCACCATCACCATCAACACACACTCTTACTCTGCGGTAGGGGGAGGGGGGGGCAGGTATGTGTGTTTCATTGTTATTGTGTCTGACAGAGTATCTGTGTTCAGAGCAGCACAGACGCCAGGAGTTTTTATTCCCTCCAAACTCACCAGTTAGCACCTCGTCCTTTCCTGCTGATTCCTTTATATGTCACTGATATATGAACCTCTCCCCACTCAAGCACAGTCCACTCAGACACACTCCACTCAGACACACTCCACTCAGCCTCCCAGTAACAGCGTCCAGACAGACTCTCTCTGCACAAAACCTGGCGCCAGCAGTCAAATCTCTCTGGATGATCAGGATATGGCTGCTCCTCTTTCTTTGTGTTTGCCACCTTCCTGTTCCCCTCAGACAGAGACAGCTCTCTGTGTGCTGTGTTTGGATCCAGTGTGAGCTGACAGCCATCTGCAGACCAGAGACATTAATGAGATTAATTATCATTATTAATATTCATCTCATTATGTGTGACTGAGTGTGTGTGAGAGAAAGAGAAAAACAGGGTTGTGTTTGTATGTGTGTGCACCTCTGTGTGAGTGTGTTCATGTGTGTTTGGAGTATGTGGGGTTGTTTGTGTGTGTGTTTATGCATAGGTGTCTAAATATGGGTGAATGTTTTTAAACACCATCTGTAATCAAACACAAAATTTCCAAACTCAATGACCATGAGAAACACACACACACACACACACACACACACATGCACACATGCACACATGCACACAGTTCTGTATATATGGACAGACTTCTGTCTGAGTGTGAAAAAGAGAATGGTGAAGACTGGAACTGAAAAAAAGAGGGAGAGAGGGAGGAGAGGAAATGGAGGGAGTGAGTGTTCAGTGCTGACAGACTTACATTTCCTGGGTCCTGGTTGGTTTCTGCTCTCTCCTCCATAGTCCACACTGTAGGAACAGCAGAACAGACAGTGACTGAGTGACACACAGTGTGGAAACTCTCTGTACTTACAGCAGTGTGTCTATGAGGCGCAGTGTGGAAACTCTCTGCTCTTACAGCAGTGTGTCTTTGAGGTGCAGTGTGGAAACTCTCTGTACTCACAGCAGTGTGTCTATGAGGTGCAGTGTGGAAACTCTCTGTACTTACAGCAGTGTGTCTATGAGGTGCAGTGTGGAAACTCTCTGTACTTACAGCAGTGTGTCTATGAGGTGCAGTGTGGAAACTCTCTGTACTTACAGCAGTGTGTCTATGAGGTGCAGTGTGGAAACTATCTGTACTTACAGCAGTGTGTCTATGAGGTGCAGTGTGGAAACTCTCTGTATTTACAGCAGTGTGTCTGTGAGGTGCAGTGTGGAAACTCTCTGTACTTACAGCAGTGTGTCTATGAGGTGCAGTTTGGAAACTCTCTGTACTTACAGCAGTGTAAGTGTGTCCAGTTTAGCAGCAGAGAGCACTCTCACTCCTGAGTCTCCTGGGTGATTGTCGCTCAGATCCAGCTCTCTCAGGTGTGAGGGGTTTGAACGCAGAGCTGAAGCCAGAGAATCACAGCCTCTCTCTGTGACTCGACAGCCTGACAGCCTGCAGAGAGAAGGAGACCAACTCTGGACAAACACACCTTACAGAATCTGAATGTAAATAACAGGTGTGTGGAATTGTAGTATACACATTATATCGTTATTTTAATGAGTTTGACTGACTCATTTACTTATTTGTTTTCTATAACTGAGGTATGTAATAATACTGCAATAATTCATGAATAATGTTCAATTAATTCAATTTCATTTTT
>JAFBMS010000116.1:1205956-1235155 GCA_019788955.1 Albula glossodonta | reverse complement strand
AAAAGTCGCTCTTAATGATAGGTATTAAAAGTACTGTGCCGGGATGACAGGTTCAATCTGGCATCTGTGTGTTTTTTACAGGGAGAATTGAGTGAGTCACGGTGTTGTCGCAGTAAAATCTGTGTATGTGGATGCGACGTGACATGATCGCTGAAATCAAGTTTATTTATGAATTAAGGAAACGAAGTCGGTCAGTTTTTTTGTCCTATATGAGAACAGGATGCACTACTCTTCCACACCGTAATAATAGTATCAATTCTACAGATTAAATATCATAAGGAATATCATATTTACAGTCACACAAGAGACAGCTTGGAGCCAGAGTTGTCAGCGTGCTCTGTTTCGAGGGTTTTGTCTGTATTTCGTTGGATTATTGAACTAATTTTTCACTTGCCATACGGACATTTAATTGGGGTATAAATTCCCCTCCTTTCCTTGTTTGACAGCTTTTGTGATATTTGTGTGTGTGTGTGTGTGTGGTGTGTGTGTGTGTGTGTGTGTGTGTGTGTGTGTGTTTGCGTGCATGCGTGTTGTTGGTGTAACAGGTGTTCATAACTTATTATTACAAAATGCTGTCCTGTCCACTGAGTCCCCAGCCTGAAACGCAGCAAAAAGAAATGCGTAACGCCGAAACTTTGTGTCCAAGAGTTTGGAGGGCAAGCTATTGATGTATGCAGCTAGCTTTCCAGTTACAAACCAGCCAGTTATTTTGGTTGGCACATGGTGAAACCGCCTAATTTTAGTAGCTCATCAAGTCCGGGGCGTTTGCACGTCATGAGCGTTCTTAGAGAGGCGCATTGTTCTGTTGTGACGTCACGGCCGCGCTTTTGACAGCAGGCCGGCGGGATGATGAACCCCAGCGCGGCGAGGAGGTCCTGCGGTCGGCTTCGGTCCTCTGAGCCACGGTCGCGCACTCTGGCATGTGGGATATATCAGAGTGACAGAGGGAGGAAAGGGTGGTGGGAGGGGGAGACCATAGTCACGAGAGAAAAAGAGTAGGCCCGGGAATTTCACAGCAGATACAGGATACTGGGGGAAATAGAAACAAGACCGCAATGACCTCGAAAGCTGCAACAAAAAACCACATTGACCAAAATGCAAATAATAGTCTCAATGACCATAAACAGCTCTAACTATAAATACCCCCCAAAACATTTAATGACCTTAATGACCATAGAGTTATAGTAATTTAAATGCCAAAAACGATACCTCAGACATCTAATAATGAACAAGTCTCAGATGACCGAAACTTTTTTCAATGTCCTCAAATGACCAAAACAGTCATAACCTCAAATTATGGAAATTTTTCAGAATAGCTTCAAATGGCTAAAACTGTTATCAGTAACTTAAAATGACCAAACAAACCAATCCTAATCCATAACTATCCAAAACAGCCCAAAACAAGCTATTCACTGCAAGTGTTTGCTGTTTGCTATTTAGATCAATTGGAAAACATTCAAATATTCCTTTGAGTGTCCGTGTGTGTGTGTAAATGTTTTATCAGTTGTGTCTGTGAATTTGTGTTGTGTGTGTGTGTGTGTGGTGTGTTCTGTGTGTGTTCTGTGTGTGTGTGTGTGTGTGTGTGTTTGTGTGTGTGTGTGTGTTTGTGTTTGTTTGTGGTGTGGTGTGCGTTGTGTGTTGTGTTTGTGTGTGTGCGTGTGTGTGCGCGTTATGTTTTTGGCACCCATGTTTCATTAGTTATGTTGCTGGTTATTTATTTAGGCACTTGAGGTATATCCTCATTTCAACCTTCAGTCCTCATAACATTCTTATGGCTAGCTAGAGAATGGGGGCTGCTGGGTTGCCCTTCTGGCGATGGGCCCAACGCTGTGGCTACCCACGGGTGCATCTGTCAGCCCGTGTTAACTCAGTGTCAGTCTCTCAGGATGAGCTTCATCCAGCGCACAGAGGCTGAGAGGAACTGACAGGTTCCGCTCTCCCTGAGAAATGGACACTCGCTGGCAGAGAGGTGCTAGGCAAATGCAAAGCTTCAGCAGGGAAGCTACTTTGCAGTCATTTCTAGTGTTTGCTGTATGTTTAATATCCCACTGTCTTTCTGCATAAAGCACTTCACTACTCTTTTTAAGGAGTGGTCAGGTAGGGTCACTAGGTTACCCATCATGCCTCAGAGGTGTAACATAATACTCAGGTCTCCGACCAGTACCTGGTGAGAGCACCTCCACTATCCACCCATCCATCCATTATCTATACCCCCTTCAGCCAATCTAGGGTCACTGGGAGCACCTCCACCATAGATATCAGAAAAGCACTTCCATCATCCAGCTGGTATTAATGGATTCAGAGGAGTACCTCGACCATAGATATTATGAACCACCTCCACCACAGATATAGCTGAAGGCCCTCTACCATAGATATCATAAAGCATCTCTACCATAGATGTAAATGAAAAAGTTGAATTAAGTAGCATAGATATAAGAAACTAAGAGCTTTCACCATCCAGCCTGCAGTAATGGGCTCATAGACAGACAGGTACTACAGAGCTGGTAGGTTGTGATGTGGGCGGGGTTGTGCACGTGTGTTGTTTTGGTCTGTGATCTTTCCTGAAGTCGGCCGTTTAGATAACTGCAGAGCGGGAGCTCGAGCATCTGTGTGCTTATCTCTCTGAGGCCTGTAATTACTCTGACTCACCGGTCCTCACTGCAGACCAATGCCATGTGACCCCCTGTGTGTGTGTGTGTGTGTGTGTGTGTGTATATGTGTGGATGTGCGTATAGGTATGTGTGTGTGTGTGTGTTTGTGTGCATATGTGTGTGTGTTCAGTAATACAGTTTTGTCATTGACAAGGAGTCCTGTGCTGTATTTCAGGAGAGTAGAGTCCTGTGCTGTATTTCAGGAGGGTAGAGTCCTGTGCTGTATTTCAGGAGGGTAGAGTCCTGTGCTGTATTTCAGGAGAGTAGAGTCCTGTGCTGTATTTCAGGAGGGTAGAGTCCTGTGCTGTATTTCAGGAGGGTAGAGTCATGTGCTGTATTTCAGGAGAGTAGAGTCCTCTGCTGTATTTCAGGAGGGTAGAGTCCTGTGCTGTATTTCAGGAGGGTAGAGTCCTGTTCCCGACGGATCGCTGAGATAATGGCATTTCCACCAGCACAGATTCTAATGAGACTGTCCAGAAGTCAGGCTGTGAGACCATGCTGTTCTTATCAGCACCATATGTGAGAGGGGTGGGGCGGCTGGGGACCAAATATAAACATACACACGCATACACGGACACTGTGTGAGTATGTGTGTGTGCACGCGCGCATGTGTGTGTGTGCGTGCGTACGTGTGTGTGTGTGCGTCATCCTTACATATATAGCCCTTATTCTGCACTAATAACTAACCAAGTTGAAAGGTAATTACAAAAGGTTTGAGCCGGATCAGAAAGAATTGGTGGAGTCCCAGAAATCTGGTTTCCTGGAGTGATTTGGGAGTGTTCTGGAGTGACTGAGAGTTACCACATATCTATGGTGTGTTTGGGAAGGGCCGGGAGGTCATTGGATATCTATGGTGTGTTCTGGAATGGAAGCATGTAATCACACATCTGTGGTGTGGTGTGGTGTGATGCTATAGCTTATCCTGCCCAGATACAGGGCCTGTATCAGTTTCCCTGCTCTGACTCACTTCCCACTGCTGACTGGACCCATCACACCCTGTATATTCCATGTGCAGAAGTACTTTTCTCTCCCTCTCTGGCTTCCTGGATACCACTAGTTACAGTATGGCCCAAGTATTACCAGTCCGGACTCACAAACATATATTTCATTTCATAATTAAAAAAGATAACAAATGCAGAGATACTTAAATCTATGACGTACATGTGCTGCGTTTTTTTGTTTTAAATAAATGACCAAACCGAGAGTCATTTAGCTGTCACACACTAAAACAAGCATTTCATTCACAGTGTGCTTGTTTGTTTCCTCATTCCCCAGTGTTTGTGGGTTAAGACTGCATTGTCTGCAGTGACATCAGCGATCAGTTCCCAGAAACTTGGCAGGTCTCACTACCCAGTATCTAGTTACATCGAATCCTGAGTAAAATCTGATATTGTGTTCTTTAGCTTTTATGGATGACTGTTTGTGCACAAGTACCGTATGTGCACTTGTGTAGCATCGTAACGTTGTGCTCATGGAATATGGTGTACACATTATTGTGACCTCTCTGCTTTGGTGCCAATGACTGTCTTTTCGTTAGCATGCTAAGTAGGTCTTAGCTTATGTACTCAAACCGTTCTACTCTGTATTACCAAGAACGACATGCTGTGTTTCATTTTTATCGGTGACCGCTGTGAAATCTGTAGTTCTGACTGTGTCATTTCTCCAGCCACAGGCATGTATGTTGATTGTAAGCTGCTGTTCATGGCCACAATACTCCATTTCGCTTAGTTAGTCTCCCAAAATAAATAAAAGATCAATTATAATAGTTCATATTAAGATATTTTATTTTGGTAACTCCACATGGTTTTGGCCATCACTTTGCACCTTCCATGTGGTTTTAATGATCCATGTTTACTCTGGAGCTCTGCCCTGACAAAGGGGGCTTTCTCAGGAATGCTTTGGCTTTTTTTCAGAGAAAAAAAGGAGATTCACCCGTGGAGCTGGTCTCCCAAATGCCTCTAGCGTTTAACTGTATGAGGATGCAACAGGTTGTGTAAAAATAAAACAGAATGCACTGGGTTTTAACAGACTGCAACTGGGCATTACAGGATGTAACGGTGTAATGGACTGTAACAGGGTGTGACAGATTTTAACAAGGAGTAATGGATTGTAACGGTGTGTAATGAATTGTAATAGGGAATAATGGATCATAACATGGTGTAATGGGTATAATGAGTATTATAGATAGTATGAAACAAGGTGTAATGGATTGTAACTGGGTGTAATGGGTGTAATGTGTATAATTTATTGTAACTGGGTGTCATAAGGTGTAACTGGTGTACTGGATTGTATGTAACACGGTGTAATAAATTGTAACAGGGTGTAACAGAATGTAACGGATTGTAATGGGGTGTTGTTGCTCCTGTCCCCAGGTAAAGCCGAAGCTGATCGAGCCGCTGGACTATGAGACGGTGCTGGTGCAGAGGAAGACCCAGATCCTCAGCGATGTGCTGCGGGACATGCTTCAGTTCCCCCTGGAGGACTTCCAGGTGAGACAAAAATCCCACCCTGTCACCCTGCAGCCCCCCACTCCACAATCCTGCTGTGGTACCTTCCAGGGATGTTGCTAGACTTGAGGCTCTACTGGGGCACAGGCCCCCAGCGCTCACATCCTCACTCATGCAATTTATGATAAATGGCAGAACACTAGTTATTTTTCATGAACATTTTCTGGGGCACAACAAATTATTGCTCGGGCACGTGCCCCAGTAAATAGGGTCTGGTGATGCCCCCGGTATCTTCCTATCCCCAAAACATCCAATGGTGTTTCTCTTCTATCCTTCCAAAATCTAATACCATTACATTTTGTATCCTCACCAAAAATCCCACCTACCCTCCCAACTTTCTATCCAGGTGAGTCACCTTGGTACCACCTTTCCATCACCTGTGTCAGCAGGTATGTAGAAACATACGGAACCTGCAGGTAACCTGGGCCTCACCTTCCATTACTTCAACAATGACTGAACGGGTTCAGTCCCCAGTCTCATTCCAGACAGGAGGCTCGAGGCTCACTTCCCCATGCAGCGCGCTTGAGTTCAGCACTCAACATACCTGCAGTATGTTCAGGAGGCCCCATAAAGCACATCACAACTGAATCACAAGCTGATTGATGGGAGCTTGACTCTGGCATTTGTGGCATCAAAGTCTCTGTCAGAGCGCTGTTGCAAGGGATCATGGGAACTGAAAAGAACTGTTTAGTTCAGCTTGTTTCCATCGTTGCCTAGGGAAGGTGAAAGGGCCTTTATACTTCCCTGACGGTGATGAGTTGACAGGAAGTGATGCGTACAGAGGAGATAGACTTTCCGAATGAGCTGTTTGACCCCTTCTGGGAGTCGGAGCCCCCCCGCCAGGTGAGGCCCAGGTTACCTGCAGGCTTCCTTTCAAAGGGGGAAGCGCATTCCTGAAATGTCTGAACCAGGTGCTCAGAGGCAGACTCATCCGCACATCCCCACCCCTATGAGAGCCTGTCCGCTGTCAGGAGCTGTTTTGACAGGCATCTCTGTGGCGATAGAGCAGTGCTGCAGGCGTAATTCAGGCAGCTGCTAGAAGAACCTCCGCTTCCTGGCTGCCGTGGAAACGGGCGTGTGATATCTGTGGGGAGTGGTGTGGAGAAGCAGTTACAGCACTGACCCAATGACCCCAGAGGTCATGAGTTCAAATATCAGGTGTGACGCCCTTAAGCAGAAAAAACCTGAGATCTCCTTCTAAAATCCAGGTTTCTAAAGGAGTAATTTGGTCAATATAAACACATAGTAAGTGTACCCTACATAACCCTACAAAAGCAAACATTCTTGATGTGAATCATCCACATGATAAAGCCACTGCAGAGTTAATCCTGTTGTGTTGAGTTGCTTTCAGTTTTGCTCATTGCTGTCTGACTCTTATGCGTCAGTATTAGCAAACATTACAAGCCTTAATTTGCCCTTTATCTTGTACCAGTGTTAGATAGCAGTCAGGAAACTTGACTTGCAACCAATGTGTTGCTGGTTTGTGTTTAGCCACTGAACAAGGTATTTAAACTGATAGTCTTCAATAAACAGATCAGTCCTTCTGCAGCAGAAAGGTTTTCTATGTCTGCCCAGTGCTGGCTGGAAGCAGGTGGGCTCCCCGTTTGAGCCGGGTTCTGCTCAAGGTTTCATCCTGTTTGTCAGGGAGTTTTTCCTTGAAACTCTTGCCCTAGGCTTGCTGTGAGGGGGTCTCAGGCCTGGGGCAATGTGAAGCTGCTTAGTGACAATTTATGTCATTAAAACTGCACTGTACAAATAACATTTCATTGACTTGAATCAAATTTTACTGTATTAAAATAAGCAGTGTTATTTCCCCTGGACGAGAGCACCTGCCAAGTGATTAGTAAATTCAAGTGATAAATAATGCTGTTCACACATGAGCCCATGCCCAAACAGAATCCTCTGGTCATGGTCCAACATCTATGTGTACATTTTACAGCTCTGCTTGATCATTTTATGCACATGTCACATGACCTGCAGAAGCGCATGGCGTCTCTGAATGAACCAAAGTCCGCTTTTACCGTCTGGTGTCTGCGGCGAAGTCCTTTTGGAACACAGGGAGGGGCCTTTGTATAGAAGGAACTTACTTTTTATTTACATCACGAGGAAGGTCAGAGGTCACTCCATTCACAGGTTGATTGTTTTCCTCGTCAGCTGTGAGGCAGGTTAAAGGCTATCAGTACAGACAATGAGAAATAAAAAAACCCATTAGAACAGCCAATGAGAAAGCAGGTTCCCTTCAGGACAGCCAATGAGAAAGCAGATTCCCTTCAGAACAACCAATGAGAAAGCAGATTCCCTTCAGGACAGCCAATGAGAGAGCAGAATCTCCTCATCAGCTTTTCCATCGGCACAGGAAAGGAACAGGATGGACAGGGCCGGTTTGGGGATTTTTTTTTTCTTGAACAAAAGCAACAAGAAGTCAGAACAAACTAGGACAGATACTTTTATTTCATTTAGATCACACAGGGCTCATCTGAGGCCAGACTTGTAATTGAATGCTTCTGTAAGGTCATGGATCTTCCGGCGTGGGAGTGGAGAGGCAGAAGGGTGGCACTCCTCTCCAGGCTGCTGTCATTCCTATTTAAATCAGCAGTCTAGCTAATGCAGTTAATCTAGCTGAGGTCCAGTTAACTCGTTTAAAGGTATCAAACTCATCTTTTAGAGAGCAATACGTTATGCATGTTTTTGTCCCAATCCAGCATTAACAAGCCAGATTCAAAAAATAGTACTGACAGAGCTGCTGATCGTTTCAAAGATAAGGTCCAATAATACCAGGCTGTAAGAAAACCCTGCACACCCTATAGCTCTATAGGAGCAGGGTCCCCTACCCTATATCCAGTTCACATGGTCCATGTTAAATAAACCAATAAAATAAGATAACGCAGGAGCCTTATGTGGGGGGTTACAAGCACAGCATTGTGTGGTGTGGGGGGAAAAAAGAACAACGACAGGTGCGTTGAGACAGGTCTGCAGAATCAGAGGTGACACCGTGACACGGTCAGACATCTGCCTCATCTGTAAGACCTCTCTGACTGTGAGCCGTTAGCCGCGAGCATCTGGCTGTCTGTCTCACTCTGACGCGTCTCTCCGGCCCCACCCGCTCCCCTCCAGACCCCGCTGGCCCCAGCCTGCCCGGAGGCTCCACTGCTGACGGGAGTTTCTAGGACAACAGCTGGAGAGGAAACCAAGATTAGTTATCTCTGTAATAATAACAATAATAAGAAGAACGAGAAAAAGAAGAAGGAGAAGGAAGGGAAGATTCTGCACTACACTGTCGAGGGCACTTGAGGGTCCAGTATTAAATAAATGGACTTCCGGCTCATGGACTACACTAGTAAAATTGTCACAGAGAGATTCAGTCAGTGGAGGTAGCATCTTTTTTTCAGTGGGGAGGGGCTGAAATTAACCTGATGATGTTTACTAAAACTGTAATCAATCACCACCAAAAGGTTTCCTGCACTCTCCATAACAGTACCCCATGTGGCGTGGAGGTGTAACTGCGCTGAGTGCGAACACAGCTGTCCCCAGCTGGGGTGCAGCTTGAGTTGCTGGCAGGGTCTCAGCTAAGTGGCTGATGTGACGTCTCCACCCCCTCCTGTCCCCCCGCCCCCCAACGTGTGGGAATCCAACACCTCCCATTGGAGGTTGCTATCAATTCAGATTTCTGGGAACAGAGATTTTTAACAGTTTTAGGAAATAAGTTCTGAAACCTGCGTTTACATTATCTCCATCTGGATTTTATCATTAGGAGCAGTGCATTGTGGGATGCATGCATTGGCATTTCCACAGGGGTGGGTGAGAGTTCCCTCCCCCCCGATCTACATTTTAGGAGCTGCGGGGGGCCATCCAGCCGGCCCGTCAGTAATATCTGGTCCCATTTAAAAAGGTTTCAGTTCGCTTCTGTCATGAAGTACAAATCTCCGGAAACAAGCAAGCATAACAGCGAGTTCATGACTTTGATTTCCAAAAAATGGCCTGCAGTTGGAACAAAAGTCTCAGTAATAAAATACTCTCTTGTACATGAAGCAGTTCTTCGCTGGGTGAATTCATTAACGCAAAGGCTGCGTTTTACTCAGGGCTTTCCGACCCTGCGTCCGGAGAACTGCAGGGTGAGCTCGTTTTTGTTTTTACTCAGCACTCACATACATTAGTTGATTGCAGTTCCTGATTTCAGGATGGGAGCCGAAACCATCAGACCTCACAAGCCTCCAGAATAAGGGCTGGGGGCACCTGTTTTCAGTAGCTTGCATCTTCCCCAAGTCAGGCTCAACGCAGACACCCCAGTTCTGCTCCTTATGACAGCTTGTTTATGTGTGTATGTCTTGGTGTGTGTGTGGTTGTGTGTGTGGTCCAGCTAAGCTTTTATTTTCTCTATGAGGTGTGGAAACAGCAGAGACAGGGGAGTGAAGCTGGGAGCGGAGGAGGGGGAATGCGAGGGGGGGGGGGGGGGCGGCGTGGGTGTCTGCTGTGTTTTTAAAGAGGCGTTTGCGCTCTCAGAGTTTAGGTTTGTCCAGCTGTGCTGGGTGGAGATGTGCCAAAGAGAGCACCTTCCAGACACGTAGTGCAGAGAAGAATATTTACCTTCAGCACTGCCTCCCAAGGACATGTTGATATCATTGTTTAAAAAAGCTTGACATGTTTGTATTTTTTTTGGACAAGACAATTTGTGCTCCGAGACAAATACTTTCGGTGTCTATATTGTAGTTGGACAAGGAGAACAATGTTGTCGTTATCCGTTGTGGTCTCTTTAAGCTGTGGCATTACGTTGATGCTCCTAGCCGAAGCTTCCTTTTTCACACACAGCCTTGTCCCTGACTTCAGACTCTCAATCTCTGATGAAGCGTCTGGAAAACGTGTTGATTTTGTGGCATAGGCTGCTTGATTAAACTTCAGATTACTGTGGGTGGCTTTGTTAATAGGGCAGTTTACCTCAGAAGATCAGCCCCAAGTTGAAATTGACCGTTGGTTCATTAGCAAAGAGCGTCCTAAAATGAAGACCATCGTTTGTCTCTGCTCGGCGTTGTCTCGACCATTGCCCCCCGCCCAGCCTGCACGCCTGTTTGTTTCTGTTCCTTAGATTGCGGAGATAACCATCTCGCAACAGGATGTGAACGCAGAAGGAGAGGGCCAGGTTCATAAAATGGCCCCTCCTGGTTTCCTGGCTCATTTGGGGGGGGGTGCGGGGGCGGGGCTGTGACCAGCAGCACCAGGAGGGCCCCGAAAACCCCCCCTCCTCGATCAGAGTAAGGACCCCCTGCAGGCTCCAGTGTTATAATTAGCCCTGTGGCCTAACCCGTCGAGCTCATAACTATAACTTCTGACCTGCCACTTTCCATTGGCTGCGGGGGGGGTCAGTCTCCCATGTCCACTCAAAGATCCCACGAGCTCCATTCCTCAGCCTTGTCTGTGCGCTAAGTGGGTGATTTACGTCTTCGGTCAGTTTAGTTTAATCGGCGGTCCTGTGTTTTTTTGGAGAAGGCCTAAAAGCGTGTAGGCGAGGGAAACCCAATGTAGTTTGGTCTGGTGTAGCCTTAACGCTAGGTGAAACGCCACCCATGGAATGGCTTAAAGCGTTGTGCCCTGGGCCTTAGAACGACTCATGCCACAAAGGTGTATGTTATATGCCACTGCATCTTGCCGCTGGGTTTAGATCACAACTCCTCGCAAACATTGTCAGCTATTGTCAGAGGTCCACATTGGCGAGGAAAAAAAAAAAAAAACATTTGGGTCAGACTTGCTTCCAGCCCAGAAGGTCAGATGTCAGGAGATCTCACCTGTTGAATTTATATTTTAAAACAGTTTTTTTTTCTGTTTTTCTTAGTTCTACTTGTGTCTGGTGTTGTCATGTTGTTTGTTTGTTATGAGAAATTCCAAGTAAAAGAAATAATCAAAAAAAATCTGGGCATTTAAAATGCTAACCTGACTGCAGTCGCGCAGAGTGGCAGCTAACTGCGCTAAGTGCTAACCTGGCTGTACCTCCTCCAGGGGCAGCTGTGCTAAGCGCTAACCCGGCTCTACCTCCTCCTGGGGCAGCTGTGCTAAGCGCTAACCTGGCTCTACCTCCTCCTGGGGCAGCTGTGCTAAGTGCTAACCCGGCTGTACCTCCTCCAGGGGCAGCTGTGCTAAGCGCTAACCCGGCTCTACCTCCTCCAGGGGCAGCTGTGTTCTCCCTGCTGCCTCTGCCCTGCTTGGCTCCTGCTGAAGCTGGAATGCGAGCGCATTTGGCACGGGGGCGCGCTGGCCAAGGCCGTGGACGTTTTCTTCTGTGAATCTATTTTCGATCTGAAAGGATGTGAGTCGGGTGGGAGGGGGGGGGGGGGGGGGGGGGGTGGGGAGAGTCTATTTCTCCGCCACATTTTTTTTTCTTCATTTTTTTTCTCACGGTTGGTGGCTGCGGCCCTCACAGTGCAAAGAAAATAAATGTCAGGTGGGACGGAACAGTGTGTGTGACAGGTGACAGGTACGGAGCACAGCTGGTTTCCTCACTCGCTCCAAATGTAATATCACCTTATTCCAGAGCCGTTTTCTCATCCGTGTTCCCCAAATCGGCTCCCACCAGCTCAAAGCTGCTTACCGAGGAACACACTGCGACCCTGGAGCTTTTGGGCAGTAGAGTGGCAAATTAACTTCTGCTCCAGTCCTTTTCTGGGGAGTATGTGTGTGTGTGGTGGGGGGAAGCAGCTACATCAGGTTCATATCTATATCTAGGTAATCCCTTTGTGTCTTGACAGAAAGATGAAATACCATGTACTCTAATGAGTGTAAACATGATATATGCAAAACCTATTATGCGAAGATGGATTCATGTTTTGTTTATATTCTGAAATATATAACCATGTAAAGTCTATGGAGTATATATTTATACTGCATGGTTTGTTGATTATGTCAAGCAGGTCACATGCAGTGTTTTTGTAAAAGGGCTGCTAATGAATTCCAGCTGTGCTTACTTAACTTCTCTTGTCATTACTCCAAATCTCATTTTCAAATTGCTCAAGTTTGTCACTCATTTGTGGAGTGAGGTTGCGGCTCTGAAGTCTACTCGTGCCAAGCCCAGAGCTGCAGGGCTGGTCCACTGAGCTGATTTCACACATGATGCGCTAAACGGTCACCAGTTTTCTGCTCACGGATGAGTGAGTGCGCTCCCAGCGTCATGCTCTCTCAGTGTAGGAAAAACCCCGCCTTTCTCTGGTATTTGTTTTTAATTGGTCACCACGGTTATTGCTCACGGATGAATGGCGGCGTTAAACACATCGATGAACATGCAGTTTCTTGCTCATTCAAGGGAGAGAAACTCGCTTCTCTGTAGTGCACGTGCTTCATCAACCGAGGCCCGTTTATCAACTATGAAGGAAGGGAGTAATGTAAAAGATAAAGAAAAGAATTGGCTACACACTTTAATTGAGGCTAAGGCAATGGCACACCACTTAGCCAATGAGGACCACCTAGCCACCTAGGGTAGCGGTTAGCACACCCTAGTGGTGAGTAGTGGAATAGCGGGTACTTGTCTATTGTGCACAGTCAGGACTGGCCTCCTGCTTGCCCCCAGCCCCTATATTCTCCAGCCTTCCTCTTAGTCCTGTTGTCTTATGAGGGCACATTTGGGTTCTGCGTGACAGATCAGCCAGAGGTGCAGAAGGTACCAGAGTCAACAAGCATAGTCTTCATCCTCAGGGAAATTTTTCACACTCTTGTGGGGGGGGCGTGGAGTGCAGAGGGGGAGGTCAGGCAAGGCTCAAGGGCAGAGGTGTGCTTCCCACCCTGTCCCAATCTATCAAACCCTTTCTTTTGGTTTGGAAGTGGATCCTTAAGAAGCCCTAAATTTCCATAGTGAACCTCTTTTCTTCTGCTGCAGTGATTACCCAGACCACTTTGCTGCTTTGTCAGAACCACAACATTTGTCAGCACCCCCCAGCAGTATGATTGGTGCGTTGAGATTCTTGGTTGTGGATTTGGTTGGTGTTGGCAGTTTATCACTTCACTTATTTGTGCCAGCCTCTAGTGTGGGTTTCATCAAGAATAGTAACTGATCATAGGGTTATTAGCAAAGTAAACCCTGGCACCTGGTTAGATTTACTCTACGTTGCGGTGAGAAATGAATCAAGCTCTCATTCATGATCCTGACCCACGAGGTTAGTCGAACCCAAACCTCTCAACCTCCCCCATCCATGTGGGTCACTGGAACTCCCTGTTTAGGGCCCCATTCAGCCTGAAGCGGCCGCTCACAGCGAAGCGTCGGCCAGCCGGACACGCACGGATTTCAGCTGAGCCCTGGATGGGTCTGTTTTTCCCATCACTGTCTGCTCTGTTATTTACATATATGCTCGCTTTTGTTCGCCTCTGGCCGTCAGGGAAGTATCTCTTTACCGCTCTTTCCTCAGAAGATGGGTTCAGGTGTCCTTTCGCTGCGTTCTCAAAGACAGACATGAAACTAGAGACATGTGGAATTCTCTAAACAGTTGCTTTGCTTCATAACAGCAATGGGACTGAAGTCTGGGTTTGACTGGGCTGAGCAAATTGTTGCTGGTTTGGGACTGTTAACTGTAAAAAAAGAAGAGCCTACTGTTTTAACAACCGTCACACGGTTATCGTCTCTGAGCTTTTGAAAAGACATCTGACCATCTCTGTCCTCAGCTTTTTAAATAAAAACGTAATTAAGAAAAGAAGTAATTAAACTGTCAATGTTATTGACCTGGGAAAGACCTCCTGGGTATAATGTTCCACAGTATAAGCCCTGGAATCGCAGTAACACACAACCTTTGTTTAACAAAGCGACTGGGTACTAATTGAGGTTATGGCAGTGTTGGTCACAGTACTTTTTTTTATGATTTTCTTATTACAGCCTATTCTTAATGTATTGTCTGTATTCATGAGTTGTGGAACAGTTCACTTGCATTGGTGTTATAGTGATGATGCATATATACTCACTGGTGCAGAAGCGTTCTTTGCTTTGCATGATTGCTCATGTTAAATACACCGGTAAATACACTTCGATTTTTCCACATTGTAAATAGCTCTAGATGAGAGCATCTGCCAAAGCACTGTAGAGTAATGTAATGTAACAGTGGTTGCAGGTTCAAATCTCATGTCGGGCATTGCTGTAGCATAAGTGTCCTTCAGGATAAGTGCGATAAAAGCAATGTATAACTAACTATAAATGTGTGCAAGTGCATGACTACCCTGTAGCTCTTGTCTGCCTCGGCGTTGATTCCTTGTGTTTTTTCCTGTGCAGATATTAACTCTGAGACGCCAGGGCAGGACATTGTGCCCCACGGTCCCTGAGAACGCAGAGAAGGAGGCGCACAGCCTTTTTGTCCAGGAGGTAAGACACGTTTTAACAACCAACACTGACACAAGGGTAGGTGCTAATACAGGGTTCACGATGTCCACTGTGGGTCCTTGGGTAAAGAAACACACAGTGGATTGGTAATTATATTAGACACCCTGAATTCACACATTCTCTTTCTGATGGGGAGTCCCTCATGTCTAACCTTGGTTCTGTGATGCGGAGCCCTAAGTCTCTATTTCATCAATTGCGCACTTCTGGGCACAGTCCTCTGGAAATTCAGCTTATAGACCAGCGCTGCTGGCTGTCCCACTAATGAGAGAAACATTTTCCGTTATTATTTTAAGGAACATTAGACTCCCCTCCCAAATCTTCCCGTTAGAAAACCAGCTCCAAGTCTCTCCAGTTTCACCAATAAACCCCAGTCTTGGGCGGCTGAGTATCACACAAAATGTCTTTTGCAGCTCAGTGCTTTCAGAGGCGTTCTCCCCTCCAGGGTATTGGGTAGCTCCACTCCCTCACCAGACGCTGTAATGTCTGTTTGAGTGATGGCACGATGCTAACGTCCTAGCTCCTCTAATGGGGGTGCTAAGAGCTCTGAGCCTGCGGACGGGCAGGAGAGATTTGTTAACAGGAGCTTTTAGCCCTACCCTGTCGTTAGCATTGTTATTGTTAGGCAGGTTCCCATTAACTCCCAGAACGCGACCTCGCTTCTCACTGAGTGTGGTTCAGTCCGGGGTTCCTGGAATATGTTTTATTGCCAGTTCTGTCATGATGGGTGTCTTTCATCTGAAGCATTAGCTCATTTGTTTAGTAGGTGTTGCGCCCTTTACCAGGTATATCACTGTATTACTGCCACAGGTGCACAGCTGTTTACCTGAGACAGGTATAACATTCTACTCCTTACCTGGGACAGGTGTGCCACTCTTTACCTGACACAGGTGTAGCACAGGTTTGTATTCTTTTCCTAAGACTACTGTGTGAGGCTGCAGTGAACTGGAACCAAACACAAACGTGCGCGGGCGCACACACACACACACACACACACACACACACACACACACATACGTAAATATGTAAGACACAAGCACCTCACACTCACATGCACACTCACGCATACACACACACTTACATACATAAACACACACAATCCTACATACATGCATGCACACACACTGCAAACCCTTCAGCCTTTTTCAAATAACATGAGAAATGTTTGTCTCGAACTCTGTACCACTGCAGCCCTGTCATGGGAGCAGAACAGGTGTGCATCCAACAGAAGGGGTGTAAAAATGAAACACCCTGGCTTTTGGGCCAGAGCCTTAAGCCTGAGGCTGAAGGACATAAGCACACTCTCCTCTAAACGCTGGCCGCGCTGCGCCGCGCCGCGCCATGCCGCGCCGCGCCATGCCGCGCCGCGCCGCTCCTCCAGCTATCTCCTCTGGGCCTCTGAGAATGCACCCATTGTGTTTCCAGTAACACATTTCCCCTCCTCCAGTCTGGAAACCCCCCCGAAGCCAAACATTTGTGAACACATTGTGGCCGCTCCTCCTGTACTGGGACTGCAGTCTGGAGCACATTGTGTCTTTTTACGATAAAAACAAGAACATTAAGCAGGTAAAAAAAAAAATACAATTTTTTTTTTTCAAAATCATCTGGTTTTTATCTAAAATTATTGTTCAAGTGTACCCACTTGATAGAAAAATTCATTTTAAGCCAGAGAAGGTATGAGATCTCTTACAAAATATATCTTAGCGTCCCTGTTGTCCACATCTTGGGTACATTTGTGTAATGTACAGTCTAACATTGTATGGAGTTTGGATTTTTATATTTGGATGCGTATTTATTTCTACCTTATAGAGCTTGGACACAATACCCATATTACACAAACTCACACACACATGCACAGAGAGGTGCGTGGACTTAGCAGTCAATTACTGGATTTTTCAACCAATCAAAAGACTTTGCTTTGGAGTTACTGGTAGGTAACATGTAGTACATCTGCCAGTTTCATTTATCGCATGCCTTATTCTTCGCTTGTACATGGTGGCATAAACACACAAATTCTGTGACTTTGTACTCCTACAGATAGCAAGGCGTCATCAGTGAATTATTGGGGAGGAAATGGAAAATCTCTCTTCAGGTGCCTGTGGGTTTTGCACAAAAATGTTCATTGATTTTCTCTGTCTTCACAGTGCATCAAGGCCTACGTCTCGGACTGGCACGTCCTGAACTACAAGTATGAGGATTACTCGGGAGACTTCCGGCAGCTTCCACAGTAAGTCTGCGAGGCTGTCTGTTGCCTGTCTGATACTCATCTCTAATGGTGGGTGATGACAAATAGATATGCTTGAACCCCTTCCCTATTTCCTGTATGCGTCTTTTTGAGTCTCTCATGTGAGATGGTGGTTATTTTATTGGCTATAAATACCACAAAATGTTGTTGTATTTATATTAGAATTCTGCATGTGAGTAGTCACAACATTGTGTAGCTGTCTCTCTGTTTCTCAGTGATATCCAAATTGCCATGATCTCCCCTCCCCCACCCTGCCCTCTCTGTGACCCCCCCCATCCCGCCTGCACGGTCTCAGCTTATCCCCTGTTTAATCTCCTTAGCTGTTCACTGGTTTCACCATCATCCGCAAACTACAGGTGAATCAGCCCTAAGCTGCAGTTGCAATGAGACACCTAACTCTGCCTGAGAACTCTGCCTTAGGCTGATCCTGGGTCAGTGGTAATGGACTGCAGTAGGAGGATGTGTTTCCCGCCTATTGAGCTCCCTTGAGCTGATCTAGAATCAGTGGCCATAGAATATGCTGTAGTAATAGGCTGCTTATTCAGCATGATCTGTGGCCAGCGTTGATGTTGGCAGCATTAAAAAAATTGAATGCTCCTCCTTATGGTGCGCTTTTCACACTGATCTGGGGTCAGTGGTAATGGTGGCTGTATGTCACCAGAGCTCAGGAATGTGTTTCGCAGATGTCAGCGTGGGGAGTGACCCCACCTTACAGACCTACTGCTGCCGCTCTCTCTCACCTCCCCTGTGAGAACAGCCAGGCCTTGGGCTTCCCCACTCTTCTGCCCAAATTCTCACACGCACACACCACACATGCATACACACACACACATACACTCATACACACACACACACACACACATACACCACTAATACATACACACATACACTCAAGCACACACACACACATACACACTCAAACACATACATACACACACACTCACAAACACACACACACACACACACACCACACACACACAAGCAAACACATACTCACTCCTGCCATAACCGCTTGTGGTTACAGCCCTGTCATTCTGTAAAACACAATGATAAAAACAACAATTACGTTTACCAAATGAGAGAATGGAAAGATAAGCACACAAATCCCCCCCCCCCCCCCAAAAAATGTGAAGGAGCCAGATGTTTTGAGATCTGAATAAAAAGCATTGTTTTTAAAAATGGTGCATTGTGGATGTATCACCACATCTATCAACCCTTCTGTGAGACCCACAGGCCTTGATCAGTTCACTGCTGAGTAAAAACAAAAAGACCCCCCCCCGCCCCCCCCCCCCCCCCCCCCCACCCCACAGGATTAGGACTGAGGACCACTATGTAGGGGTCTATCCCTAAATCTAAACCCCATCAGCAGAAAAGTACGGTTGGTGAGCTAAGCACCTTATGGCTTTCTTTCTCTTCGGTCTGCTACTGGAACGTTATAGTGGAGACTCCAATGGGGAGTCATGTTTCTCCTGCTGAAGACAGCATAATTTCCCTGCTCCTCAGTCCAACTCCTGGAGAGCTGCAATCTGTGCTGTTTTCTTTCTGTTTTTGTTGTTGTTGTTTTTGTTTTGGCTATTCAGCACCTAATTGATCTAAAGCAGTTGGTTATTCAGTTTATTTGTCTCCCCCAGTTTCTTTGGTCTAAGCTGGTCATCAGTTTTGAAGTTAAATCAAAAGCCAGCAGGTTCTGCACACACCTGACCCCACCAACACCCCAAAAAAAGAAGGGCAGAGGATCCTGTCGAAGTGATGGATCATTGAAAGTGTTTTTGGGGGGTTGTGTCCATTAAAAAACCTCTCCGTGTGTGTGTGTGTTTTGCAGTAAGGTGCCCAGGCCGGATAAGCTGGCAGTTCACGTATTTGAGGTGGATGAGGATGTGGACAAAGACGAGGTGAGTGGACGCACCCCCACAATGACACACACTGCAAGCCCCTCCAGTTTCTGCATTCATTTTATTTTACCTTCTTGTTAACCAGATAACTCAACTGAGAGCTCCAATCTCTTTGAGGAATTCAAGAGATTGTGTTCACTGTTAGGGGTCCAACAACAACTTTTTGCCTGTTTTGGTGCTTTCAAATAATTATTTTCAAGAAGGCATCTATTCATGCACTAGCCATAGGAACATGAAAAGCTATAAAAAGTGGTTCCATACGCAGTAGTGAGCCATGCAAGCTTTTCCAGTTTTGTGGAAATTGGACCAGGACGCTAATGCTGGGGAATTGAATTTCTATGTAGTCCACAGGGAAGAGAATCCCTACTGGCTGCCATGACAACTTCATCCAGTAGAAACTTCATTTCCCAGGCATCCCATCCAAGTCCACCTGCTTAGTTTGGCATGAAAAACAAAATAAATAAATAAATAAATAAAAAATACTGGAACAGCTGCTGGCATGCACTTCACTTGAGTTTTTGCAAATCAATGTGCTACTAACAAAAAATGTGCAATCATGAAAGAATGATTGGCAGTCATCCGGAAGACTTTGTGTAGTGTCCACAGGTTAATTACAGTATTTTACATAACGATATGACCCACATCTGGCAGTGATAAGGATTTACATCTTCTCTAAATCAGTTTGCCATGAAAGTTAATTACACACAATACTTCTGGCACTATTCCGTGGCTAATTGGTTTGATTTTACTGTTCAGGGTTTTGGCTGAATATCTGATTAATATTTCATCATGTAATCACTAAGCGATCACTTTGATTATCATTTACATGCCGGCTGATTACCAAAACAGTGGAGCTTGACCTCAGTATTGCTTCTCATTGATATTCATTTGCAGCATCCTGAGACTTCTGCATAAACGATCAGATAACTGATTAATTATTGACTATAAGTTGAGCCAGAGAGTAATATTTGCACAAAGCGCAGGCAGGTAAATCCTAATCGGGTTTAAATATCGAATTCCGAAAGACACAAATGATTAAAACATGAAGTGAGCCGCAGCGCACGTCCGTTGTTACATAAGCTTCCACTGAGACCCGCTGAGCGCTGTGTGTTATTGTGCGTGCTGATGTAAGCACAGAGGTGTACTGATCATAGTGTTTTTATTTTAATGAAATGGTTTTCTAAATAAGAACATATTACAGGAAGAACAGGCTCAACTAAGTTTGCCATTTCAAGTAAATAACGTCTTGCAAAGCAACAGGTGTGGACTTGAACACAGCAAAGATCTCTGCCTCAACTCCTTGAGTAATTCCAAGTACCGGAGTAAATCAGCTTACATATATTTTTACATTTTGTTTTTTTTTTTTTTACATTTGTGTAAAATTCCTTTGTGTTTGTAATTCCTTGTTTTTCTCCCTGCTGGATGCACCTGACCTCACTTGACCAGTCACTAAGAGGTCAATTGGAGATCATTGAAAGATCTTTCAGGCAAACGGTTCCAAAGCTCCCTTAGGCCGTCACACCCCCACCCCCTTTTTTTTCACCCAAACTGAACTATGTTATCAGCACCACACTCTATATCCGTCCCCCATAGGCTCCGGAACACTCCATACACGCCCACATCTGTGTTTGAGCCAATCAGGTTTGAATAAAGATCATCAGCTGATTCACCTCAGGGTCTGTGGGATAGGGATGTAACAACAAAGTAATTTATTTACCTTGTGACCCCCCCCCCCCACCACAACCCCCCACTGGGCCCTAACACACCCCCCTCCCCCCCATCCCACCTCCCAGTTTGCAAGCAGCTGGTTTTGGGGGAGAAATTGAGGTCTATCTGGAGATTGGTATTTGAGAGTGGAATGTTATGGACAATATAACCCTTGGCTGAACTCCACCGACCCACTCCATCTGTAGATGAGTTTTTACTCTCTGTACGTCCAAACTTCTTAGATTACTCTGAAGTGTTGGTGTGGCTGAAACCAAGACGAGAGGTGAAGATAGTAGAAAAAAAAAATTGGTTGTGAGTAAGAGTTGTAGCTCAGGGGTTGCTGGTTTGATTCCCAGGTAGGATACTGTCATTGTATCACTGAGCAAAGTACTTTACCTGAAATACCAAAGCAGCACACAAAATGTCTTCATCTGACTCACATCTGTCTTTGTCTTTGGACCACCATCACATGTTTTAGAGGAGAACACATGCTCATCCTTCCAGCCCCTCTGAGTTGACAGTGGAGGCTGCATTAATAAGTGGAGGCTGCATTAATAAGTGTGCCATATGGATGTAACTGCAACTGGACAATGTAAACTGTAAGAAAAAGGGGAGAAAACAAAAAAACACTGTTTGGGTGCATTCAGCACAGTCTGCCTAAAAAACACTGTTTGGGTGCATTCAGCACAGTCTGCCTAAAAAACACTGTTTGGGTGCATTCAGCACAGTCTGCCTAAAAAACACTGTTTGGGTGCATTCAGCACAGTCTGCCTAAAAAACACTGTTTGGGTGCATTCAGCACAGTCTGCCTAAAAAACACTGTTTGGGTGCATTCAGCACAGTCTGCCTAAAAAACACTTTTTGGGTGCATTCAGCACAGTCTGCCTAAAAAACACTGTTTGGGTGCATTCAGCACAGTCTGCCTAAAACCCCTGGGACCTGTGATGTGCTCCACTTTGCAGAAATCTGAGGAGATGTTCTGTGAAGCAATCTATCACTCGTTCCATCACAGTTATTTATTCTCCCGAAGCATCGTTTCACAGCAGAGGGTAAACTTTAGATCCTTTTTTGCTCAGATGATTAGATTTGTCCTGACACTCTCTTTCCATGATGTCAGCAATGTTCTCCTCGGTTATTGTTGTGAGCGGACCGATCGTTTTCTCCGTAAACACCTCATTCCAGCGAGGCTGCCAGAGGAGATCGTGTCTCTTTCCTCAGATAGATGACATCACTGTGATTTAAACAGTTAATTAAGCAATTAAGCTTTTACATGATGCTTTGTGTTGTTTTCGCCAGCACATCACGCTCATGATAAAGTTCATCTACAGTTTACTGAAATGAGTTTACATGAGTTTCAACCCCTCCATATCTACTTATTCTCCCTGATGTCACCTGCATGTGTGAGTGTGTGCACACACCTTTGTTGGTAGCTCAGAAACACTGATCTTAATCATCCAATCACAAGTAAAATAACAAAAGCAGCTTAATCGCTGTCTGTAACCAGCCCGTTTTCCCATTTTCACTCTCTTAAGTACAGAGGCCATCCTTCAGTTTGCTCTTTAAACAGAGTGGGTAACACCAGAAAAATCCAGCTCTTTCCAGTGTTACAAGTAAGGGTTCTGACAGGCAGCACATGCATAGATATATACACAGACATATAGCACACACACACACTCACACTCACACACACACACACACACACTCACAACTTTCTCTCTCTCTCTCACACACACACACACACACACACACACACTCACACCTCTCTCTCTCACACACACACAAATTCACACACTCACACCTCTCTCTCTCACACACGCATGCACACACACCTCTCTCTCTCTCTCTCTCTCTCACACACACACACACTCACATCTCTCTCACACACACTCAAACATACACACACTCACATCTCTCTCACACACACAAACACACATGCACGCACACACACACTCTCACACCTCTCTTTCACACACAAGCATACACACCTCTCTCACACACACACACACAAACACACACAATGCGCTCACCTTGAGGAAGAGGAGGAGCTGCAGAGAGCAGGAGTTTGAGAGTGAAGGGGTGTGGTGACAGAAAAGAAATACTCTTCTTTGTTGTTTTTAAAACCTCCCTGAAGTGCCTATAGAGGCTGCATCATAGCGTTTGTGCTTTGTTTTTCTTTAATGTTTTTTCATCAGTCGCCCCCAAATTAAATTAACTGCTCCTTTATGGAGACAATAAAAGGAGCTCCAGGCACTTTGAAGTGGCCTGAAGATCGGGCTGGTGTGGGCAGGAGATGGGAGACCTCCCAAATTTGGGGTGAGTCCACCAGCTCCTCTGCTTGGAATGTGGAATTTGCCTTGCCCTTGTTTTTGATTCTTTTATACAAACTTTACACACAACTTTACAAACTTGAATAAAGGGATCTTTCCCTGGAGAAAGACTGCGATTGAGACTAGGACTCGCTGTTCATTAAATGTGTCCTATGTGTTTATATCTCCATTTTCCTTGTGAAGTTATCCAGGTGGCAATACCCTCATTTAAATCTCATATACATCCCATGGTTTGACTGTCACAGTAATAGTGATGGGATATAATACCTAAAATCGTATGGATCTTGTGGAGGTTGTCCCCTCTGACTGTCTGCTGATGTCCAGAGCTTATGACACTGCCATGAGATGGTGTGGGTGGAGCTCCCCGGAAGGACGGAACTCTTTGACACGGAGCGTTCCACTGTGCCTGATTTAACTTTGCAAACAACTGGGTAAAAACACAGGAGACCAAGCTAAAACACAGGAGACTGAGCGAAAACACAGGAGACTAAGAAAAACACAGGAGCCACACAAGGGCGACAGAGGATTCAGCATTCTTCCATTGCCTTGGAACTCCTTGGGGAACATTCCGGTTCACTTAATTTGGTTGATTTCTCCACCCCCCCCAAAGGTTTTCTTGGTGCAAGGGCTGATGATGGGGGTGGGGGTTGGGGGGCGGGTGGGGGTAGCAGATGAGTCTACGATATGCTGAAAATATTCTTCCACTCTGCCAAAGCTGCAAAATCAGTTTATGGAGTAGAAATCACGTCATAAAAATCTCGTCTTGAAAACCCATTAGTTTTACTTTCTAAAAATGTCTGGAATTATATTTTTTGTGCCGTGTGCGTGTCAACGGAGTTCAATGACAGTGTTTTTTTGATGGGTCTTTTAATCATGAAGAAGTGAGAGTGCAGACGGGTGTGATCAGAACCAGCTGGGCCCTCCCTCCCTCCCTCCCTCCCTCCCTCACTCTCCCTTTTGATGCGCTCAGAGTTGGAAGTGATGTCATATTCAATCCATAATGTTACTCAAAACAAACTTGTGGGTTGACTGTTTTGTTTTTATATGTGATAAACTGTTTTTTGGGGGGAAATTAAAATAAGTCAGATGTAGAGTTTTAGCGTACTTTTTGCGAACGCTATAAACGAGCAGTTCATGGCTGATTAGAATTAACTACAGGAGTAGGACAGCAGTAGTATATAGTATTGGGAGAGTAGTCACAAAGTAGTTGCAGGAGAATAGTAAGGGCAGTAAAAGAGCAGAATAACAGCACTAGAGGAGTGGTTAAAAACTAAAAGAAGTAGCAGAGTAATAGAATGCCATTATAGGATAAGTAGTATAACGGTGCAGGAGCAGTAGGTGACCAGTAAAAGAGTAGTAGGAGAGTAGTAGGCAAGCACTAGTAGAGTATCAGGAGAACAGTAAGAGCCATGGAGGAGTAGTGGGAGAATGGTAAAAGATCAGTCAGGGAGCAGTATGTGCTGGAAGAGCCCCAGGTGCTGATCTCAGATGGTGGTCTCACGCTGTGGGCGTGTCCCATGGCAGCTCCCACCCCTCCACGTGCGTCTGTCCCATGAGCTGCTGCTCCAGCTGGAGGGCCCCGCCCCCTCCCCGCCCTGCCACACCCACCCACAGCCACAGGTGGAACTGTAGCTGGGCAGGGGGGCGGAGTCCTAGAGTACTACTGAAACAGAGACAACTACTAATCTTGTTACAGAGAAGAGGCATTGTGTGTGTGTGTGTGAGTGTGTGTGTGTGTGAGTGTGTGAATGTATGTGAGAGTGCGTGCGTGTGTGTGTGTGTGTGTGTGTGTGTGTGTGTGAGTGTGTGAATGTATGTGAGAGTGCGTGCGTGTGTGTGTGTGTGTGTTCCAACATGGTCTCAGGTACAGATCAAAGTGTTGCAGTAGCCCCCCCCCCAGCACATTGTTTAACCTTGGAGAAAAGATGTAGGCAACATTTAATTTCTGTTTTTGATGTTGTACATGCTTTGTACATTCTTGAGGAAGTTTTGAATCCTTGTTTTTTTGCCGTTTGTTTTGTTTGTGACATTGACTAGTTCAAAGTGTAAATCCCTAACATAAGAATGGGGCTATGGGGCTTAAGTAAAATATAAGTAAAGTATGCGCTTGTACTCATGGCCCACCGGGTCATTTCCAGGACACCGCCTCATTGGGGTCACAGAAGGACGGCGTCTCCAAACATGGCTGGCTCTACAAGGGCAACATGAACAGCGCCATCAGTGTCACTATGAGGGTGAGAGAGACCACTGCCTCACCTCCCCACTGACTCACATACACAAACTAAATCACATTCACTGAGAATATGAATGAGTATGGATGTCACTAACACAAACTGAATGACATCCAGACTCATTCATATTCACACTGAATCACATACACACATGGAATTACATCCATACTGACTCACATCCACAATGAACACCATCAGTGTATAATCATATAATGATTGAATTACATTCACATTGAATCACATCAACATTTAATCACATACACACTGAATCACCCCCCTGTCCCTGTGTTTTGATTTGTTATTTTTGCCCATCTGCTGTCCAGTCTTTCAAGAGGAGATACTTCCACCTGACCCAGCTGGGCGATGGCTCCTACAACCTCAACTTCTACAAGGACGAGAAAATCTCCAGGGAGCCCAAAGGGACCATTTTCCTGGACTCCTGCATGGGGGTTGTCCAGGTAAGCCCAAATCCTCAAAATTACCCATGAGCATTGCAGTTTCTGTGTCTACAATGGAACCTCCGGGATCACATTTCACTTTGGGGGCGGGCTTTAGAATAATCCCTCTGAAACAGTGTGTCTGATTCATCACCTGTTCACTCAGAGATGAGCTGTCAGGGACACATCAGTCCTCGGGCTGTGTATGGATTGGTCAGTTTATCACTCTTCCCCCCTGTCTGTCTGTTTGTCTGTCTGCTGTATGCACCGTCTTAAACAGGTGATTTACTGAAGGAAACCAAACCAAGTAGTCATTCTCAGTACCGTAGCTGTTAGTGGCTGCACAGTAATGCGGCATAGGTACTCTGTCCTCAGTGAGCTTCCCCGAAGTGAGCAGGCCCTCCTCTCCCTATCGCTTTGCTGGCTGGAGTTTGGCATGTTCGCCCGGTCTCTCCCCCTCCCCAGAGGTGCAGCCCCAGGGGGGAACGCTCGTGTTTTTTCCATCCAGCTTCTGTCAGCTGTCGAGCCGTCACCCCATTATCCATCCAGACTTTCCGTGATGAGGAGAGCAGAGGAAGAATGCAGTCTCTCTCTCTCTCTTTCCCTCCTTCTTCTTTGTTTTATTTTCTCCTACCGTGTGTGTGTGTTTCCTCGATTTATCACAGTGTGGAGATGCGGGGGCAGGCGGGGTGCAGAGGGCCAGGGGGCTCACCCAGCACACAGTATTGCTGGGAGAGCTGTACCCCACGCTGATGATAACTGCTGCACCCCAGTATTGCTGGGAGAGCTGTACCCCACGCTGATGATAACTGCTGCACCCCAGTATTGCTGGGAGAGCTGTACCCCACGCTGATGATAACTGCTGCACCCCAGTACTGCTGGGAGAGCTGTACCCCACGCTGATGATAACTGCTGCACCCCAGTACTGCTGGGAGAGCTGTACCCCACGCTGATGATAACTGCTGCACCCCAGTACTGCTGGGAGGAGCTGAGGCAACGGTAGCCAGGAAAGCTCCTGCCCTGCTTGAACCCACTCTTAGCAGGGTGGAGCTCATTGTATCTCAGTGCTGTGGACTGCTGGTCTCATGATAACACACGTTACACTGTGTTTTATGTAATCCCTGTGAGTTTCACTGAAGAGCACAGTGCAGACTGCAGCCAGACGAACTTTAGACTGGTTGAGTGGGGCTTCTTCAGGAGGTCTGTCTTTACCTGCTGTTCACAGGGTTACCTGGGAAGCACAGGCATTCAGTATTTTTTTATTCAGCAGATATAAATAATATCGCTTATGTCATACCGTGCTAAATCTGACTCTGAGGTGTTTCATCGTTCATGTTCCACATTTGCCTGTCTTAGATATGCAGTGTGAACACATGCTATTCTCTCTTCTGCTCTTACTGCAGATGATTTCATTTCTGCTCTTGGAACATCTTTGTTCTTACTTCCTTGTCAGTTTCATTGTTCATCGTGTGTTTTCAGACCCAGAGGTGCTTGGTGGAAGAAGTGAAATAAATTCATAGTGATAAAGGCACATTGCGTATATCACTTCTCTGCTCTGTGCCTGACACTAGACCCTCTTTGCCCCTCTTTTCTGAATAAAACATTAAAAGGATGAAACTATATTTTAATTTTTTCATTTAAACAACCTTATTTTCCAGGAAAATTTCACTGAGATACTAAATGTATATTTTTATAGAAGTCCTAGCCAAGAGGACTGAATCAGATAAAATACTGTACATAGATGTCTCAGCATACACTAAATTAAAACTCTATAACAGCATATAGCGCATACCTGGATATTATCACTGATAGGAACAGTAAGAGACGGGAATATTTCTCAGTCACAGAAGGACAGAATAAATTGTATTACCCCCTAAGGGAAACTTATCCGGACAAATAGCAGAACATGAGAGATCCAGCTGGCTCTGGTAAGTCAAAAAAAGCTAAATGCCATCAGTGAGGCAAATAGTTCCATACATTATGGTTATAAGGTCACATGATACAGATATTAGCTCGGTTAAAAATCTTGACTGTATCTAAAAGAAGGTTAGAGGGTTAGATTCAATCAAATGCACTTAAGTCTCTTTAAAGGTGTATGCAATTCAATTAAAACAGGCATTGCATTACAACGTATGATTTCTTTGAGTATTTTGTATTCAGTTACAAATATAATTGTATTGATATGTAATTTGGAATGCTTTAGAATTGCGTGTGCCCTTGAGAGTCCTGATGTGTTTGGTTGAATGTATGCATGATGTTTAGCATGATGTGGGTCAGATATAACAGGTTATAACTGTTCCTGTAACATGTTCAAAGGCATGTGTGGCTGAGCCTTTGGGATCCTCTTTCATGGGGATGACCTGGATGCGTGAAATGGGTGGTTATCACTGTTTCCTGTTTACGTGTGTTTGTGTGTGTAGAACACCAAGGTGCGGCGCTTTGCGTTCGAGCTGAAGATGCAGGATAAGAGCACGTACCTGCTGGCGGCGGACAGTGAGGTGGAGATGGAGGAGTGGATCGGCACCCTCAACAAGATCCTGCACAGCAGCTTTGAGCTCGCCATGCAGGAGAGGAGGAATGGGGACCTGCACGATGGTGCGTGTGTGTGTGTGTGTGTGTGTGTGCCCGTACACGTGCATGCATGCATATAAATTCATGCATTTATAAATAAATAATAAATAAATATAAATAAAGTTGATGTATAGCCCACATGTAAGTCAAAAAAGCAGACATTGGCATGGGAACAGACCTGCAGAGGCAGTCACTCACCCAGCTGGGGTTCACTCAAGTGCACACACTCGATTTACTGATGGCAATCTGAGCCTTATAAACACAGAGCCTCACAATGGATCTACAGGATGCAACATCCCATAGACCCAAACCACGACTACCGCACCAGGAGGAACCTAAGACCAGATCCCAAAATCTCCAGGGTCCAGCCATGGACACTGAGCCAGCATGAGTCACACAGCCACACTTGAACGCGTCTGATAAATGTCAGCGACAGCCGTGCTGATCAGTGTAGCTATTTTTGGGTGGAGGCCAGATGGAGCACTGCTTGCAGTCTGCTACCGCTCATCTCTCTGTTTGTGTGGCCCAGGAATGACAGATACCAGTAATTCAGTGGAACCACCATTCTCCCATAAAATTAACTTGGTGCACATTTCCATTCAATAAAAATAAATGCAAAATAAAAAATTGTTTTGGTCTTTTAACTCATTCATTTGAGTGCAGTTTGAAACCCGGAATGATAAACTGACGGTTCACTGTTCAAGCCATTGTCAGGGTAACAGCATAATACAAACATCCAAACTACAAACGCACAAGCTCTGCTATCACCCAGGCACTTAAATTACCTCTTCTTTTGGACAAGAAACAGTGACAATGTTGTTAATAATGGTAACTTATAGAAGAGTAAATAATTAATGCAATCAGCAAAGTAATGCCATCAGAAAAATATTACTTTGCATAATTATAAAACTTGCTCCATCCAGTCCCAGCCCATCTCCACCCTGTCCTCGCAATTGGGTGGAGGTTTTGCCCTCACTCACTTTTGGACTTGCTCCATCCAGTCCCAGCCCATCTCCACCCTGTCCTCGCAATTGGGTGGAGGTTTTGCCCTCACTCACTTTTGGTTCTTTACAAAGCTTTTTTCATGTCATAATTATTCAAATTTTTTGTTGTTGCATTTTATTGTAATTATTTTATGTTATTGTTCTTTTTTTTCTTCAGATGAGGAGCTGGGGAAGGCAGACAGCTATTCTGGGAGTTTAGACAGTTTCCAGGTAGGTGGCCAAGCAGAGTGAGATTGAGCCTGCTGCCTTTGCTTTCTCCCGTAAGCACATAATAACCAAAACAATACCAG
>JAFBMS010000116.1:1183456-1200956 GCA_019788955.1 Albula glossodonta | reverse complement strand
GCCCTCACTGTCCTGACTAGATAGATGCAATTTCCTCTGGCAGATAATCAGACAATTTCCACTGTGCCGTGGAAAGAGTGTCCGTCCTTCATGCTTGGAAAGAGGGAGACCGTTTCACGGGATGTTGTTTGTCCTTCTGATGGAGGATGTGTAGTCACATCCACAGTTTCATAAGAAAGCCTTCGAGAGCAGGAAACCGCACTGTTCCTGTGGAAAGATGAGCCAAGATGGCACCATGGAACGTCGGGAAGATTCACAGAACACTGGGAAAGCCCTGGTGCAAGCGGCCCTGGAAAGCGGAACACTGAAGGTTGTTCTGGAAGCTCAGGGGAAAGTTTTAACCTCCCTCTCTCCCCCACAGGCCGCTGTTCAGAGACGCGTCTGGAACGCTGGACAAATCCTCCCGCTTCTCCGCCCTCTACAGACAGGACAGCGGGAAGCTCTCCAACGAGGATATGTTCAAGCTTCTGGCCGATTTCAGAAAGTTAGTTCATCCCATAAATTTCTGGGCCCTGGGCTGTTTACAGCAACAGCTGGGCTCACGGGAAGAGAGCAGCATTTTGTGACCTGCCATGTCGTTAATGTAATACTTAATGTAACGAGCATCACTGCTTTTATTATAATTAATGATACAACGGCATTAACATATGCAGTGATTTTTTATACCACAGAATCTTACTTTCCAGCACTAATTCCCTCATTGAGGGGTATTTCAGAGTAAAGTGATAGCTTCCTATGTTTAAGAATACTGATGGTTCCCATAAAAGATGACCCCTCAGGAGTGCTGTTTCGAAGCACAGATTTTCACCAATATTTATCTGGCTCTTTCTCTCCAGGCCAGAAAAGATAGCCAAGCTTCCTGTAATCTTAGGAAACCTGGACGTTACCATCGACAATGTGGCGCCTGATCTGACAAGTAAGAACCTCACAATACGGCACGCACCGAAGGCCATAAAGCACCTTCCCATCTGCAGCGGGATGGGGGAGAGTCTAGCTCAGGGGTGGTCAGCTCAGGTCCTGGAGGACCGGTCTGTATTCAGGTTACTCTTGACTCACTTTGCTAATCACACTGCCAAGTGAACGATGACCTTCAATTCAGACCATAACTGAATTAAAGCTCACAATTTTGTGGTTTTAATATTAAGTGTACTCAAATAATTGGGCATAATTAAGAGCAATAGTCATCATGAAACGCAGAGCCCAGTAATGGCCATGCTTGCCCATACCTCGGTCTCGGCACTTACCCTCATTCCCATTTTCGGTGTCCCCTTCCTTGCTTCGGGGAGAACAGATGGCGTGACGTCGTCCTACATCCCCGTGCGGCAGTTTGAGACCAACGGGAGGGGCAGCGTGCTGTTCGAGGTGGAGGAGTTTGTTCCCTGCATCGCCAAATGCTCGCAGCCCTTCACCACCTACAACAACCACCTGTACCTGTACCCCAAGAGCCTGAAGTATGACAGCCAGAAGTCTTTCGCCAAGGTATGTGCCAGTACTCCAGAACATGTTTGGCTACGGTTAGTGTATGCCATGGCCTGGGCATTTATACAATACCCATTTCTAACCTTGATTATTTTCTGTTTTGCAGTGACGTAGTTCCAGTAAAGCGGCCATATTGCAATTACAAACCAATTCATTCTCTCAAGATGCATTGCTTTGCTGTATTGATCGGCTTTTGCATCAACATGAACCATTTCAACACTCTGTTTCAAATGATCATTCAATTTAAAACTGAAAACGATAGCAAAAAAAAAGTAAAGAACAAAAACATACCGTGCAACGAGTGTTGTTTTATTGTATCTGTTGGAGTGTCAAAATATTTCTTTTCCCAAGTATAAGAGGAATGAACCACTTTGGGCGATGTAGCTATGTGAAAAATAACCCCCCTCAGAGTGGTCAAACAGCCCCGCAGCTTCTCCACAGGACCGCATCCCAACACGCTGTCAGGGTTTATTTTCACACAACAGCCAACCCCGGAGAGGTTTATTCCTTACATCATTGTACTGTATTAATCCCTTAATTTCAGACATGATTTTTGCTCCATAATGCAGAGGATCGGTATACACAAACATGTACAGGGTTTATAGAAACTGTGCGTAGAAACGGCAACATTTCTGGAAAATAAAACAGGCTTAAACTTCCGAGGTATTAACTTATACACAGTCTAAATTTGACAACAGTTTACATTTTCATAGAGTTCTAAGCAAGAGTGTCAGCAAGCTTAAGTTATATGCTTGTATACTGGAGAAATTCATATATCTTTTAATGTCATTGCAGAGTTAAATGTAAATATTAAAACCTGTGAGTATTGTAGAGGAGTGCAGTACTTCCCAGGCACAGCAGAATGTCTGAAGGTGATTCACTGTGAGCTGTAAATAATATCAGTAACATCTAAATTGCTCCCGGTTGCCCGTGTTTCAGTTTAAAAAATTCACATGGGCTGAAGTTCAGCTATTGTGCTGCGGAGCTGAGATCGTGTGCCAGCACATTCACTCTCAAACAGAAATGAATAAATCACGAAAATAATCCACTGGAAGAGTAGCTGACTCTGTGTGCTCAGAGCCAGATGGAGGAACTTAGCAACGATTTCTAAGGTGTCCTGCAGTCTTATTAGCTTCAGCAGATTTCTGGTAGTTGATTTGGTCAATTTTGTGCAAATTTGGGTTTTTTTCTGTTGAGATTTACCAGAAGTACACAACTGACCATTGGTTTATTGGCTAAGCACTTATCTATAAGTTGGGCAAAGTTATACAGTATTAGAGTGAGAAACTAGTCAGACTCATGGTTATGAGTTTTGATAAGTGAGGCTAATAGAAGAGAGAAGCATACAGTATATCCCCTGCCTGCAGTACCGCTATGTGGCCAGACGGGGCAGCAGGTGTCTCCTTTCTGAGCAGCTCCTCTCTGTGTCTGTCCTCAGGCCAGGAACATCGCCGTCTGCATCGAGTTCAAGGATTCAGACGAGGAGGAGGCCCAGCCTCTCAGGGTAAGCTCCCTTCACTTATTATCCAGTATCTGCCACCTTTGACCTTTCAACCATCACCCGTCACCTTTGACCTTTCAACCATCACCCGTCACCTATGACCTGGCACACCTTTAACGCCATAGTCATTACCTGTTACCTTTCACCTAGAACTGTTCCCTGTAATACATGTCAAGTCACCTGTGAACTTTTCCCTGTTGTTTGTCACTCATTACCTGTTATCTGTCACCTGTCACCTTTCCCTGTGCCTGTTATCTGTCTCTCATCGTGGGTCCTGGCTCTCACCCACATAGAAAAAGGAAAGCAGGGATTCAGAACTGACAAAAACATTTAGAAACATTGTTTACTACACTCCACTTTGTACCATTACTTTGTTATTTACGGATTCTTAATAATACCTGCAGGTGAATAGGCTTATTTTTTCAGTCTGTATCTGAGAGCAGTGACAATGGCACACCGCTTATAAAAGTAGTGATAATGCAGTCCGATGCTTGCTGCGGTGCTGAGTAGAGTGGAAACCTCTGTGCTTGTGTGGCTCTGCAGTGTATATACGGCCGTCCCGGGGGACCCCTGTTTGCCAAAAACACCTTTGCCACAGTGCTGCACCACCAACAGAACCCCGAGTTCTACGATGAGGTGAGTGGAACCGTGTGTGCACCAATCCTGTGTTCCACTATCAGGGAGACACTTGTGTGTGATGCAACAGATTTAAATGGAGGTACATCGCAAGTGTGTCCATTTGTGTGTGTGTGTGTGTGTGTGTGTGTGTGTGTGTGTGTGTGTGTGTGTGTGTGTGTGTGTGTGTGTGTGTGTGTGTGTGTGTGTGTGTGTGTGTGTGTGTGTGTGTGTGTGTGTGTGTGTGTGTGTGTGTGTGTGTGTGTGTGAGTGTGTGTGTGTGTGTGTGTGTGTGTGTGTGTGTGTGCATGTGTGTGTGTGTGTGTGTGTGTGTGTGAGTGATAACCAGCCCCTTGTGTGACTCCTCTCTCAGGTGAAGATTGAGCTGCCCATCCAGCTCCATGAGAAGCATCACCTGCTCTTCACCTTCTACCACGTCAGCTGTGACAGCAGCAGCAAGGCCAGCACCAAGAGGAGGGACCAGGTGGAGACCCAAGGTAGGCCCTGCCCCCCGCCCACAACATGGTCTGGCATCTTGTGGTATAATAAATGTCACTTCCACCTCCTTGTCTGTTACATCACTTCCTATGCATTCTCAAAAGAGACGTGTCTCTTCCAGCATCCTGTATCTTCAGATTGTTGCAGGTTAGAAAGTGTTACTGTGCTGCTGCACATTATTTATTCCCTTCCACCAGGATAAATATATGTGAAGTGTGCTGTATGCCTCAGTGCCCTGGGGTCACCCTTAGGCAGGTAAATAAAGGTAACGGTAACGAGTGATGGTGTTAATTATGAATAAGCTCTGACTCCTCTGTCCTCTCTCCCCCAGTGGGGTACGCCTGGCTCCCCCTGCTGAAGGACGGCAGGGTGATCATGAGTGAGCAGCAAGTTCCTGTGTCGGCCAACCTGCCCGCTGGATACCTGAGTGCACAGGAGGGCGTCGGCAAGGTAACCAAAAATGAGCCTGGGAGTGGGGGGGGTCTCCACCTGGGGGGGCTGTGTACAAGTATATGCAGGTGTGCATGTGTGTGTGTGTATGTGTGTGTTTGTGTTTGTGTTCAGGTACATGAGGGTGTGTGTGTGTGTGTGTGTGTGTACATAGGTGTATTCAGGTGTGTCTGCAGGTATGCGCAGGTGTGTGCACACAGTCATTAATCATCAGCTGGCTCTGCGGTCAGTGTCCAGCCCGTCTCTCAGCGTCCGGCTCGTCTCTCAGGGTTTTGGAGGTGACCCCTGTATCAGATGTGGGTGTACTCCAGCACCTGTGCACATAATTGCAGTGTAATTGCTGACTAATTCTGTGCAGAAAGATAAGGCTGCGAGCTCGTATCTCCTGGGTGGTAATGGGACTTGGGCCGTGCTGATTTTCGCTTTAACGGGCAGAGATGAGATGTTCGTTTCAGGATGGTCTGGAGTGCCGAGCATTTTAATGAGTCAAAATCAAGTCTGGCTTTTAGCTAAAGACAGGTGAGGTCACCTGGAGGTAACATGAGTCCTCCTCCAATATGAGTTTAATCCACAGTCATTCTGTGGTTCGGTTGTGGTTTATATAATATAGTTGGTAACATATTGGAGTTTAAACAGGACTTTTCACAACGGCCAAAAATGCTTTGCACTGTGAAACTAAATGTACACAGAGATGCAAATACAACAGAGAGGAGACACAGCACAAACTCATTTGATAACATCAATACACCACCCCAAACAGGTGTGTGTTTAAGTACGCTGTAAAAGTACAGAATAGAAACTGGGATAGATCGGGGGACACATCCAAGTTCTGCCCATGCCACAGCTGTGTAGGTCCCATAGACGGGAGAAGGTCCTATCGACCAGGGTGTGATATTGGGAGAATGGGACAGTTGGTGACGTGAGGTCTGGTGTTAGACATTTATTTACTGGTGTCTTGTCTCTTCTCGCCCACTGCAGCATTCAGGCCCTGAAGTGAAGTGGGTGGACGGGGGCAAGCCACTGTTCAAGGTGTCCACTCACCTGGTCTCCACCGTCTACACTCAGGTAAGCGGGTGCAGTGGGGTTGACCATTGTTGTACAATGGGAATGTGCCGTTACTATGAACCTGTTTCAGTTTGGGTGTGTCCATCATCTCAGTGTTAGTGGAGCAGGTGTGATTACATCCTGGGTGCATTAACGTTGTGGACACCGGAGCTATCTTCAGATTGATTGGACCATAGTGATGTAAATGCACACAATGATTGGTTCAAATCAGTGTGACACTGATATATGATGAACTTCCCGTTTTATCTCCCATAGTTCCTCATTCTTGTATCATTACTGTATACCATCAACACAAGTGGTCATTTTTTGGGGTGTTCACCAGTAAACTTTTGGGGTACTGCTATGACAGAGAGCATTTGGAAACCTGGGTGTAGGATCAGAGCCGAAAAAAGAGGATGAGCTAAAGCAAGGGGCACCTCCATAATAGAGCTATTAACATTTAAACATTAAAGGCTTCCGTGCGTAGCCATATAAATGAACAGCACGTAAAATGTAATCTTTGTGAGTCTCCCTGGATTAAGAGCATTTGCTAAGCAATTTAAAAAAGACAAGAAATGAAGTGTTTAACTAAAGGAGTCGGTGTTTTTTTTCTCTTCTGTTCCCTCAGGATCAACATTTGCACAATTTCTTCCAGCACTGCCAGACCGCAGACCCTGCAGGGCCGGTGGCGGGAGGGGAGCTGGTCAAGTACCTCAAGGTGAGGGAGGAGGCGCAGTCAGCCTCCCCAAACTGGGGGAGGGGAACCAGGAGGCGGTGGGGCAGGAATATGTATGGTAGCACCTCAGAATTGCAAGCCTCAAAGCTGCTGAGTTAACAGAGTGCAAATGAAACCAGAAGCACTGTATGAAAATAAGGCTTGCATAGGTTTGACTGTTGGTTATGAACTTCAGTTTAGTAATATAGCTACAGGATGAGAATAGCCTGTTTTAAAATAAGGATACCACTTTATAAATATAAAACTGAAACCAAGAAAAGGCTATACATTCTTAAAACTGGTGAATTTTCAGTTCACTTTCAGAGTTGCGAACGTTTCAGAGTTCTGAACTTCGTCCATTCCCAAAGCCTTGATATCTCATTGGCTCTCCTGTAAATTAGTAGTAAAAAACATCACTTCCTCCCCTCCCTGTAGAGTCTCCACGCCATGGAAAGCCATGTGATGATCAACTTCCTGCCCACCATCCTCAACCAGCTGTTCCGCGTCCTGACAAGTGCTACCCATGAGGATGTAGCGGTCAACGTCACCAGGTAAATGGCTCCACCCCCCCAGAAGTGGCGTATGCCTACTCATAAATTCATCCAATAAGAACATCTCAGCCTCAACAATTAACTATGCATGCACACAACCTTCAGTGTTTAGGGCATAGTGCTCCCTGTTTATCCCTCTGCCTGTCTCCTGAGGACTTTGACCTTTGACCCCTGTCACTCTTGACCCCTTGCAGGGTCATGATTCACATCGTCTCCCTCTGCCATGACGAAGGTCTGGAACACTACTTGCGGTCCTACATGAAGGTAAGAGACGAATCCTCCACAGACACAAAGGAACGTGAATGTGTTTCCCTTTCTTCTTCCTGGTTTCTGTGCTATGTGGGCCAGTATGCGTTTGCGGTTGACTGGCCCAGGAACCCGGACTGGAAAGAAAGACATAATACTGTATTTCAGCACAGGTTGAGAGTCTTCTGCTTAAATCTGTACCAGCATTATGAAGTTTATGTCAGGTCAGATGTCTGACTGGTGGCCTGTATGACTCAGTATCTGTATTCAGATGGGCACAGCAAAGTTTCTTAGTGTGAGGATCATCTTTCCTAATTGGCTCCTGATTGGTCCTCTCTGATGGATCAGGCAGCCAAACTAACCAATCGTATGTGCTATCCTTCCAGTACGTGTTTAAGACGGAGCCGTTTGGGGACCCCGGCGCCAGGACGGTGCACGAGGAGCTGGCCAAGGCCATGACCACCATCCTGAAGCCCTCCACAGACTTCCTCGCCTGCAACAAGCTGCTCAAGGTGCCCCACTGCCCACTTCCTGCTGGGGACCCGCCCCCACAAGGACACACACCCTCCTGTGTGTTCTCATTGGGCCGCACACAGTCACATGACATCAGACCAAAACCACTGCTTTATTCTGGTGTTATGAAGACCTTCACCAGAACATTGTACTTATTACCAAACTTAAGGTTATGTACACATCCTAGGTGCAACTACAATACATACTTTTAAATCTCTCGAGGTGTTATACCCTCCAAGCAATGATGTGTGAATTTGCTCACCTTCGGAGTTACCACGGCAATAAAGCCAGTGTGTTCCATGCCGTATTGACATATTCTGGTGACATTTTAGTGTTTTGAGGTCATTGATTTTTCTTTTCCTTTTCTCTAAAGGTGATAGCTCTGGGCCCATTCCAGATCTAACTGTTGCCTTTGCAAGATTTATGTATCCGGATTCTAAGCTCTGTGAGAAGTGGGAAAAAAAGACTGATTAATCTTGTTTGGGCCTGCAATAATTCCTCTGTCTCTGTTTTTAGTACTCCTGGTATTTCTTTGAGGCATTAGTGAAGTCCATGGCCCAGTATTTAATAGAGAGCTGTAAAGTTAAGGTAAGTCAGGACTTATATAGTTTACAGTGTTGTCATATTGCAATGTCCAGCACAGTTTATACATGCTCGACCTAAACTGATTACAGCTGTCAATGGACAGCAGTTTTAGAACACATTACTTCTGGGACAGTAACCTTCAAAATACTGGAAATACTCCCATTATTAAAAGGAATTTTAGAAGTCATGCTAAAATTTATTTTACAAATCAACTTTAGTGGTCAAGAAAAGAGGTCCCCATGGATTTCAGCCTAAAGTCTCCTAAGAATAGTGTTGTGATGTAGTTACGTTACGTCCGTGGTTGGATAAGATAAAAACTCGGGTCCCTTGTCTCTCAGCTGTCCAGAAACCAGCGTTTCTCGGCCTCGTTCCACCACACTGTGGAGACCCTGGTGACCATGCTGATGCCGCACATTACCCAGAAGTTCAAGGGCAACCTGGACGCAGCCCGGAATGCCAATCACAGCCTGGCAGTCTTCATCAAGGTGGGCAGTTTGTCAGTGGAATAGATCACCACAAGCTCCACACTCACATCGTTACCTGTAACGATCGAGATTTTTCAGATTTCCTGACAAAGTTAACATCGTACTATATCAGGTTCTCCACGTTTATCTTGGCTATCCACCTTACTCTGGTGTACTGGATTTGATCTGGTTTAAGTTTCAGTCTGGTCACCTGTTTAAATCTAGTTTTTTGTATACTGATCTGGTCTCTTGTATTAATATATCTTGCCTTGTTTACCTCTTTTACATTGGTTTACCTGTCTTACTCTGGTATCCTGCAGCGCTGCTTCACCTTCATGGACAGAGGGTTTGTCTTCAAGCAAATAAATAACTACATTAACTGCTTCCTTCCTGGAGACTGCAAGGTAGTTGGGCCAGCAACCACAAATGTTTCAATCTTATCTATAAATCCACATATATATACCAGTTGTACATTCAGTTTTATTCTCCATAAAATGTATAATTTATTGATTGTCATTATAATGTGATGCAATGTTTTTCACTTTAGTTTCCCCAGATTTCACACATTCAGGAATTGTAGTGGTTTTCAGAGCAAAATGAATTGACAAATCATCACTGACAACAAACTATCTACTAAAGTGTGACGTTCAGTACAACGAGCAAGGGGTCTCAGGAATAATATCACAGAAAAACATGGTAGCAAAGTTTTGGTTTCAATGTTCTACAGTGTGGCACCCTTGAAGTTACTTAGCCAGAATGTGTTGAGGCACAAATACTATGCAAAGTATGCACTGTGTTTTTATGCATTTATGTCAAGCTGTACAGATGACTGCAATGCAGAGGATAGGGTAGGAAATGGAGCAGGACAGCTGTATGTTTGTGTCAGTCTCCTGATTGAGTACATGCATGCACCCTCTCTCTCTTTCAGACTCTGTACGAGTTTAAGTTTGAGTTCCTGCGTGTGGTGTGTAACCACGAGCACTACATCCCCCTGAACCTGCCCATGCCCTTCGGGAAGGGGAGGATACAGAGGTTTCAAGGTAAAGAGCACTCACCTGTTCTCGTTTGCTCACCTGCGCTCACTCTCTTGCCAGCCCGACGTTCTCAGGTTCAAGTGGCAGGCACGTGTTACCATAGCAACGTGCCCTCAAGTTCAAACTACAGATGTTACCATAGAAACGAGATAATATATAAAGAAATATAGAAATTGCCATAGGATTGTGTTATGTGGTTTAAACTGTAGATGCTGCTGTAGCAACATGCCCTGTGCTGTAATCCGTAGGTGTTATAGGTCAAAAATGTACATCAGTGAAGGTGAATGAGGGATTAAGGCACCAAAAATGGGTGGATCTACAATTAGTTTTCTGTGAACCAATCAAATAGTGGTTGGTCCAAATCAGTCAGATACTGGTGATATAAGGCAGCTCCACCCCTTTTTTGTGCCATAATAGCTCACTCTCCAATCACTAGAGTGCATACTTTAGCTCGTCCTGAAGCCAGGGGTTGTCTACCCTACAGATTTTGGGAACCACGGTTGAAATTATGCATTAACATTTCTCTATTTACAGCTGTTTCTCTTTTGACTTTAGCTTGTGTTTTTTTTGTTTGTTCTTTTTATGTTTGTTTGTATTTCTTTGTTGTTCCCCCTTTTTTTTATTCCTGGAGAATTAGCTTTACTGTCTCCCAGCGTGGAGTCACATGACCCTGCTGTAGGTAGGTCTGAGGTGTGCTGCTTGTTGTTTTCCCGCCAATCAGATGTCTCGATTTACCGCCTGCAGCCAATGAGACGTCTCAGTTCAGCGTCTGGTCTCTGATGGTGCCAGTAATGAACAGATTTGTGCTGTGAACTGAACTACACAGTGTTCTGTGTCCTTGTGCCTTTGGTGTGGAATGACTAATCTGTCACACTCATTACTAAAGCTGAAATGATTTTAATTGGTCTCCATCAATGTGGATTGTAATTGGTTAATTCTCCTGTGAGGTCATAGGGATTAAATGATTTATCTCAGTCCTCATTTCCTCATTTACACATTTAAGTGTGTGTGTGTATGTGTGTGTGTGTGTGTGTGTGTGGGTGTGTGTGTGTGTGTGGGTGTGTGTGTGTGTGTGTGGGGTGTGTGTGGGGGGGTGTGTGTGTGTGTGTGTGTGGGTGTGTGTGTGGTGTTGGGGCGGTGTGTGTGTGTGTTTGTGTGGGTGTGTGTGTGTGGGTGTGTGTGTGTGTGTGTGGGTGTGGGGGTGTGTGTGTGTGTGTGTGCGTGTGCGTGTGCGCGTGCGAGCGTGCGTGTGTGTGTTCAGGAGGTGTGTGGGTAGTGTGGAGGTTGAAAGTGACCATGCTTGTATGTGTTTGTATGACTGTGGTGTAATGTCTGTCACAGTCTGAAATCACTTTTTACTTTCCTATTGGGCATCCTAGCCTCAGAGCGATTAAATTGGTTGGTTTTAAAGCAGATTGCCAATTTAAACAATCACAAATGTTTCTTTCCACCCATGATAGTTATCACCAGTCTCTCTCTTTTTTTTACATTAGTTCGCTACACTCTTTTGACTTGATTTCAAACCAATTACAGTCCATATGAATTGGACAGAGACAATGTGTGCCTATCAGTTCCATTGGACTGGATTTTTTTTCCGAAGAGGTTTGGCGTGATTGGTTTTGTGTTTCATGAGAAGTTTTTGCCGCTTTTGGAATCTGCAGTGATGAAACATGGCAGACCTCCTAGCCTGCAGATCAGCCTGCTCATTTCGTGCTTGGCTTCTGTCTTATTTTCTGTGACATAATAGTTTCTGTTTCTTTCACTAATGTTATTTGTTAGCCTTTTTTCCCCATCTCTGTGTAATTTTGCTTTGTTAAGATCACATGCCATGGCCGGTCATCCGATGTTCATTCCTGCCATTGTCCTCTAATCAAAGTCGGGTTTAATTTTTGTTTTGTCTGCAGCGTAGAGTCATGGCTGCAAGTTGATACCACGCGAACAATGACTGCGCTTGTGTGTTTCTAATCCCTCAAACTGATCATTTCAGATTAACCCACATAAAAGCAAATTCTTGACTGTATTTGATTGCAGAGCTGTACGGCTTTCACAACGTCACACTTTATGCAGCTCATGGCTGATGTTGATGTGTCCTTTTTAAAATCTTTAGAATGTGAATGGGGGTGTTTACTAGATTAGCGTGTGTTGCGGACTGAAGTCTATATTTCAATCATCTGACAGAGGTGGCCTATTAGAATTGGGGTTTGAAAAAGGCTTTTTTATATAAGGTTTGGCTTGGTTTTTAATTTTTTTGCTGTTAGATTTTTACAACTAAACTTCAGCATATAAGCAGCTATCAGACATGCTTCCCGAAGAGTAAACACTGATATGGGAACATTAATTTGAAAATCTTGAAGTAATTCTGGTTTTTACTCCTGATGTAGGTTTTGTTACCCTTTTCTATTAGTCAGTATGTTCTAATAGATTTCAGCTTTGTTCTGTTTATGTTAAAGAACTCTTAGGAGAATGGTAGACGTTGATTCACCTGCATGCTAGTTTCATGAGTGTGCTTTGATCTGCAAACACTTCTATGGCAGTGATGATGAATTGGGCTTCATGACATCACAAGTGGGCGGAGCTACCGCATAACAACCACTTACCATATGCAAAATATGAGTTCAGAGTTCTGGGTTTGGTGGGAGAAGATGCAATTTAAACAAAAGCGTTTTCAGTTTTCGACGGAGGATGACGAGAGATTCTGCTGTAACAGGAAGTTGGTTGACAAAGCAGACCTGGGCTCTGGCTATCGGTCATTTTTCAGGGTAAATGAGGCCACAGTGTAGCTGTGCACAGGACACTCAGGTCAGGGGTGGAGGGGTCGACATGGAAGCATAGGATGGAGGTGTATTGGGATTGGGGCAATTGAAGTAGGGGAGGTTGGTGAGGTGGTAAGAGGTGGGGTAAAGGCAGTTGGTTGGTGAGGTGGGGTAACAATAGGTACAGGGCAGTACTGTTCCTCGACTCATCTCCCTTTCTCTCTCTCCCTCCCTTTCTCCCTCTCCACTTCCCTCTTCCTCTCTCTCCCTCTCTCCCTCTCTCTCTTTCTCCCTCTCTCAATCTCTCTCCCTCTTCCTCTCTCTCTCTCTCTCCCCCTCCGTCTCTCCCCCTCTCTCAGACCTGCAGCTGGACTACTCTCTGACCGATGACTTCTGTAAGAACCACTTCCTGGTCGGGCTGCTGCTGAGGGAAGTGGGCGGGGCCCTGCAGGAGTTCCGGGAGGTCCGGCAGATCGCCATCCAGGTGCTGAAGAACCTGATGATCAAGCACACCTTCGATGACCGATACACCTCTAAGGTAGAGCCCCAGAACTGTCACACGGCACCCCAATGCCGTCACACACTAACACAGCGCCCCCATTCTGTCACACCCTTACACAGCAACTGAACACTGTCATTCCAATACTGTCAGCAAGCACCTCAACACTGCTACATTCATATGCAGAAACTCAGTACTGTCACATTGTTATACTGCATTTAATACAGTCTTACAAATAGCATATGCTATGAGACAGTGCGTGTTGTAATTGCTGTAGGGATGTATTGATGACAGTGTGAATTATTGATGGGGCATATTACTCGAGAGATACATTATTGATGGTGCATATTAATGGCAGTATGTATTAACAGAAATATGTGGTAATGAATTACTGCAGCACTGTATTAATGACTGTGTTTATTAATGATGCATCGTAAAAAAGTGTTAATGATGGTGTGTATTACTGGATGTATCAATCGTAGCACATGTTTATGGTGCTGTTCTGTCCCCTTTCACACGTTCAGAGCCAGCAGGCCAGGCTAGCCACACTCTACCTGCCACTGTTCGGTCTGCTTCAAGAGAATGTCCATCGGCTCAATGTGAAGGAGGTCTCTCCATTCGCCATCAACCTCACCAACAATGTAAGGCTGACTCCTAGAGGCTATCTGTGCAATTACATTCAAGCTATTTTAACAAACTGTGATAGGAGAGTGAGGTTTCATGAAACCAAAACCTGGTGGGACAACATATTCCATATCAGCGATTCTCTGATTTAGATTTTAATTTGAAAATTTTAAATCATTGTATTTTTTGTTGTGGAGAGAAAAATTTTTCCAGTTGGTCCAAACAAATTAATTGTAGCTGTAAGCATTGTGAGATCAACGAAATCTCAGTTTCACATTAACAACAATATAAAGCTACCATCTAGTGGCCACTTATGGAATCATACAAATGTTTTACTCCCCTAGTGACCATATTTGGAATTGCAGCTGCACAGTGTTGAGTTCTGATGGTGTTTCTGTTCCGTTGTGGGCTCAGAATGGGAGGGAGGACTCTGTCCTGGCCAGCGCCATGGTAACCCCACAGAAGCCTGGAAGCGGCCTGGAGAACAGCAGCCTGCACAAGGACTTGTTTGGAGTAATATCAGGCACAGGTGTGTGTGTGTGTCAGCATGTGTGTGTGTGTGTGTGTGTGTGTGTGTGAGTGAGTGAGTGAGTGAGTGAGTGAGTGAGTGAGTGAGTGAGTGAGTGAGTGAGTGAGTGTGTGAGTGAGTGTGTGAATGAGTGTGTGTGTGAGTGTGTGTGTGAGTGTGTGTGTGTGTGTGTGTGCGTGAGTGTGCGCGTGTGTGTGCGTGTGTGCGCGCTTGTGTGTGTGAGTGTGTGTGTGCGTGTGTGCGCGCTTGTGTGTGTGAGTGAGTGTGTGTGTGAGTGAGTGAGTGAGTGAGTGAGTGAGTGTGTGAATGAGTGTGAGTGTGTGAGTGAGTGTGTGTGAGTGAGTGTGTGAATGAGTGTGTGTGTGCGTGTGTGCGCGCGTGTGTGTGTGAGTGAGTGTGTGTGTTCTCCCTGTCCTCATGGTGTGTCCCTCCCGCAGCCTCCCCTCACGCCTCCTCCACTCCCAACATTAACTCTGTGCGCCACGCAGACTCCCGCGGCTCCCTCATCAGCACCGACTCCGCCAACAGCCTCCCGGAGAGGAACAGTGAAAAGGCCAACTCCCTGGACAAGGTACTGCCCCCTGACCTCTGACCTTTCACTCCTACACTGACCTCTGACTCCCCCTGGTACGGCTCATCCAATCAGGTGCCAGCACAGCCCGGTTGTGATGTTTGTGTACAGCACTGGTTCACAGCTCCAGCACTGGAGGGCCTCTGGGTTGATTAAGCCTTGGAAACAAGTTTATGAAATGTAACAGAACTCTGCACACATGTTGGCTGTCCTGGACTGGAGCTGGTAAACCTGTGTGCAAAGCTGTCACACAGGAAGCCACCTGACTGACAGGTGCAGTAGAAACGACACAACTTCAGCAGCTGTGATGTCAGCTGGACTGTGGGTAACGTGTGTGTGTGTGTGTGTGTGTGTATGTCAGTGTCAGTTTAGGTTCAGAATTTTGCTCTAGCCACTCATTAAAACACCTGATCAAGCAGGTGAAAACACCAGCTAAACACACCAGCCCTGCTAATAAGATCGAAAAGTATAACGGCACTGAGTGAGCCCATCTCCTCTACCTTTACTCATTACCATTAACCCTGCCCCCTGGGCTTCCTCCCACCTCATTCCCTCAACTTGACCACCCCCCTTTGATATGGCCCCGCCCACCCACCACGCCCTCACCATGGCGACCAAGGGAGCGATTCATTCGGAGGCACTCTGCAAACATGCTGCGGCTCTTTACCGACGCGGAGAAACGGCCATCGCCACCCGAGCAAAGCGCATCACCATGGACTTCTCCCTGCTCACGCCCCCTGCTCTGCTGGATTACGCTCCCCAAGGCAACCGGGCGCTCAAAGTACAGCACGCTGTCTGCCCTCTCTCTGCCCCACCCCCCTCCCCCCACCCACCCTCAGTCAGACCTGGGTCACATGATTACTTCTAATATTTTAGCCTAGGGGCAGCCACCTCTCATTCTGGAGAGCAACATGGTGTGGCTGGCTTTTGACATCTCTTAAAATCTTGTATCCAATTCATGCACAAAAACCAGGTGTGGTGAGGTATCTGTTCAATAATCAATAATCAATAATCAATTTCAGTGTGTAATTCCAGGGCCATGGCTTACCTTATTATAGATATTCAATAAAATTCTTGCAAATTTCTGAACATTTTAGAAGAGAGATTTATCTCAGGGTTGGACTCCAGTAGATGTTAAAGAATCTGACCCAGGTCTGGCCTCTTGCTGGGCGTGTCCCGCTATTTGGAATTGGGTGTGTGTGATTGGCTGCTGCCGAGAGGCCTACTATCACAGCGGGTCCTGTGATTGGGCCATCGCTGCTCTGGCCACCATGAAACAGACGTCTGGCTTCATGGACTGCTTCTCTGCTCACTTTAGGAGAGGTAGTGCGTTTTGCACCTGTCTTACCTTAGGAGTGTACCTGGGCCATGCCTCTTCTCAGACACCCCCTGCCCCTCCTCACCACTCTCATAGTACTCTTTCTCTCTCTCCCTCTCTCTCCCTTCCTCTCTCTATGTCTCTCTCTCTTTCTCTCTCTCAGCTCATTCTGGGGGTATCCTGAAGAAATAAACTCATCATATTTCATTTCACACAAAGCAGATATAACAATCAGATTAGCGTTTGGACTCACTTTTGAGCCCCCAATCCTGCAGTTCAATGATGTTGTAATGGAAACTCCCTCAATGTGTTTTTTTTCCCTTCTCAGAGAAATTCTTCTCAGCCGCTTTGTCTTCCGTGTGTGTTTGATCTGAGAATTCTTGCCCTAAATTGTCCTGATGTTTCTTGTAGACCTTAGCGCTTGGAGATTTAAACTATTTCTGCAGGTCTGTGCTTGTGTGGAAACGATCAGAATTTTCGTTAAAGACGCAACGTAGCCTCACAGTTTCCACTCTCTCTTACCGGCTGGTTTTGTCTCACGTCTGGAGATCCTGGCCAGTGTTGTGAGCTGCGTTAGCGTGCCCTCCAGCCTGCCAGGCCGGTCCCTTATGCAGCCTGGGAGACCTGATGCAGCAGGCCCATCTTAGAGCAAAGCTTTTAGCGCTGCCATGCTGTAGCCTAGCCTAGTATTGCAGAGCTGATCCACTTCTGCAGGCTTATAGCGGTGCCACATAGTTTGCAATCATAGGAGGCTAAATGCTTTTGACTGAAGACTCTCTGTACCCCATTGCTTCTTATATGGATATGTATATGTATACTGAATGTATTTCTATGTGTACTTTTCAGGTTCTGTTTTCACAGTCCAAACTCTTTGTGCAATAATAATCCCAATTTATTTGATTTCTGTGTTAGGATGACAGTAAATTTTATAGTGGTTTGGAACGTAACCTTTTTAGCCACAAAACTGTTGTGTTGTACTTGTGTCACATTGATGCAACCTATTTTTAAAATAAACTAGCCCGCAAATACACTGCTTTTCACCATCGCACCCAGATTTTGGACTGTTAAAATAAAACCTGAAGTGTTATCACAGTGGAAAATAGTATACATTATTTTCTTTGATTTATCTCTATGTGCAGTTTAAAACGAGTATTTAGGCCTTTTGTTTGACCACTGTGCAAACATATATAGTGAAGTGATAAAAGAGCACAGCAGACAGCAGTACATCTGGTCAATGATAACAGCATGGGTTGCAGTCAGAGATGGAGGGTGAGTGAGAGAGGAGGACTATGATAAAACTGAGTGAGGGAGAGAAATGTAGTCTTCAGTTAGACTGAGAGGGAAATATTAAAGATTGAGGTAGACTATAATCAGAGTGAGTGACATAGACAGTGATCAGAGTGAGAAGGAAAGGTAGAGTTTAATGTACGTCAGTAAGGAGAAGAGAGGGAAGTAAAACTGCTGAGAGAAAGAGGGGGATAGGTAGACATTATCTAGACTGAAAGGGGGAA
>JAFBMS010000116.1:1141889-1183356 GCA_019788955.1 Albula glossodonta | reverse complement strand
ACACACACACACACACACACACACTGTCACACATTCACCCAAACGCTCACGCACACATGCACATCCCTGCAGTGTACGCACCTGTTTATCTGTGCACCTTGACTTACCTGGATGCCTCTGCTGTGCTCTGTTCTCCAGGTGGAGCCATTTTTCGTCACCTTGTCCCTCTTCGACATCCAGAACACCAGGAAGATCTCGGCAGACTTCCATGTGGACCTAAATCACCCCTCGGTCCGGCAGATGGTGCCGGGCGCAGGGGTCCAGCTCATGAACGGGGACAGAGACTCCCCCCAGGGGGGCCAGAGGCTCCCTAGTGGCCTACCAGAGGCGCTGCTGCAGTACCCCAGACAGGTGGGGGCGCTGTCTCCCAAACACAGCACAGAATAGAACTGATATAACTGTGGTCCTCAAACCTGACCCTGTTGGGGTGAAGGTTGTGCTGTTGTTTGTTGTTACCTAGCACTCAATTGGCTGTCTCAAGCAGCTCCTCACATAATTAACTCAAATTTCTGGGGGGGTTTGAACTGTTTGTGGATTTTTTGTAATTTATGTTTAAAACCATTATAGTCAATAGCATATTTTGGGAAAGGAAGAAGAATACCCCAGGAATATGTACATTAGTGGTGCAGAGCTCCAGTCCTGGAGGGCTAAAGCATCTGCAGATTTTGTTTTATTCTCTTTCAGTCAGCAACCAGTGAAGGCCTTGAAAACAACATGTCTGGTTGATTCTTAACCTTCGATGCTGAAACTCCAAAACACAGCATGCACACGTCTCCTCTGGGCGCACAGAAGGATGTTTCTTAGCTCTCGATCTGTGGTTAGTTTTTCTGACCAGGTCAATGACGTGACCCAATGTTGCCTGAGTATTTATTTCCCGTGTGGTCCTTTCGCAGGGTGTATTCTCCGTGACGTGTCCTCACCCGGACATTTACCTGGTGGCGCGTATCGAGAAGGTCCTACAGGGCGGAATCACCCACTGTGCAGAACCCTACATGAAGAGCTCCGACTCCAACAAGGTGAGATCCATGGTTACAGCATCGCCCAGTAAGCCAGCAATTAAACACCATTGCCATTTCATCAATGAAACAGCAATTAGCCAGCATCTATCACTTAAACAGAGACTAAATATCCACCTCTCACTAAACCAGCAACCAAATGGCATCAGTTAGCAAAACCAACAATCAGCTGTATTTTGGTGGTGATAGTGTAGTGATTGAAGTGGCTGAAGAGGTTGCAGGTTCAAATCACAGCAGCAGTTGTGGCATTGCTGTATGCCCTTGAACATAGGTAACACAAATAACTCCAGTGAATATTTACCTGTATACACTGATATTTTGTAAAAACAATTCAAGCTGTGTATGTTGTTCTGGAAATCTGTTTCTGCCCTGCAAATAAATAATATGTGTGTAGTAGTGTAGTCAGCAATGCTCCCTAAAAATGATCAACGAAATGTTAAAGTTTGAGCAGTGTGCCCAGCGGCTGTAGTGTTAGAGAAACAGAGCTGGCTGGCTGTAGACTGTGAATATGAGACTCCGCAGGGAGAATCTCGCAGCATGGGCAAACCTGACCGCAGTTACTGCCGGCCTTAAACCGGATACACAGGACCGCTGAAAAGTATATCTCTATTTCTCTCTCTCATGTTCTCGCTTTCTCTCTAGATGTTTTTATTGGCAAGGGGATGCAGATGTAAATACTGCCAAAGCGTGCGCCCATGCGTTTAAACATGAACGCAGATGAATGAATGGGTAAAAGTCACATGAATTAAATCTCTCTGTCCCACCTCCCACCCCCCCCCCATCAGACCGCTCAGAAGGTTCTGAAAAACGCCAAGCTGGCCTGCAGTCGGCTGGGACAGTACCGCATGCCTTTCGCCTGGGCAGCCAGGTAAGACTTATACACCTGTACATGTGCAGTGACATCACACAGGTCGAGGAATCCAGAGTGCTTCGTGGATTATTTGATCTCCATCGAAGTTCAGTCTTGCATGTCTTTACCTAATGACTCTAATTAGTAACCAGTTATTTCTGGAGTCCCACAATTAATTTAAGCCAGTGACACAGAGGTTATGTACAGTGCTTGTACAAATGAATTTAACTGAATGAAGAGTTTAACTGACAGAAGTGTTGAATAGGGAAAAAAAATGTAATGATTATGAGAAAGTGAAAAATTGATGTGTTTTATAGTCATGGTTTGAAGTTTATGGTTTGCCTTTGTGGTTCATAGTTGGTGGGTTATGATTTATTTTGTGATTATGTTTCTGAGAGTTGAGCAGACCATGAGGTTCAGTGTAGGGAGGACAGCAGATGCAGATGTTATGTGCTTTCTGTTTGTATGTTCCAGACATTAGCGGCCTGTTTATCTGTAGTTTCCAGAGCCCTCACTGTCCTGACTAGATAGATGCAATTTCCTCTGGCAGATAATCAGACAATTTCCACTGTGCCGTGGAAAGAGTGTCCGTCCTTCATGCTTGGAAAGAGGGAGACCGTTTCACGGGATGTTGTTTGTCCTTCTGATGGAGGATGTGTAGTCACATCCACAGTTTCATAAGAAAGCCTTCGAGAGCAGGAACCGCACTGTTCCTGTGGAAAGATGAGCCAAGATGGCACCATGGAACGTCGGGAAGATTCACAGAACACTGGGAAAGCCCTGGTGCAAGCGGCCCTGGAAAGCGGAACACTGAAGGTTGTTCTGGAAGCTCAGGGGAAAGTTTTAACCTCCCTCTCTCCCCCACAGGCCGCTGTTCAGAGACGCGTCTGGAACGCTGGACAAATCCTCCCGCTTCTCCGCCCTCTACAGACAGGACAGCGGGAACTCTCCAACGAGGATATGTTCAAGCTTCTGGCCGATTTCAGAAAGTTAGTTCATCCCATAAATTTCTGGGCCCTGGGCTGTTTACAGCAACAGCTGGGCTCACGGGAGAGAGCAGCATTTTGTGACCTGCCATGTCGTTAATGTAATACTTAATGTACGAGCATCACTGCTTTTATTATAATTAATGATACAACGGCATTAACATATGCAGTGATTTTTTATACCACAGAATCTTACTTTCCAGCACTAATTCCCTCATTGAGGGGTATTTCAGAGTAAAGTGATAGCTTCCTATGTTTAAGAATACTGATGGTTCCCATAAAAGATGACCCCTCAGGAGTGCCGTTTCGAAGCACAGATTTTAACCAATATTTATCTGGCTCTTTCTCTCCAGGCCAGAAAAGATAGCCAAGCTTCCTGTAATCTTAGGAAACCTGGACGTTACCATCGACAATGTGGCGCCTGATCTGACAAGTAAGAACCTCACAATACGGCACGCACCGAAGGCCATAAAGCACCTTCCCATCTGCAGCGGGATGGGGAGAGTCTAGCTCAGGGGTGGTCAGCTCAGGTCCTGGAGGACCGGTCTGTATTCAGGTTACTCTTGACTCACTTTGCTAATCACACTGCCAAGTGAACGATGACCTTCAATTCAGACCATAACTGAATTAAAGCTCACAATTTTGTGGTTTTAATATTAAGTGTACTCAAATAATTGGGCATAATTAAGAGCAATAGTCATCATGAAACGCAGAGCCCAGTAATGGCCATGCTTGCCCATACCTCGGTCTCGGCACTTACCCTCATTCCCATTTTCGGTGTCCCCTTCCTTGCTTCGGGGAGAACAGATGGCGTGACGTCGTCCTACATCCCCGTGCGGCAGTTTGAGACCAACGGGAGGGGCAGCGTGCTGTTCGAGGTGGAGGAGTTTGTTCCCTGCATCGCCAAATGCTCGCAGCCCTCACCACCTACAACAACCACCTGTACCTGTACCCCAAGAGCCTGAAGTATGACAGCCAGAAGTCTTTCGCCAAGGTATGTGCCAGTACTCCAGAACATGTTTGGCTACGGTTAGTGTATGCCATGGCCTGGGCATTTATACAATACCCATTTCTAACCTTGATTATTTTCTGTTGTGCAGTGACGTAGTTCCAGTAAAGCGGCCGTATTGCAATTACAAACCAATTCATTCTCTCAAGATGCATTGCTTTGCTGTATTGACCGGCTTTTGCATCAACATGAACCATTTCAACACTCTGTTTCAAATGATCATTCAATTTAAAACTGAAAACGATAGCAAAAAAAAGTAAAGAACAAAAACATACCGTGCAACGAGTGTTGTTTTATTGTATCTGTTGGAGTGTCAAAATATTCTTTTCCCAAGTATAAGAGGAATGAACCACTTTGGGCGATGTAGCTATGTGAAAAATAACCCCCCTCAGAGTGGTCAAACAGCCCCGCAGCTTCTCCACAGGACCGCATCCCAACACGCTGTCAGGGTTTATTTTCACACAACAGCCAACCCCGGAGAGGTTTATTCCTTACATCATTGTACTGTATTAATCCCTTAATTTCAGACATGATTTTTGCTCCATAATGCAGAGGATTGGTATACACAAACATGTACAGGGTTTATAGAAACTGTGCGTAGAAACGGCAACATTTCTGGAAAATAAAACAAGCTTAAACTTCCGAGGTATTAACTTATACACAGTCTAAATTTGACAACAGTTTACATTTTCACAGAGTGCTAAGCAAGTGTGTCAGCAAGCTTAAGTTATATGCTTGTATACTGGAGAAATTCATATATCTTTTAATGTCATTGCAGAGATAAATGTAAATATTAAAACCTGTGAGTATTGTAGAGGAGTGCAGTACTTCCCAGGCACAGCAGAATGTCTGAAGGTGATTCACTGTGAGCTGTAAATAATATCAGTAACATCTAAATTGCTCCCGGTTGCCCGTGTTTCAGTTTAAAAATTCACATGGGCTGAAGTTCAGCTATTGTGCTGCGGAGCTGAGATCGTGTGCCAGCACATTCACTCTCAAACAGAAATGAATAAATCACGAAAATAATCCACTGGAAGAGTAGCTGACTCTGTGTGCTCAGAGCCAGATGGAGGAACTTAGCAACGATTTCTAAGGTGTCCTGCAGTCTTATTAGCTTCAGCAGATTTCTGGTAGTTGATTTGGTCAATTTTGTGCAAATTTGGGTTTTTTTCTGTTGAGATTTACCAGAAGTACACAACTGACCATTGGTTTATTGGCTAAGCACTTATCTATAAGTTGGGCAAAGTTATACAGTATTAGAGTGAGAAACTAGTCAGACTCATGGTTATGAGTTTTGATAAGTGAGGCTAATAGAAGAGAGAAGCATACAGTATATCCCCTGCCTGCAGTACCGCTATGTGGCCAGACGGGGCAGCAGGTGTCTCCTTTCTGAGCAGCTCCTCTCTGTGTCTGTCCTCAGGCCAGGAACATCGCCGTCTGCATCGAGTTCAAGGATTCAGACGAGGAGGAGGCCCAGCCTCTCAGGGTAAGCTCCCTTCACTTATTATCCAGTATCTGCCACCTTTGACCTTTCAACCATCACCCGTCACCTTTGACCTTTCAACCATCACCCGTCACCTATGACCTGGCACACCTTTAACGCCATAGTCATTACCTGTTACCTTTCACCTAGAACTGTTCCCTGTAATACATGTCAAGTCACCTGTGAACTTTTCCCTGTTGTTTGTCACTCATTACCTGTTATCTGTCACCTGTCACCTTTCCCTGTGCCTGTTATCTGTCTCTCATCGTGGGTCCTGGCTCTCACCACATAGAAAAAGGAAAGCAGGGATTCAGAACTGACAAAAACATTTAGAAACATTGTTTACTACACTCCACTTTGTACCATTACTTTGTTATTTACGGATTCTTAATAATACCTGCAGGTGAATAGGCTTATTTTTTCAGTCTGTATCTGAGAGCAGTGACAATGGCACACCGCTTATAAAAGTAGTGATAATGCAGTCCGATGCTTGCTGCGGTGCTGAGTAGAGTGGAAACCTCTGTGCTTGTGTGGCTCTGCAGTGTATATACGGCCGTCCCGGGGGACCCCTGTTTGCCAAAACACCTTTGCCACAGTGCTGCACCACCAACAGAACCCCGAGTTCTACGATGAGGTGAGTGGAACCGTGTGTGCACCAATATGTGTGAGTGTGTGTATGTGTGTGTGTGTGTGTGTGTTTGCATGTGTGTGTGAGTGTGTGTGTGTGTGTGAGTGATAAGCTCCACCTTGTGTGACTCCTCTCTCAGGTGAAGATTGAGCTGCCCATCCAGCTCCATGAGAAGCATCACCTGCTTTTCACCTTCTACCACGTCAGCTGTGACAGCAGCAGCAAGGCCAGCACCAAGAGGAGGGACCAGGTGGAGACCCAAGGTAGGCCCTGCCCCCCGCCCACAACATGGTCTGGCATCTTGTGGTATAATAAATGTCACTTCCTCCACCTCCTTGTCTGTTACATCACTTCCTATGCATTCTCAAAAGAGACGTGTCTCTTCCAGCATCCTGTATCTTCAGATTGTTGCAGGTTAGAAAGTGTTACTGTGCTGCTGCACATTATTTATTCCCTTCCACCAGGATAAATATATGTGAAGTGTGCTGTATGCCTCAGTGCCCTGGGGTCACCCTTAGGCAGGTAAATAAAGGTAACGGTAACGAGTGATGGTGTTAATTATGAATAAGCTCTGACTCCTCTGTCCTCTCTCCCCCAGTGGGGTACGCCTGGCTCCCCCTGCTGAAGGACGGCAGGGTGATCATGAGTGAGCAGCAAGTTCCTGTGTCGGCCAACCTGCCCGCTGGATACCTGAGTGCACAGGAGGGCGTCGGCAAGGTAACCAAAAATGAGCCTGGGAGTGGGGGGTCTCCACCTGGGGGGGCTGTGTACAAGTATATGCAGGTGTGCGTGTGTGTGTGTATGTGTGTGTTTGTGTTTGTGTTCAGGTACATGTGGGTGTGTGTGTGTGTGTGTGTGTGTGTGTGTGTGTGTGTGTGTGTGTACATAGGTGTATTCAGGTGTGTCTGCAGGTATGCGCAGGTGTGTGCACACAGTCATTAATCATCAGCTGGCTCTGCGGTCAGTGTCCAGCCCGTCTCTCAGTGTCCGGCTCGTCTCTCAGGGTTTTGGAGGTGACCCCTGTATCAGATGTGGGTGTACTCCAGCACCTGTGCACATAATTGCAGTCTAATTGCTGACTAATTCTGTGCAGAAAGATAAGGCTGCGAGCTCGTATCTCCTGGGTGGTAATGGGACTTGGGCCGTGCTGATTTTCGCTTTAACGGGCAGAGATGAGATGTTCGTTTCAGGATGGTCTGGAGTGCCGAGCATTTTAATGAGTCAAAATCAAGTCTGGCTTTTAGCTAAAGACAGGTGAGGTCACCTGGAGGTAACATGAGTCCTCCTCCAATATGAGTTTAATCCACAGTCATTCTGTGGTTCGGTTGTGGTTTATATAATATAGTTGGTAACATATTGGAGTTTAAACAGGACTTTTCACAAAAATGCTTTGCACTGTGAAACTAAATATACACAGAGATGCAAATACAACAGAGAGGAGACGCAGCACAAACTCATTTGATAACATCAATACACCACCCCAAACAGGTGTGTGTTTAAGTATGCTGTAAAAGTACAGAATAGAAACTGGGATAGATCGGGGGACACATCCAAGTTCTGCCCATGCCACAGCTGTGTAGGTCCCATAGACGGGAGAAGGTCCTATCGCCCAGGGTGTGATATTGGGAGAATGGGACAGTTGGTGACATGAGGTCTGGTGTTAGACATTTATTTACCTGTGTCTTGTCTCTTCTCGCCCACTGCAGCATTCAGGCCCTGAAGTGAAGTGGGTGGACGGGGGCAAGCCACTGTTCAAGGTGTCCACTCACCTGGTCTCCACCGTCTACACTCAGGTAAGCGGGTGCAGTGGGGTTGACCATTGTTGTACAATGGGAATGTGCCGTTACTATGAACCTGTTTCAGTTTGGGTGTGTCCATCATCTCAGTGTTAGTGGAGCAGGTGTGATTACATCCTGGGTGCATAAACGTTGTGGACACCGGAGCTATCTTCAGATTGATTGGACCATAGTGATGTAAATGCACACATGATTGGTTCAAATCAGTGTGACACTGATATATGATGAACTTCCCGTTTTATCTCCCATAGTTCCTCATTCTTGTATCATTACTGTATACCATCAACACAAGTGGTCATTTTTTGGGGTGTTCACCAGTAACTTTTGGGGTGCTGCAATGACAGAGAGCATTGGAAACCTGGGTGTAGGATCAGAGCCGAAAAAAGAGGATGAGCTAAAGCAAGGGGCACCTCCATAATAGAGCTATTAACATTTAAACATTAAAGGCTTCCGTGCGTAGCCATATAAATGAACAGCACGTAAAATGTAATCTTTGTGAGTCTCCCTGGATTAAGAGCATTTGCTAAGCAATTTAAAAAAGACAAGAAATGAAGTGTTTAACTAAAGGAGTCGGTGTTTTTTTTCTCTTCTGTTCCCTCAGGATCAACATTGCACAATTTCTTCCAGCACTGCCAGACCGCAGACCCTGCAGGCCGGTGGCGGGAGGGGAGCTGGTCAAGTACCTCAAGGTGAGGGAGGAGGCGCAGTCAGCCTCCCCAACTGGGGAGGGGAACCAGGAGGCGGTGGGGCAGGAATATGTATGGTAGCACCTCAGAATTGCAAGCCTCAAAGCTGCTGAGTTAACAGAGTGCAAATGAAACCAGAAGCACTGTATGAAAATAAGGCTTGCATAGGTTTGACTGTTGGTTATGAACTTCAGTTTAGTAATATAGCTACAGGATGAGAATAGCCTGTTTTAAAATAAGGATACCACTTTTAAATATAAAACTGAAACCAAGAAAAGGCTATACATTCTTAAAACTGGTGAATTTTCAGTTCACTTTCAGAGTTGCGAACGTTTCAGAGTTCTGAACTTCGTCCATTCCCAAAGCCTTGATATCTTGTTGGCTCTCCTGTAAATTAGTAGTAAAAAACATCACTTCCTCCCCTCCCTGTAGAGTCTCCATGCCATGGAAAGCCATGTGATGATCAACTTCCTGCCCACCATCCTCAACCAGCTGTTCCGCGTCCTGACAAGTGCTACCCATGAGGATGTAGCGGTCAACGTCACCAGGTAAATGGCTCCACCCCCCCAGAAGTGGCGTATGCCTACTCATAAATTCATCCAATAAGAACATCTCAGCCTCAACAATTAACTATGCATGCACACAACCTTCAGTGTTTAGGGCATAGTGCTCCCTGTTTATCCCTCTGCCTGTCTCCTGAGGACTTTGACCTTTGACCCCTGTCACTCTTGACCCCTTGCAGGGTCATGATTCACATCGTCTCCCTCTGCCATGACGAAGGTCTGGAACACTACTTGCGGTCGTACATGAAGGTAAGAGACGAATCCTCCACAGACACAAAGGAACGTGAATGTGTTTGCCTTTCTTCTTCCTGGTTTCTGTGCTATGTGGGCCAGTATGCGTTTTCGGTTGACTGGCCCAGGAACCCGGACTGGAAAGAAAGACATAATACTGTATTTCAGCACAGGTTGAGAGTCTTCTGCTTAAATCTGTACCAGCATTATGAAGTTTATGTCAGGTCAGATGTCTGACTGGTGGCCTGTATGACTCAGTATCTGTATTCAGATGGGCACAGCAAAGTTTCTTAGTGTGAGGATCATCTTTCCTAATTGGCTCCTGATTGGTCCTCTCTGATGGATCAGGCAGCCAAACTAACCAATCGTATGTGCTATCCTTCCAGTACGTGTTTAAGACGGAGCCGTTTGGGGACCCCGGCGCCAGGACGGTGCACGAGGAGCTGGCCAAGGCCATGACCACCATCCTGAACCCTCCACAGACTTCAGACTTCCTCGCCTGCAACAAGCTGCTCAAGGTGCCCCACTGCCCACTTCCTGCTGGGGACCCGCCCCCACAAGGACACACACCCTCCTGTGTGTTCTCATTGGGCCGCACACAGTCACATGACATCAGACCAAAACCACTGCTTTATTCTGGTGTTATGAAGACCTTCACCAGAACATTGTACTTATTACCAAACTTAAGGTTATGTACACATCCTAGGTGCAACTACAATACATACTTTTAAATCTCTCGAGGTGTTATACCCTCCAAGCAATGATGTGTGAATTTGCTCACCTTCGGAGTTACCACGGCAATAAAGCCAGTGTGTTCCATGCGGTATTGACATATTCTGGTGACATTTTAGTGTTTTGAGGTCATTGATTTTTCTTTTCCTTTTCTCTAAAGGTGATAGCTCTGGGCCCATTCCAGATCTAACTGTTGCCTTTGCAAGATTTATGTATCCGGATTCTAAGCTCTGTGAGAAGTGGGAAAAAAGACTGATTAATCTTGTTTGGGCCTGCAATAATTCCTCTGTCTCTGTTTTTAGTACTCCTGGTATTTCTTTGAGGCATTAGTGAAGTCCATGGCCCAGTATTTAATAGAGAGCTGTAAAGTAAGGTAAGTCAGGACTTATATAGTTTACAGTGTTGTCATATTGCAATGTCCAGCACAGTTTATACATTCTAGACCTAAACTGATTACAGCTGTCAATAGACAGCAGTTTTAGAACATATTACTTCTGGGACAGTAACCTTCAAAATACTGGAAATACTCCCATTATTAAAAGGAATTTTAGAAGTCATGCTAAAATTTATTTTACAAATCAACTTTAGTGGTCAAGAAAAGAGGTCCCCATGGATTTCAGCCTAAAGTCTCCTAAGAATAGTGTTGTGATGTAGTTACGTTACGTCCGTGGTTGGATAAGATAGAAACTCGGGTCCCTTGTCTCTCAGCTGTCCAGAAACCAGCGTTTCTCGGCCTCGTTCCACCACACTGTGGAGACCCTGGTGACCATGCTGATGCCGCACATTACCCAGAAGTTCAAGGGCAACCTGGACGCAGCCCGGAATGCCAATCACAGCCTGGCAGTCTTCATCAAGGTGGGCAGTTTGTCAGTGGGATAGATCACCACAAGCTCCACACTCACATCGTTACCTGTAACGATCGAGATTTTTCAGATTTCCTGACAAAGTTAACATCGTACTATATCAGGTTCTCCACGTTTATCTTGGCTATCCACCTTACTCTCTGGTGTACTGGATTTGATCTGGTTTAAGTTTCAGTCTGGTCACCTGTTTAAATCTAGTTTTTTGTATACTGATCTGGTCTCTTGTATTATATATCTTGCCTTGTTTACCTCTTTTACATTGGTTTACCTGTCTTACTCTGGTATCCTGCAGCGCTGCTTCACCTTCATGGACAGAGGGTTTGTCTTCAAGCAAATAAATAACTACATTAACTGCTTCCTTCCTGGAGACTGCAAGGTAGTTGGGCCAGCAACCACAAATGTTTCAATCTTATCTATAAATCCACATATATATACCAGTTGTACATTCAGTTTTATTCTCCATAAAATGTATAATTTATTGATTGTCATTATAATGTGATGCAATGTTTTTCACTTTAGTTTCCCCAGATTTCACACATTCAGGAATTGTAGTGGTTTTCAGAGCAAAATGAATTGACAAATCATCACTGACAACAAACTATCTACTAAAGTGTGACGTTCAGTACAACGAGCAAGGGGTCTCAGGAATAATATCACAGAAAAACATGGTAGCAAAGTTTTGGTTTCATGTTTCTACAGTGTGGCACCCTTGAAGTTACTTAGCCAGAATGTGTTGAGGGCACAAATACTATGCAAAGTATGCACTGTGTTTTTATGCATTTATGTCAAGCTGTACAGATGACTGCAATGCAGAGGATAGGGTAGGAAATGGAGCAGGACAGCTGTATGTTTGTGTCAGTCTCCTGATTGAGTACATGCATGCACCCTCTCTCTCTTTCAGACTCTGTACGAGTTTAAGTTTGAGTTCCTGCGTGTGGTGTGTAACCACGAGCACTACATCCCCCTGAACCTGCCCATGCCCTTCGGGAAGGGGAGGATACAGAGGTTTCAAGTAAAGAGCACTCACCTGTTCTCGTTTGCTCACCTGCGCTCACTCTCTTGCCAGCCCGACGTTCTCAGGTTCAAGTGGCAGCACGTGTTACCATAGCAACGTGCCCTCAAGTTCAAACTACAGATGTTACCATAGAAACGAGATAATATATAAAGAAATATAGAAATTGCCATAGGATTGTGTTATGTGTTTAAACTGTAGATGCTGTGCTGTAGCACATGCCCTGTGCTGTAATCCGTAGGTGTTATAGGTCAAAAATGTACATCAGTAAGTGAATGAGGGATTAAGGCACCAAAAATGGGTGGATCTACAATTAGTTTTTCTGTGAACCAATCAAATAGTGGTTGGTCCAAATCAGTCAGATACTGGTGATATAAGGCAGCTCCACCCCTTTTTTGTGCCATAATAGCTCACTCTCCAATCACTAGAGTGCATACTTTAGCTCGTCCTGAAGCCAGGGGTTGTCTACCCTACAGATTTTGGGAACCACGGTTGAAATTATGCATTAACATTTCTCTATTTACAGCTGTTTCTCTTTTGACTTTAGCTTGTGTTTTTTTTTTGTTTGTTCTTTTTATGTTTGTTGTTTATTTCTTTGTTGTTCCCCCCTTTTTTTATTCCTGGAGAATTAGCTTTACTGTCTCCCAGCGTGGAGTCACATGACCCTGCTGTAGGTAGGTCTGAGGTGTGCTGCTTGTTGTTTTCCCGCCAATCAGATGTCTCGATTTACCGCCTGCAGCCAATGAGACGTCTCAGTTCAGCGTCTGGTCTCTGATGGTGCCAGTAATGAACAGATTTGTGCTGTGAACTGAACTGCACAGTGTTCTGTGTCCTTGTGCCTTTGGTGTGGAATGACTAATCTGTCACACTCATTACTAAAGCTGAAATGATTTTAATTGGTCTCCTCATCAATGTAATTGGATTTGTTGGTTAATTCTCCTGTGAGGTCATAGGGATTAAATGATTTATCTCAGTCCTCATTTCCTCATTTACACATTTAAGTGTTGTGTGTATGTGTGTGTGTGTGTGTGTGTGTGGGTGTGTGTGTGTGTGGGGGTGTGGGGGTGTGTGTGTGTGGTGGGGTGTGTGGGGGAGTGTGTGTGTGTGTGTGTGTGTGTGTGTGTGGGTGTGTGGGGGTGTGTGTGTGTGTGTGTGTGTGTGTGTGTGGGTGTGTGTGTGTGTGTGTGGGTGTGGGGGTGTGTGTGTGTGTGTGTGCGTGTGCGTGTGCGCGTGCGAGCGTGCGTGTGTGTGTTCAGGAGGTGTGTGGGTAGTGTGGAGGTTGAAAGTGACCATGCTTGTATGTGTTTGTATGACTGTGGTGTAATGTCTGTCACAGTCTGAAATCACTTTTTACTTTCCTATTGGGCATCCTAGCCTCAGAGCGATTAAATTGGTTGGTTTTAAAAGCGATTGCCAAAAACAATCACAAATGTTTCTTTCCACCCATGATAGTTATCACCAGTCTCTCTCTTTTTTTTACATTAGTTCGCTACACTCTTTTGACTTGATTTCAAACCAATTACAGTCCATATGAATTGGACAGAGACAATGTGTGCCTATCAGTTCCATTGGACTGGATTTTTTTTCCGAAGAGGTTTGGCGTGATTGGTTTTGTGTTTCATGAGAGTTTTTGCCGCTTTGGAATCAGCAGTGATGAAACATGGCAGACCTCCTAGCCTGCAGATCAGCCTGCTCATTTGTGCTTGGCTTCTGTCTTATTTTCTGTGACATAATAGTTTCTGTTTCTTTCACTAAGTTATTTGTTAGCCTTTTTTCCCCTCCCCATCTCTGTGTAATTTTGCTTTGTTAGATCACATGCCATGGCCGGTCATCCGATATTCATTCCTGCCATTGTCCTCTAATCAAAGTCGGGTTTAATTTTTGTTTTGTCTGCAGCGTAGAGTCATGGCTGCAAGTTGATACCACGCGAACAATGACTGCGCTTGTGTGTTTCTAATCCCTCAAACTGATCATTTCAGATTAACCCACATAAAAGCAAATTCTTGACTGTATTTGATTGCAGAGCTGTACGGCTTTCACAACGTCACACTTTATGCAGCTCATGGCTGATGTTGATGTGTCCTTTTTAAAATCTTTAGAATGTGAATGGGGGTGTTTACTAGATTAGCGTGTGTTGCGGACTGAAGTCTATATTTCAATCATCTGACAGAGGTGGCCTATTAGAATTGGGGTTTGAAAAAGGCTTTTTTTATATAAGGTTTGGCTTGGTTTTTAATTTTTTTGCTGTTAGATTTTTACAACTAAACTTCAGCATATAAGCAGCTATCAGACATGCTTCCCGAAGAGTAAACACTGATATGGGAACATTAATTTGAAAATCTTGAAGTAATTCTGGTTTTTTACTCCTGATGTAGGTTTTGTTACCCTTTTCTATTAGTCAGTATGTTCTAATAGATTTCAGCTTTGTTCTGTTTATGTTAAGAACTCTTAGGAGAATGGTAGACGTTGATTCACCTGCATGCTAGTTTCATCAGTGTGCTTTGATCTGCAAACACTTCTATGGTAGTGATGATGAATTTGGCTTCATGACATCACAAGTGGGCGGAGCTACCGCATAACACACCACTTACCATATGCAAAATATGAGTTCAGAGTTCTGGGTTTGTGTGGGAGAAGATGCATTTAAAACAAAAGCGTTTTTCAGTTTTCGACGGAGATGACGAGAGATTCTGCTGTAACAGGAAGTTGGTTGAGAAAGCAGACCTGGGCTCTGGCTATCGGTCATTTTTCAGGGTAAATGAGGCCACAGTGTAGCTGTGCACAGGACACTCAGGTCAGGGGTGGAGGGGGGGACATGGAAGCATAGGATGGAGGTGTATTGGGATTGGGGCAATTGAAGTAGGGGAGGTTGGTGGGGTGGTAAGAGGTGGGGTAAAGGCAGTTGGTTGGTGAGATGGGGTAACAATAGGTACAGGCAGTACTGTCCCTCAACTCATCTCCCTTTCTCCTCTCTCCCTCTTTCTCCCTCTCCCACCTTTTTCCCCTTCCTCTCTCTCCCTCTCTCCCTCTCCTCCTCTTTCTCCCTCTCTCAATCTCTCTCCCTCTCTTCCTCTCTCTCTCTCTCTCTCCCCCTCCGTCTCTCCCCTCTCTCAGACCTGCAGCTGGACTACTCTCTGACCGATGACTTCTGTAAGAACCACTTCCTGGTCGGGCTGCTGCTGAGGAAGTGGGCGGGCCCCTGCAGGAGTTCCGGGAGGTCCGGCAGATCGCCATCCAGGTGCTGAAGAACCTGATGATCAAGCACACCTTCGATGACCGATACACCTCTAAGGTAGAGCCCCAGAACTGTCACACGGCACCCCAATGCCGTCACACACTAACACAGCGCCCCCATTCTGTCACACCCTTACACAGCAACTGAACACTGTCATTCCAATACTGTCAGCAAGCACCTCAACACTGCTACATTCATATGCATAAACTCAGTACTGTCACATTGTTATACTGCATTTAATACAGTCTTACAAATAGCATATGCTATGAGACAGTGCGTGTTGTAATTGCTGTAGGGATGTATTGATGACAGTGTGAATTATTGATGGGGCATATTACTCGAGAGATACATTATTGATGGTGCATATTAATGGCAGTATGTATTAACAGAAATATGTGGTAATGAATTACTGCAGCACTGTATTAATGACTGTGTTTATTAATGATGCATCGTAAAAAGTGTTAATGATGGTGTGTATTACTGGATGTATCAATCGTAGCACATGTTTATGGTGCTGTTCTGTCCCCTTTCACACGTTCAGAGCCAGCAGGCCAGGCTAGCCACACTCTACCTGCCACTGTTCGGTCTGCTTCAAGAGAATGTCCATCGGCTCAATGTGAAGGAGGTCTCTTCCATTCGCCATCAACCTCACCAACAATGTAAGGCTGACTCCTAGAGGCTATCTGTGCAATTACATTCAAGCTATTTTAACAAACTGTGATAGGAGAGTGAGGTTTCATGAAACCAAAACCTGGTGGGACAACATATTCCATATCAGCGATTCTCTGATTTAGATTTTAATTTGAAAATTTTAAATCATTGTATTTTTTGTTGTGGAGAGAAAAATTTTTCCAGTTGGTCCAAACAAATTAATTGTAGCTGTAAGCATTGTGAGATCAACGAAATCTCAGTTTCACATTAACAACAATATAAAGCTACCATCTAGTGGCCACTTATGGAATCATACAAATGTTTTACTCCCCTAGTGACCATATTTGGATTGCAGCTGCACAGTGTTGAGTTCTGATGGTGTTTCTGTTCCGTTGTGGGCTCAGAATGGAGGGAGGACTCTGTCCTGGCCAGCGCCATGGTAACCCCACAGAAGCCTGGAAGCGGCCTGGAGAACAGCAGCCTGCACAAGGACTTGTTTGGAGTAATATCAGGCACAGGTGTGTGTGTGTGTCAGCATGTGTGTGTGTGTGTGTGTGTGTGTGTGTGTGTGAGTGAGTGAGTGAGTGAGTGAGTGAGTTGAGATGAGTGAGTGAGTGCTTGCGTGAGTGTGTGTGAATGTGTGTGTGAATGAGTGTGTGTGTGAGTGTGTGTGTGAGTGTATGTGTGTGTGTGTGTGTTTTGGTGTTGTGTGTGTGTGAGTGTGTGAGTGTGATTGTTGTGTGTGTTGTGAGTGTGTGTGTGCGTGTGTGCGCGCTTGTGTGTGTGAGTGAGTGGTGTGTGTTGGTTGAGTGAGTGAGTGAGTGATGAGTTGAGTGAGTGAGTGGTGAGTGAGTGAGTGAGTGAGTGTGTGTGTGTGAGTGTGTGTGTGAGTGTGTGTGTGCGCGTGTGCGCGCTTGTGTGTGTGAGTGAGTGTGTGTGTTCTCCCTGTCCTCATGGTGTGTCCCTCCCGCAGCCTCCCCTCACGCCTCCTCCACTCCCAACATTAACTCTGTGCGCCACGCAGACTCCCGCGGCTCCCTCATCAGCACCGACTCCGCCAACAGCCTCCCGGAGAGGAACAGTGAAAAGGCCAACTCCCTGGACAAGGTACTGCCCCCTGACCTCTGACCTTTCACTCCTACACTGACCTCTGACTCCCCCTGGTACGGCTCATCCAATCAGGTGCCAGCACAGCCCGGTTGTGATGTTTGGTGTACAGCACTGGTTCACAGCTCCAGCACTGGAGGGCCTCTGGGTTGATTAAAGCCTTGGAAACAAGTTTATGAAATGTAACAGAACTCTGCACACATGTTGGCTGTCCTGGACTGGAGCTGGTAAACCTGTGTGCAAAGCTGTCACACAGGAAGCCACCTGACTGACAGGTGCAGTAGAAACGACACAACTTCAGCAGCTGTGATGTCAGCTGGACTGTGGGTAACGTGTGTGTGTGTGTGTGTGTGTGTGTATGTCAGTGTCAGTTTAGGTTCAGAATTTTGCTCTAGCCACTCATTAAAACACCTGATCAAGCAGGTGAAAACACCAGCTAAACACACCAGCCCTGCTAATAAGATCGAAAAGTATAACGGCACTGAGTGAGCCCATCTCCTCTAACCTTTACTCATTACCATTAACCCTGCCCCCTGGGCTTCCTCCCACCTCATTCCCTCAACTTGACCACCCCCCTTTGATATGGCCCCGCCCACCCACCACGCCCTCACCATGGCGACCAGAGGGAGCGATTCATTCGGAGGCACTCTGCAAACATGCTGCGGCTCTTTACCGACGCGGAGGAAACGGCCGTCGCCACCCGAGCAAAGCGCATCACCATGGACTTCTCCCTGCTCACGCCCCCTGCTCTGCTGGATTACGCTCCCCAAGGCAATCGGGCGCTCAAAGTACAGCACGCTGTCTGCCCTCTCTCTGCCCCACCCCCCTCCCCCCACCCACCCTCAGTCAGACCTGGGTCACATGATTACTTCTAATATTTTAGCCTAGGGGCAGCCACCTCTCATTCTGGAGAGCAACATGGTGTGGCTGGCTTTTGACATCTCTTAAAATCTTGTATCCAATTCATGCACAAAAACCAGGTGTGGTGAGGTATCTGTTCAATAATCAATAATCAATAATCAATTTCAGTGTGTAATTCCAGGGCCATGGCTTACCTTATTATAGATATTCAATAAAATTCTTGCAAATTTCTGAACATTTTAGAAGAGAGATTTATCTCAGGGTTGGACTCCAGTAGATGTTAAAGAATCTGACCCAGGTCTGGCCTCTTGCTGGGCGTGTCCCGCTATTTGGAATTGGGTGTGTGTGATTGGCTGCTGCCGAGAGGCCTACTATCACAGCGGGTCCTGTGATTGGGCCATCGCTGCTCTGGCCACCATGAAACAGACGTCTGGCTTCATGGACTGCTTCTCTGCTCACTTTAGGAGAGGTAGTGCGTTTTGCACCTGTCTTACCTTAGGAGTGTACCTGGGCCATGCCTCTTCTCAGACACCCCCTGCCCCTCCTCACCACTCTCATAGTACTCTTTCTCTCTCTCCCTCTCTCTCCCTTCCTCTCTCTATGTCTCTCTCTCTTTCTCTCTCTCAGCTCATTCTGGGGGTATCCTGAAGAAATAAACTCATCATATTTCATTTCACACAAAGCAGATATAACAATCAGATTAGCGTTTGGACTCACTTTTGAGCCCCCAATCCTGCAGTTCAATGATGTTGTAATGGAAACTCCCTCAATGTGTTTTTTTTCCCTTCTCAGAGAAATTCTTCTCAGCCGCTTTGTCTTCCGTGTGTGTTTGATCTGAGAATTCTTGCCCTAAATTGTCCTGATGTTTCTTGTAGACCTTAGCGCTTGGAGATTTAAACTATTTCTGCAGGTCTGTGCTTGTGTGGAAACGATCAGAATTTTCGTTAAAGACGCAACGTAGCCTCACAGTTTCCACTCTCTCTCACCGGCTGGGTTTGTCTCACGTCTGGAGATCCTGGCCAGTGTTGTGAGCTGCGTTAGCGTGCCCTCCAGCCTGCCAGGCCGGTCCCTTATGCAGCCTGGGAGACCTGATGCAGCAGGCCCATCTTAGAGCAAAGCTTTTAGCGCTGCCATGCTGTAGCCTAGCCTAGTATTGCAGAGCTGATCCACTTCTGCAGGCTTATAGCGGTGCCACATAGTTTGCAATCATAGGAGGCTAAATGCTTTTGACTGAAGACTCTCTGTACCCCATTGCTTCTTATATGGATATGTATATGTATACTGAATGTATTTCTATGTGTACTTTTCAGGTTCTGTTTTCACAGTCCAAACTCTTTGTGCAATAATAATCCCAATTTATTTGATTTCTGTGTTAGGATGACAGTAAATTTTATAGTGGTTTGGAACGTAACCTTTTTAGCCACAAAACTGTTGTGTTGTACTTGTGTCACATTGATGCAACCTATTTTTAAAATAAACTAGCCCGCAAATACACTGCTTTTCACCATCGCACCCAGATTTTGGACTGTTAAAATAAAACCTGAAGTGTTATCACAGTGGAAAATAGTATACATTATTTTCTTTGATTTATCTCTATGTGCAGTTTAAAACGAGTATTTAGGCCTTTTGTTTGACCACTGTGCAAACATATATAGTGAAGTGATAAAAGAGCACAGCAGACAGCAGTACATCTGGTCAATGATAACAGCATGGGTTGCAGTCAGAGATGGAGGGTGAGTGAGAGAGGAGGACTATGATAAGACTGAGTGAGGGAGAGAAATGTAGTCTTCAGTTAGACTGAGAGGGAAATATTAAAGATTGAGGTAGACTATAATCAGAGTGAGTGACATAGACAGTGATCAGAGTGAGAAGGAAAGATAGAGTTTAATGTACGTCAGTAAGGGAGAGAGGGAGGGAAGTAAAACTGCTGAGAGAAAGAGGGGGAGAGGTAGACATTATCTAGACTGAAAGGGGGAAATGGACCCTGTTCATAGCTTTGACTGGACTGAGACAGGTTCTCCTCAGGGTCAGTTGTAGGAGATTGTGTTTGGTGGGGAGTGCGCCTTTTTTCTGTGTCACACCTCTGACCCAGTCCAATCCCCCCCACCTCCCCCACACCCCCACAGAACCAGCCGGCCTCAGCCCTGGGGAGCTGCTCCATTCTGCGCTGTGACAAACTGGACCAGGCCGAGGTGAAGAGCCTGCTCATGTGCTTTCTGCACGTGCTCAAGAGCATGTCTGAGGGTAAGCTCCGCCCACTACCTCGTAACCTAGCAACAGGCAAGCATGAGACTGCATCATTAGCAGAACAGGCTTTTCCCATCTGGGCTCATAATGTACCAACGGTCTAGATCAGTTTTTATTAAACTGTGGGTTCCCAAACTTTTCTGCCCACGTCCCCCAAAATAACACCGCCAGAGACCCATGACCCCCACATATCCCCGGAGTTGGCTGAAGCATACAAATGTTCGCCCACACACGCACTAATAGGCCTATTCATACAGGGCACAGTGCTTTGATAACGCAAAAGAACACAATAGCCTAACAACCATAAATGCATTCATTTCTGTAGTAATAAAGTAATGTTAAACTTACCTAATGAGATGGCTCAGTACTATGCATCACCTGTGTTTCCCAACCCCCTTCAGAATAAAAATGGCCATGCTTGCCAGATAGATCTGAAGGAAACTGACTACTTTGAAATAATCGTATTTCAGATTAAATTGTGAATGTGGATTGTGAGTAATGGTAGATTTTAAACTTAGGTCCCAGAGAAGATTTGGATTTCTCATTTGGGTCTCATGTAGAACATGTTTAAGAACCCTTAGGAACCCATGTCTACAGGGCAGTGTCAAGTCTGAACATGAGCACAACATAGAAGAAAGGTGTACTTAATCCCAGAATACGGAAAGATCCATTTTAATATCCCAAACCCATGGAGTTTCAGTCAGCACAGAGACTATTATATATACACAGCAGTTCGCTACATTCCAAACGGCATTAAAAATGGACTTTGCCCTGACACAGATATCACACAAATTGGGGTTTTTCAAATAAACGGTGCAATTACTCAGTATAACAAAGTGTTTTTTTAATCATTGTGACATTGTTTGGATGTTCAAAAATTGTCCTTAAAGTACATGTGTAAATGCATACAATATTCTTGTATATAAGTGTAAGAAGTAATGGGGTGCTATCTCTCTCTCTCTCTCTCTCTCTCTAAGAAAGAGAAGAGAGAGAGAAACGAAAGAAGAGAAGAAGAGAGAGAGAGAGAAGGCAAGAGAAGAGAGAGAGAAAGCACGAATCCCTCCCTCCTCTCTCTCGCTCTCTCTCTCTCTCCCTCTCTCTCTCTCTCTCTCTCTCTCTCTCTCTCTCTCTCTCTCTCTCTCTCTCTCTCTCTCTCTCTCTCTCTCTCTCTCTCCCTCCCTCCCTCCCTCTCTCTCTCTCTCTCTCTCTCGCTTGTAGATGCTCTGTTTACCTACTGGAATAAGGCCAGCTCTGCAGAGCTGATGGATTTCTTCACACTCATAGAGTAAGTCCTCACCTCCAGGTGACTTTCTCTCTCTCTGACACCCTGTTTCAGAGATCAGGGCCAAAAGCTCAGCCTGACAGCTTATTCCTTGAACCAAGAGCAGCTACAGCTGTTAGCCCTTAGCAACTATCCCTTACCATAAGGGCCGATCCAAGCCTTTATGGGGCCCTAAGCAGAATTTGATTTGCGGGCCCCCCCTTTTGGGACATTTAAATCGCTCTTGGGGGCCCTCTGGTGGCCACAGTAGTCCTAAGCAGGTGCTTAGTTTGCTTATGCATAGGGCCAGTCCTGCTTTCCATTCACTCATAGCCCTGGAGTTTTTAGTCTAACCCTTAGCCTGCAGCTAATAGCCCTTAGCATTTAGCCTGTAGCCCTTAGCCCTGCTGACTAAAAAAAAGAAAGAAGCGATGGCATGAATGGGAAAATGTCTACATTTTAAAAGTGGCATTTAATCAGTTTTATCCACTGTTTAAGATGGATGCTTACCTGTGCTCCTGTTTTGTTTTTGTGCAGAGTGTGTCTGCTCCAGTTCAGATACATGGGGAAGCGCTATATCGCCAGGTAACGCTATTCTCTCTCTGATTGTGTCAGTGGCGTGGAAACATGATGGCCCTGTTTTATTAGAACAGCCATTTTGTGATAGTCCTTCCATAAATGGCACAGAAATTTATCAATGATAAATTTAACAATGATAAACTCTAAATTGTGTCTTGAGCGGCGTTTGTTTATTTTCGTACATATGTGGCCGCTGTGGCTGGTTTTGAAATTAACAATTATGTTTTTATTTATATTCAGAATCTGCGATTTTAAGATGTTTCAGATTATCAGAATTTTGAGTCTGTGTCTTAAAAGTGTTGCTGAACTGTATAATTATTAACAGAAGATGTTTATACGTTTTTGTGTAGTCTGGTTTGTCCCATTGTGTCAACAATGTGTGCAGTTGTAGTTTTCGACATGCACATCCAGATGGGACCACAGTCTTGTACATACCTTAACGTCGACTCATGCACACATGATTATGGAAGCACACACATAAAAGCACAAACACTGTTAAATACAGCCCTATATGCACACACTTATGCATACACGCATGCCTGAGTGCTGGCATACACAGTCACACACAGACTGGCATGGAAATGCTGCTGAGCACTGGGGCATGAGGTGTGAGTTAGCAGGTGAACATCAATGCAGCACACACACTATGACATCATTCCTTGAGAAACCAGAAGAGTGCAATTAGTGTCAGCAGCATATTCAGGTCTTTTGCTCAGAGCTGCTGGTTAAGGCCATGATTTGGAACTATCAATTTATTGACCCAGGTTACACATGCACACACACGCACACATGCACACACACACAAACTCCCTCTCTCTGGGCTGTGGGTCACCTCTCTCTCTAACCCACCCTCACTCTCTCTGTTTTTTGCACTTACAATGCTTTCAAGTTTAACATAGTAAATAAAAACACATGGTTCCTGCCCTCTCCTGATTGGGTAAGGCTTTTGGGCGTTTCCCTGCCCACCCTAATTGCATGCCTTTGTCTGTTCTCAGTCCTGATTGGCTGCATTGTGAAGGCATGCAGTATTACTCACCACGTCCAAAATAACACGTTAAACACTGTGTGTCTGTCTGTCTGTCTGTCTGCACAGTTGAGACTCTGACATCTCTGTCAAATACTGCATGGGCATGTACGCAAGCGTGCTGTGTCTTGCATGTCTATAATATCACAGGCTGCTCATTAAACCAGATAACAGACTTGAAGCAGCAGTGTGTTGTAATGGTCAGGGAGCTGGGCTTGCAGCTCAGAGGTTGCTGGCTCAAATCCCAGATTGGGACAGTGTCATTGTACCCCTGAGTAATGTAAATAAACTGAATGGTTCAAGTTTAAAAAAAAAATCAAAATGAAGGAAGGAATTGTAGGTCGCTCTGAATAAGACTGTCTTGTTCTATGCCTAAATAACAATATAAGTGGAATTGTTTAGCAGTATTTGGTGTTCAAACATTGTCCTGAACTTGTTGATTATCTTTTGCTCACACCAGTCAATGGTGTTTGCGGTCGTTACCCTTACCTGCTTTTACCCATACTAACCACGCCCCCCTTCCTCTCGCTCTGTTCCCTTATCAGGCATCAGGAGGGGGCGGGGCCCAGCACCCACGAGCGCAAGTCTCAGACTCTGCCTGTGTCCCGTGGCAGGGCGGGAATGACGCACGCCCGCTTACAGCAGCTCAGCAGCCTGGATAACTCTTACACTTTTAACCACAGTAAGTGCAGTGCCCCCCAAAGCCTGTCCCATAATCCCCCTGCCCTATCCCACAATCCCACTGGATAACTCTTACACTTTTAACCACAGTAAGTGCAGTGCCCCCCAAAGCCTGTCCCATAATCCCCCTGCCCTATCCCACAATCCCACTGGATAACTCTTACACTTTTAACCACAGTAAGTGCAGTGTCCCCCAAAGCCTGTCCCACAATCCCCCTGCCCTATCCCACAATCCCACTGGATAACTCTTACACTTTTATCCAGAATAACTGCAGTGCCCCCCAGAGCCTTCCCCACAATCCCCCCTGCCCTATCCAACAATCCCACTAGATAACTCTTACACTTTTAACCACAGTAAGTGCAGCAACCTTCAACATGGTTCCATAATCCCCCACCCCAAGCCACAATCCTACAGGATACAGTTTTTACTTGAAATAAATACATATCCCTGAACCCTGCACCACACTCCTACAGGATAACTCTTACACTTCTATCTATACTGCAGCTGCTTCTCCCTTATCTCTCAATCTCACATGATAAGTCCTATAGTTTAGCTCTTTCATGTTTAACCGTGGCAACTTCAATGCCCTTTCCTTCCCACTATCCCACAATCCTCTCTGCTCTTTCCTCTGTTATCACCTTCATCATCATCATCATCCTCTCCTTCATCATTATTGTCACCGTCATCGTCATCACTGACCTCATGTGTGCCCAGCCTTGCCCACACGTGTTGTTCACCCAGCTTCTTGTGCAAGCAGAATAGCAAAGCTCTGGGTGTTTGCCGTGTTTGTGTAGTTGCTAAGAAGGTGTGCACATCTCCCAAATGACCAGAACCACAACTGCAATTGTCCCCTGGTCCCCATGGCTACCGGGGTCTCTGCTGGTTTGTATTCCCCTGAAAACAAGAAAGTGTCTTCTCTTATTGTTTTTTTTGGAGTGGTGTGGAGGTGTATGTTTGAGGGGGGAGGTTAAAGTCTGATTAAAATTTTCATTTAATAAAGTGACTCTCTCTGTGTTTTCAGTGTGAGAAAGATTTCAAGTGTTCTTGGAATTTCTGTAGATGGTAAGAATGTACCAGGTTGGCAGCCAGCTTTGCAAGCCGTTTTCAGCTTTTTAGAGGCGAATTCCACTGATATCAAAGTGCATGAAGACAGAAGCTGGGCATGATCCCCCTCCCCCTCCCCCTCCCCCCCTCCCCCTCCCCTGCTGTACTCCTTCATCTCCATTACTGACAATACTCCATTCCACTGCACTGTTAAAATGTTAAAATCTTTCTCTCTGATTGTTCATTACACATCAAAAATTCAGCTCTCCCTGACAACCCAGTTATGCCTTTTGCCATGTTGCTGTTGGCGACGACTGCCCCTGCTTTTTACCCAACACCCGGTCAGATTTGGGAGGGCAAGTGGCCTTCTTAGCCAGCGTGTTAAGAGAGCTGATTGGTGCAGGTGTCTGCATGTGAGCGTGTGATTGGTCCAGTACAGCAGTGTGAGTGTATGATTGGTGCAGTACAGCAGTGGCAGTGTGTGATTGGTCCAGTACAATAGTGGGAGGGCGTGATTGGTCCAGCACAGCAGTGTGAGCGTATGATTGGTCCAGGACATCATCGTGAGCATTTGATTGGTGTAGGTGTTGACCAATGTAAGCACACACTAACAGTGGTTTGCCTTGCCCCTCCCAGCATACTCCCACTCCGATGCTGATGTGCTGAACCAGTCTCTGCTGGAGGCCAACATCGCCACGGAGGTTTGCCTGACAGTGCTGGACACACTCAGCATCTTCATCATGGGTTTTAAGGTACGATGTACACCTGTGTTAATACCTGTACCACACACCTGAGTTCCTGAAGTATATTTGCAGTGATTTTGGAATCAGCTTCCATTGAACCATAAATGAAAAGAGCTACTATAAACAGTATGAGTGAGTCAGTGATTTGGACCACTGAATTATGCTTTTCCGGAATAAATACCATTTTGAATTTGCTCAGACAAGTCAGTGATTGACAGCTGAGTATAGCTTCACCCAAAATCAAATCTCTTTCTCACATTACTATAAATCTGCTATAATTATATGAGCACACTGTCACTACAGATATAGCTGTCATTAATACCTGTGTACACGCTCACCTGAGCTTCAGCTTCCATTAATACCGTGTAAACACTCACCTGGTTTACAACTTCGACTACTACCTGTGTGCACACTCAGTCGAGTAATAACTACCATTAATATCTGTGTACACACTCAACCTGAGTTGTAAACTGCAGTTAAAACCAGGCTCTTGGCCTGCAAATAAAGGAATTATTTTAGCTCTGGATGTGTTGTTTGTTTTCGGATTTATACTTGACAAGCCCCACACTTAATTTTTTATAAGAACGTGTGATGATGATAACTGGCCATTCACCCAACTAATGTCACCATTTCAACTGAAGAATATCCAAAAGACTGCTTCAAGTCTGGCCTTGAACACAGCAAGGGTCTCTGCCTCAACTACATGCTATATGACCTGGCAACCTGTTCCATGTACTGATAACTCTTTTTTTATATTTTGCTTATATAACTCTTTTTTTTCCTTATATCAGTGTGGAATGTTTAAACTGACTGTTTATTAATTTCCACACCCCTTTCTTCTAGAGGCTGAACTCACCCTAAAATGCATTGTAGGTAACCTTATTTAGCCCTTTTGTAAATGATAAAACCTCCATTAGATAACCTCTAACTTTCCTTTAGCTAAGTCTAAATGGGTTAAGTAACTTTAGTCTAACTCCGTGGGTAATGTTTTACTGTGATATTCTGGCCCTCCGGAATGTTCTAATGGGATGCCTGTTGTGTTCAGACGCAGCTGTGCACTGACCACGGTCACAATCCGCTGATGAAGAAGGTGTTTGCGGTCCACCTGTGCTTCCTGCAGATCAACCAATCAGAGACTGCTCTGAAGCAGGTCTTCACCTCCCTGCGCACCTTCATATACAAGGTGAGGACTACCTGGGATCGCGTATGCACAACATCGCACGACTGGACTGTGATGGGATGCAATGCAACTTAGCCCAGTTTAAATGTGATAAACTTTAGCGTGGGTTAGCCTTTCAGGTGCATTGCTGTCTATCTCTCTCCCTCCTTTTCTGCTATTTTTTAGTGACATTACATACCAAAGCTATCTCATACAGTACAATACAGAAGCTCCTAATAAAACTTTTACAATGCAATGCATGTCTTGACTACACACGCATGTATAAACGCATCACTATAGACATGCTGTATGTATGAACTCATCTTTCTCACTCTCTTTCTTTCATCTCTTTCTCCATTCTGCTTCTCTCTTTCTCTCCTCTCCGCTCTCTCTCCTGCCCTCTACCTCCCCTCTCTCCTGTTGTTCTTCTCCCTCTCTGTCCCTCTTCCTCTCCCAGTTCCCCTGCACGTTTTTCGAGGGGCGCGCGGACATGTGCGCCTCGTTCTGCTACGAGATCCTGAAGTGCTGCAACTCCAAGCTCAGCTCGATCCGCAGCGACTCCGCCCACCTGCTCTACTTCCTCATGAAGAGCAACTTTGACTACACGGGCCGCAAGTCCTTCGTCCGCACGCACCTGCAGGTGGGGGAGCAGCACCGACTCTTCGATCCAGTCAGATATGCTTTATCTCTCCACAGTCGATGCGGTTGTTGGTCAAAATCCTCGAGGCTGAAATCAATGTGGAGAGTTACTCAGTGGGAGCAGCTCCTGTTTTTGGTTAAATAAACTCTCACTCTTCTATCAGTCACCTCTGAGTCTGAGGGGCGTGTTGGTGGTGGTTGGGGCTGAAGACGCAGCTACTTTTGGGGGGAAACAGAAGAAAATGAACGCAGAGATGATGTCATCACTCATGCTCTGCACTGGTTCCAAACCCCAGATTCAGAGCTTTTGACTCCACCCCTTTCTGCCTCCAGGTGGTGATCGCAGTCAGTCAGCTGATCGCTGATGTCATCGGGATCGGGGGGACCAGGTTCCAGCAGTCTCTCTCCATCATCAACACCTGCGCCAACAGCGACAAGACCATCAAGGTGAGCCTCTCTCCAGAGGTCATACCTCCAGCCAGCAAATACAGAATACGCCCCACGGTGACATTCTGTGTCTGTAGGGATGTCCAAAATGTGAAACACATTTTCAGGGACGCATTTGATTCACATTTGATTGAGTTTACACTTACCCACAGGTAATACACTGGTAAACCAATGCAGTGTATATTATAGACACTTTAATACACTAGTTAGCCACTGCAGTTTTCATAACAGACACACTAACACACTTTAGTATACAGTACCTCTTCAGTCAACTGTTGTCACCCTAGGCTTTAAAGCACATTGTGAAGTATGAATAACGAAATACTCTGTGTGTATTGCTGTAATGTGCACCCAATGACTGGAAAATAGTCTGTTTTGGACATGGTTTATGTGTCCTCTCTTTGACTTGTCCCCCTGTCCTTTGACTTTTGACTACCCTCAGAACACGGCGTTCCCGTCGGACGTGAAGGACCTGACGAAGCGGATCCGGACGGTGCTGATGGCCACAGAGCAGATGAAGGAGCACGAGCGTGACCCTGAGATGCTGGTGGACCTGCAGTACAGCCTGGCCAAGTCCTACGCCAGCACCCCTGAGCTGCGCAAGACCTGGCTGGACAGCATGGCCCGCATCCACGTCAAGAACGGGGACCTGTCCGAGGTCAGTCGGCCGGTCAGGTGGTCAGCGATGAGGAGTCGGGGGTCAAATCAGATTCAGTAAAAATCAGTTGCATGCTGTTTAGGGAATAACTGTGCTCAGGCCTTCCATGGCAGTGTCATTTTGTAAGTTTTTGTAATGATACTTTCTTATTGGTTATGACAGTGGTAGTTCTGTATGATTACAGTTCCTGGCCTGGACTGTTTTAGGCTGGAAAACAGTCAGTTAAATGACTTAACTATGCAAATCAAAAAGGTCAGCTGAAAATAGGGAGAAAATATAAAGCCATGGTTGAAAAGTGGGCTAAAAATTAGTCAATCAAATGAAAAATGTGTATAAATTATTCATTAGCATTTATCAAGACAACAGGAATAAGCCCTTTTAAACGAAGCTGCTGGACAGTTAGACGTCCTGATCTTGGATTGGCTTAAATGGCTCCATGTCTCCCACAGGCAGCGATGTGCTACGTCCATGTGGCAGCCCTGGTAGCGGAATACCTGCGCCGGAAAGGTGAGTTTCAGCCAGCAGGACACAGCTTTGCAGCCGCTTTCCACCAGGGGGCGCCACAGTCTCAGTGCCTGTGTTCACCATCCAGGTCCTTCACATAATGCAATAACCTCAGGGTGACCATGTCTATTTCATACCAGCCTCATAATTAGCCCATAATTATTTAATTACACCAATCTATTAATCTAAATATTTTTTTTTAATCTGATGTTTTGTCACATTTCTCCATGAGTTTATTAATAACAGACCATTACATTCTTTAGTCCTAAATATGATTTTTTTTATCATTGTCCATGTCATAAATGACTGGTATTGATGTATATAACTAATTGGCAACATGAGGCAGCAGAATTGCTGAAAACAAAAACACCCTAGTATTAACCCTGTCTCTGCAGATCTCTTTCTGCAATTAATTAATGTCATTTTTCAGGTTAATTTTTTTAAAGTTTTGTCAAGTTGAGTGTACATGTTAACAATATTTAGGCATAATTATATAGTCATTGTCGATTACACTAGTCCTGTTAATCAATCATACATTAGGGAATGTAAAGACGGAATTACCTGCTTATTTTAGTTTGTTTAAATTACGATTTTCCTCATCATTTTGTGGAGAATGAGGTGTGTTTTTAATGCGTGTCATATTGTGTGTTAAGCATGGGTTGAGTCTGAAATGGTTCTTATCAGAGGAATAATGAATGTATCGCACATGGACTGGGGACAGTGTGCATCGTATCCTGTGTGCTTTTTTATCCTTAGAGCACTGGAATGCAGTTCAAAGGTTTACTGTCCACATTCTCAGGTAAAATACAGAGACTTGCAAGATGTAAATAGACACCAACAGTGTTTGATAAAACTAATGATGTCTATTTACTCCTTGCATGTCTCTGTACAACGAGAACAGGGGAGGCAGACACCAGCACCAAAGGGTTGCCGTGTCTTTGGGGTTTTTTGGTGTGTTTCAGAATGTGCATGCCTAATTAAGGTCACTGATTGGCTAAAGGGGCAATGGTGTGAATCGATGGTTCCTGGTCAGTAAATAACATACAATCAGCAGAAACTGAAGTCCTCCACCATACCAGTTTGACACCAAGTATTTTGTCAGCTCTGGGGAAAAACAGCTACATTTACAAGAAGACGACTTTTCAGGAGATGAATCCGCTGCCTCGTTATTATTTTACATCACATTAGATAAGCTTTAGTCATGTGATACTTGTGAATAAATATGGTCAATATATCAGAGCTGTGAAACATTGGAGATGTACAGCAGAAGATGAAAGCTTTGTGTGCATGCAACAAACTCAAAAACTGAGACGGGAGCAGGGTTTTTTGCAAAGCTGACGATGTGAGAATAAATAGGCTTAATGATGTGCAACTAGTTACGTTCCTGTGGTACGTTGGCAGATTAGCGGCTTTGCCATGTGTCGATTAGCTGAGGTTCGAAGGTCGCCTCGGCATTCCTCAGATAAGATTCTTCTGGATGTCAGCGGCTCTCTTGCCATTAGATTGCAATCAGGCAGTTTATGTAATTTGTGGGGTTATGTTATGGCCACGCCTAAGATCCAATGAGCAGAGAGAGCACAGGGACACGGGAGGTCACATGACCTTTGACCCCCGACCACTGTGTGCCTTTACAGACCTGTTACAATGTGGCCTCTGAAATTCTACGCATACATTAAATACTGGCGCACATTCACTGTAACCATTGTTGGCTTTCTTCTTTCCTCTCTCTTGAGAGAGGAGAAGTGTGATCTTTGGTTTAAAAAAAATAGATCTTGGTCAACAAGGACATTCTTATTCAATGTTTTGTAGTATGTTTAGGGGGAAAAAAGATCTATGTAAAGTCAAGAAAAGAGTTCAGTTAAAAATTTCAGTTAAAGTTGAGATCAAATTTGCACATTTCTTTTGGGAAAAGTAGAAAATCCAGGCAAAAGCAGCTTCTCTTTTACTTTGGCTGTGATGATAATGATATTGATGTTTGTGATGGTGATGATGATTACTGTTCTGTGACTGTACCGTCCAGACAACATCATCAGATCCTGTTGCATTGTGTGTGGTAACCACAGTAACCCTCTCTTCCTCTGTGTGCCTGTCTCAGCCATGTTCAGACAGGGCTGCTCGGCATTCCGCATCATCACACCCAACACCGACGAGGAGGCAGCCATGATGGAGGACGTGGGGATGCAAGACGTGCACTTTAACGAGGTGGGGGAGGGGAGGGGAAGGAGGGGACAGGAGGGGACAGGAGGGGGCGGGGCATGGGCTGGGGCCCTTCAGGTTGCGGCCCTGATGGAGGGTATGCTCTGGACATGTCCTCAGACTGTGCTCACAGGTACAGGTGAGACACACCTGCCCCCTCAGTCCTCTGTACCTGGGAGTGAATGTGCAGTAGGTCCCCAGAAGCTCATGGTGGAAGTCAGCTATAGAAACAGCCATGCATTATCACAACACTGACCGGCTACTATATATAGATTATTTAGGTATTCTTATAATGTATCTTCATTGTCCTATAAAGAAGAAATAAAAATAGCCAGGTAGCAAGTTATTCTTGGCGAGTCCTTGTCATTTTATAACCAGCACTGTAAAATTCACCCGGAGTGTAAAAACGCATTAAATGTGTCTCCTTAGCTCTTACGGTTATGGCCGCGCCACTATAAAGCGTGTTCCCAGAGGCAGCTTATCTCCCCGTGAGGAGTATCAATTGCTCTAAAGAGCGTGCCCTGTAGAGCATGAGCAACGCCAGTGCTGAATGTGTCCTTTTAAACACAGATAACCGAGCGCCCGCTATCTGAGATCATAATCAGGAGACGAGTCCTGCGCCAGGCTGCTGCTAAACCCGCCGTCTCCTCAGTTACAGATCCACAGAGCAGGCGTAGCATCTGTCCACGGAGATCTCTCTGGAAAGGGTTTTTTTTTATTTTTTATTTTTTTATAAATGCTGCATGCATTCGCCGTTCCACTTAAAGCTGCCATCCTGCGCTTTGTCTTAATGGGGAAACTATGTTACTGTGGCAGACCGGTGGAGAGGCCCGCTTCCTCCCCATCTGGTGCTCGTCAGTGAGCTGGGGAACTGTAATTATCCCTCAGTGTAAACATCCACGGGGCAATTTGCTTTGCATTAGTTCGATCGTTTGTCCCAAACGAGGACACTCGGTGATGGTGCACCCAAGTTCTGGGTGACATGTGATGTAGTTTGGCAATAATCCATAGTAGTTTAAACTATACATTTCTCTGTCAGCATGACATTTGGTTTCATTTTTCAGTGAATTCATCAATGGTATGGATAAATATACTGTACATTTTGTACTGTTGTTGGTCACTAAAGTGCAAGGCACAAACTTGTATCATTATTATTATGACAATTTTATTATTACTATTATGCAACAATTTTGTTAATTTTTTTGTTGCAACTTTGTTACAACTCTCTCCGCCTCCATTTTAAACATGCTCTATCTGCCCTCCGCGTTATTGGGGAGCTCCCTCGCATTTGTGTCTGGCATAACTTCTGTTTGTGCTTACTAATGGGATTAGCCAAGCTGTGAACTTCAAAATTCCCGTCCCATCAGTCTCGCGGCTAATTTCTGCTTTATGGCGTGGCACCATAAAAAGCGTTTACTGCAGACGTGGAAATGGCAAAGCTGCAGCTGCATCAGTGAAAAATCTGCAGCTGAGAGTCTCAGATCTTCTGCCAAGTGCAATGTTCCAGCAGCTTGCTGTTTATGGCTTTGGTAACTGAATAACCCGTCTCTGCGCTGGAAGGTCTTGCACCCCTGGAGGCAGGGCAGGGGTCTGCATGCAGACGGGTGGGCTGCCTCCTTCTGTCAGTCTGCTTATGGCTCAATTTCTGGCCCAGATCACATGCGGTTTAATCCAGCTCTGAGTGTAAGTGTAAACGCATGTGAACCAAATCAAATTAACCACATTGGTTGGGTCAGCTGGGTCAGCTGGGTCAGACTGATTCTTTAGCGTTCCTCACTTCTCAGATTGTTGTGTGGATGCTCTGCAGACTGAGCTCTCACTTCTCAGATTGTTGTGTGAATGCTCTGCAGACTGAGCTCTCACTTCTCAGATTGTTGTGTGAATGCTCTGCAGACTGAGCTCTCACTTCTCAGATTGTTGTGTGGATGCTCTGCAGACTGAGCTCTCACTTCTCAGATTGTTGTGTGGATGCTCTGCAGACTGAGCTCTCAAAGGTTACAGGTTAGTTAGCGAGGTCTTAACATTAGCCAGTTAATATTTGTACAGTCATTGAATTTATCTGTCTGTAAATTTGTAAATGTTTGCCTGAAAGCTGAAGTCAGCTATGGATAATATAATTAATGAGTATTAGCTGCCAACCTTTCAGTACCCTGATTTGTAATCAATATTCTTCTGTGTACATACCAACGAAGGAAAAGGTAGACAAATCTTTCAAGCAAAATAAATGGGAAATGACCAAACTAGCTGAAGAGGCATGAATGCTGTTTTCCACTTCACATTAACCATATGTGGCCATCTCCGGAATAATGTGGATACCTTGAATGGGGGCCTAAGTAGCTGGTCATACGTGTGAATTGCTACACAGTTTGGAATGGCGCCCTCCTGTGGCCGCCGTATGTAACGGCAGGGTTTTGTTTGATCAGGATGTTCTGATGGAACTGCTGGAGGAATGTGCGGACGGGCTGTGGAAGGCAGAACGCTACGAGCTCATCGCCGACATCTACAAGCTTATCATCCCCATCTACGAGAAACGCCGCGACTTTGAGGTGCTCCACCGTTTCGTTATCCGCACTGTCTTCCGCATTATTCTACCCACACAAAGCACTGTGCTGCTCTCACAATGCGCTGCACTGCCCATGTTACTCACTGGCACTGTCCATACAAAGCTCTATACTGTGCTTACACCACGCTGTGTCACTCTCACAACCCATACTGTTCATACATGAAGTTCCCCCTTGCAAAAAATAAAGTTATTCTGTTCTGTTCTATTATGCAACACAACACACAATGCAAAACTACACGCTTATCTATGCTTATCAACAGATCGACCATGAACACATTATTGGCGTATTGCTTTTAAAAATTAGTTTCTATCACGCATATTTTATTGTAATTATTTTTGTGTAACCATAATATCCCTGTTTGTGTGGTGCAGAAACTGGCCCACCTGTACGACACCCTGCATCGCGCCTACAGCAAGGTCACCGAGGTCATGCACACGGGGAAGAGGCTTCTGGGAACGTACTTCAGGGTGGCGTTCTTCGGCCAGGTGAGGCAACCGGGCAGGGCCCCGCTGAGGCTCATGGCTAGCGAAAAGAGCGGGTTAGCCCTGAACACGCTCCTCAGAAAGGAAACAGTGTACCCCCCCCCCCCCCAAAACCCAACCCCACATCTTTACCGGAAACTGCCCCCCTCTGGGTTTCTCTCTCCTTCTCTGTGGATGCTACTAAACCGAAAGGGAAGTGTTTCTGTCAGTCGGTTACCTAAGTGCCTTAATGCTAATCCACAGCTGCCTCACACCAAACAGGCCGAAGGACCGTCTCCCGTCGAGCACACGCGCCTGACATTGACTGCTACTTTGCCTGTCCTCTTTTCATGAATTCCAAAAGCTGAATTCAATTATCAAAAGCATGAACCCACACTGCCCCCCCCCCCCCCCCCACTGCCCCCCCCCCCACCCCCACTGCCCCCACCCCAACCCCACCCTTTTGTTTTATGATCTATTTTAATCAAATCTCTCTGCTTTTGTTTTTGTCGTTCTTTTTTTTGTCTTCCTTAAAGGCAGCGGTAAGTTCAGCTTTGGGCTGTGGTGCTCGCGCCCCTCTGCAGTTTAACGCTGAGCGTGCTCTGTGCTCTTCTGCTTCTAACGCAGGCCTGCTTTAGATCAGTTCTGGGGAATCGCTGTGTATGCTGGTTTTTGTTACAGCCAATCTCTTCATAAGTTAAGGTGACTTAACACATGATCTAATTTGTACAATATTTTTTTCTTCCATTTTCTTTTAAACACAATGCAATTTTGGCTCATTGCCATTTTTTCCTCCAGAATTATTCATTAGTATTATGATTTAGCTTCAAATGTCCCCGTTCCTCTAATTATGGCTCCACTGATTCACTTGTCAGTCTGTAATCAATTAAAAATGTGATTTCTTTTTAAAGGAATAATTTGACTTACAGCGTCATAATAGGATTAAGGCATTCATTTATCTGACTTATAGTTTGCTAGTCTTGCAATGTGAACTGCAAACCTACTTCTGACAGAATGGGGCGTAAGTGGGTAAACTATCCCTCACAAAAGTTAAAAAAGTATCTGATTAACAGCAGTTACCTGCTTGTGACTCTTCAAAGGTTGTGACTGTGGTTGGAATGGAAACCAGCACACACAGGTGACCCCCAGGGCTGAGTCTGAGAGCCGTTGTTCTTATGCATTGTGACGTCATTCACCACTGTGATGTCATTCACCGCTGCAGCTTTCTGCAATGCAACAACAATGCATGCTGCTGAGAAAAAAGAAATGGTACTTGAGTTTGGCTATATGCTGTCGCTGTGAAAAACCTCACCTGTGTGGCCTCACAAATACTGGTCCCTCATCCGCGCCTGAGTTCACCTTTAGCTTCCTTTTGTCAGTGGCTTGTTCTGTAGAGTCTAAAAAAGCATACTGACCTTTGTCTCTGAGGTCTTTGCGTGACGTGGCTCACTCCTCTAAAACATTACAACGGGTGGATCTCTGAAGGTTATCTGTTCGCATTCATCTGAACTGTTGCCATTTAACGTTCATGTTTGATGTGCTTACGAAAGTGTTTGTTACCACTTTGTTCAAAAGAGCAGAGTCAGTTGCACGGCTGAATCCAAGGGAAGGTGTTTGGTTGGGTATTAGGCTCACACAGAACCTCCCCACAGTAGTACACAGTAAGGCCAACCAAGCACATTCCCTGGGTTTATTTTTAGAGTCATTTTGGTAAATCCTATAGTGGTTTAGGGCAGGGGTCCCCATTTTTATCCCAGGAGGGGGGCTGGTGTAGGATGCAGGCTTTTGCTGTAGACAAGATCTAAGACACCGCCCACACTGGCCCTCCCTCTCAGGTAAGATCAGCGACCCCCTGCTGTAGAGTTTCGAGCTCGAAATAAACCTGTAAACTGCTGGAGTTTTACTCTGGATGTGTTTGGAATAACGTTTGCTTTGTTTGTGTTGTTGTTTTCTTTTCTGTTTGTGCTGTGTTGTTTTGTTCTGGCCCTGTAGCAGTACCAGTTTACTGACAGTGAGCGAGACACGGAGGTAAATGGATAAAGCGCAGGTCCCGCTGCGTTTGAGCTCCTGGGTGTCTCATCCTCCCTGTTGTCAGAGTTACAGTTCATTTCCTGGTATAACTTTAGTTTAGGGCCTTCAAAAACTGCCTATAAACTCATTATTAGGTGGTTTTTTAATCATTAGAAATCCATTCACTCATCATTAAATATTTGTGCGCTTGTAAATGTCGGTAAATGGTGCTATCTGTATCTTGACGCAGTTTTGTCTGTGTAACCATGATTATCGGTGTTGGCAGTTGATCCGGCACTTGGATCAGGATCCAGGTGTACTGTGATCTAGGTGTACTGTGACCTGGCTGAAACCTGACTCAGACAGCAGCCAGTAATGCTTACTGAGATCAACCTGCGTCAACGCACAGACAGCATCATTTAATAATGCTAATAAATACATGAACAAATCATATGTGGTCGTTAATAAATGGATTACTAATGGTTAATAAAATACTTATTCATTGTTTATAAGCAGTTTGTTGTTCCTAAACTAAAATGTTACTGATTTCCTTACCATTAACCAAACCCATCCCCCAGTTCCACCATGTTGTGTAAAAATTATAACGTCTCAGTGTTAAGTCCTCCAGCGACCATCTTGTTGCTTTTGTTAGCTACCAATAACTCACTGTCATAGAAAACTTTGGAAAGTAAAAAGCTGAAGGCTATTTAGCTATTTAGCTATTTTTTACACTATTGAGGCATAAGAAAAGCAGAACGACAGGGGATTTATTTAAGGTGTGTTTAAGTTCAAAAAAGGTTTTAGAAAGGTGAACTACAGAAGATGTTACAGGCTGAGTTCTGACAGCAGGACAAGGTAGCACAGATGAAAGTTCAGGGTAAGTTCTTGAACTACAGAAGATGTTACAGGCTGAGTTCTGTCAGCAGGACAAGGTAGCACAGATGAAAGTTCAGGGTAAGTTCTGGACTGAATAAGGAAGTATTATTTCTAAATTTGTGGAAAAGTTATCCAGGTGTGACACAGTGCTGTTATCCAGGTGTGACACAGTGCTGTTATCCAGGTGTGACACAGTGCTGGATTCTCTAGATTTAGGGGGCTCTCAGGAGTGTAGTGTAGTTGGGCATAATGGCCTGTTCATGTCATTACATGTTTTTATGTTCTCATGTTTTGCTGTTTGCCATTTTCAGCCTGATGGACTTTTCATTTCATACCTGTTTAGTATGTAGTTAGTTCACACCCTTTCACCTTTAGCCTGTTTAGATCTGTGCACCTGTAGTTAGGTCGTAGTTGTACTGTATATTGTCCATTCACACCTTTTCACCTGCAGTCTGCGTGTTCACAAGTAGCCTTTTTACATCTGTTCATGTAAAGGTGCTCCATACCTGTTTTACATGCAGTCCACTTTCATCTGCCCACCTGTAGCCGGTTCATACCTTTTCTACATGTACAAAGGAGCTCTGTTAGAAACTGTTTGATTGTAGCATTTCTTTTCACTTTGTTTTCAAGAAAGAATATTATTGTACATGGATTTTCTATCAGATTTATTGCAGTGCAAGCATTCTGTATCGTTTTTGGGATTTGATAATATAATACAAATAAGTTCATGCTTGCAGCAATGGTCACAAAGGATGTTTCTGTAGTGCTGTGCAGTACAGCGTAGTCTTTACTACTGTCCCTGTTCAGATCCGTCAGTTGTGGCAAGAACTCAATTCCATTGTCTCCCACTCATATTCTTTTTGAATGGTGTTCCTCCATTGATGTGTACTGTGCATGCATGCGTGTGTGTGTGTGTGTGTGTGTGTGTGTGTGTGCTTGTGGAGGTGCATTGTGTACTTTGTGTGTGCTTGTGGAGGGGCATGGAAGTGTGTTTTTGAATCTGTGATTTTACCAACAGATGTCTGGTGTGTGCTTTTTAGATGTGGTCTCATTTTTGTGTTTTTATTCTAACCCACACACCACACACACACACACACACACAAACACACACACAGGCATCTCCAATACGTGCTGTTGCTGTCATTATGTTCATGTTCTGTTCTGAGGTTCTTGATGGAGTTCATATCAGGGCTTTAGAGAGGAATTCTAAAATATTCCCCTCTCTTGCCTTCCTCAATTTAGTCTAAACATCTATTTCCAGTTTTAAATGAATGTACCTGTGGATGCCCTTCCACAAACAGGCTTTCATAGTGCCAGTGATGCGTCATTGCTAACGCCCATCTGACGCCACGCTCACAGCACCCTGCATGTTTTCTCCTCCCCTCAGGGCTATTTTGAGGATGAGGATGGTAAGGAGTACATCTACAAAGAGCCCAAGTTCACCCCGCTGTCTGAGATCTCCCAGCGCCTGCTGAAGCTGTACTCCGACAAGTTCGGCTCGGAGAATGTGAAGATGATCCAGGATTCGGGAAAAGTAAGAGTCTCTCGGGTCGCCCCGGTAGCTCAACCTTTAAAGCGCGCACCACATAAGGCCGAGGTTCGGGCGCTCAGGGGAATAGCCTCAGCTCAGACCGTGATGATTATAATACTGCAGCTGCGCAGCTAACTGCACACTGTTGATGTCACTGGAGGAAGGGGAAGTCATCATATACTCAGAGCGTGGTGCTGCAGACACCCAGCCAGACCAGTAGAGGTTGCTAGAGAGGGGTGAGACCAATGAACTTCACCAACTTAACCCACTATCATCCTGGGCCAATTGTCACCTTATCAAATGGAGATCAACTGGCATGGTTTGGATTGAAACACCCAACCACAGGCCTCCCAGACAAACATTTTACCCTCTGAGCCACCAAAATGTATCATCTCAGAAAATCTTCATGACTGTGATTGGTGGGAACTGTTTCTGGGGCTGTGATTGGTGGGAACTGTTTTCAGGGCTGTGATTGGTGGGAACTGTTTCTGGGGCTGTGATTGGTGGGAACTGTTTCCAGGGCTGTGATTGGTGGGAACTCTTTCCAGCCATTTTGTGCTCTGGCCAATCCGCTGTGACTGACAGGGTTTCAGTCTTTTCCTCTCTTTTATCTCACGTTTCTGTGGAGCGTGTGGGTGAAGAAGACCTGTCAGAGAGATAGGGAGCACTCTTATCCTTATCTTAGTGTTAGTGGCTATCTAAGGTGGGCTATTTGCTTGTCTAATGTCTGTCCAGTCTGGGCAGCCATTAGGGTAACTGGTGCCATATCGTGGGAATAAGACAATACTCTACAAGAGGGATGGACATAACAATCAATACAGCTGAGTATCGCAGTATTATTTTTCATAATATATGCTTAATTTTGTCATATTGTGATTGTTTTGGGTGCATTATTTCAAGACTTTCAATATGATTTCCCCACAATTAAAAAATACATTCCCAGGTAAATTCAATTAACAGGTGTATTGGATTTTGACAACAATTTGGTCTTGAGGCGAATGACGATACTGTTTTGTAATGGTGAAGTGAAAATAAACTCTTTTTTCACAATCATTGACAGCAATTTATTTCACTACTGAAAGAACTGTAGTACCCATAAAGTCGCAGGATTATGTTGAATCATACCTTCGTCCGTGTTGCATGGCAATATCATATGCATGGTGAAACTCCCACCCCTATTCATTATCCTGATAAAACAAGAGTCACAGCACCTCAAATGCTAACAAGATGGTTTTGAAGTATGAGGTATGAATACCAAGTTCAGGAATATCTCTGGGTGTAAACTGTAGCCTCTAATATTCAATGTGTCGTATAACAAATTTGACAATTAAAAGATGAGACCGCTGCACCTCATTCAGAACTGCTGTGTGCAGGTGAACCCAAAAGACCTGGACTCCAAGTACGCCTACATCCAGGTGACCCACGTCACCCCGTACCTGGAGGAGAAGGAGCTGGCAGACAGGAAGACCGACTTCGAGCGTAGCCACAACATCCGTCGTTTCGTGTTCGAGACGCCGTTCACCGTGTCTGGCAAGAAGCAGGGCGGCGTGGAGGAGCAGTGCAAGCGCCGCACCATCCTGACCAGTAGGTGTCCCCATTGCCTCCAGACTACTGTACCTTTGCCCACGAATCAGTAGCTTCTATTGTCCCCTTTCCTTAAGGCCAGTGACCAGTAGTGTCCCATTGCCCCCAGGCTCAGAATCAATGGTGTACCCTTGCCCCCATGTAGTGAACACTTGTGCCCACTTGCCTCCAGGCTAGTAATCACTAGCGAGCCCTTTCCCCCACACTAAGGATCGCTACACTAGTATCCCCTTAAGTCCTTGTACCAGTGTTCCCTTGCCCACAGGCTGTTGATGGGAGGGTGGGACTTCATGAAGGCATTTTCTGAGCAGGATTAACTTCCAGCAGGTTTTCAAGCAGAGACAATCTCTCTCCTGATCAATGCATGATGACCCTGAAATTTAGAGAATAGCAAATTCTCAATCTCTTAGCAACGGGTCCTGCTTAGGGCGAACCCTTCATGAACCCTAAAATGGGTGGGGCTACCACGCGATGTCAATCACCGTGACTCATATTAACAAACTGAAAGGTCGCTGCGGTAACAGAGATATGTTATCACTGGCCTTTCAGATCGGATCAGGGGTTGATGAGGGGAGTGCGGGCAGTGTAGCGTTAGGGCTTTGTAGCTCAGAGACTGCAGGTTCGAGTCCCAGCTAAATCGCCGTACCTGTATAAATGGATAGTCGTGTAACTGGGCAGCATATAGAACGTAAGATGCATAAATTGCTTTTGAATAAATGCCTAATTCTAAGTGAAGCTTCACTCTACAATCTCTTCCATCACCCCCTATTACCCCACAGTGTAATTAAGATTTCGTAATGAAATTCCCTGTAAAGGAAACAGACAGGAGGTGATACCATGACTGTCTAAATTCTGGGTGGTAACAGCCATGGGAGGACGCCTGAGTCAGTGTGATATTGCTGCATATAGAAACAGATTTAGGCTTGACCTTGCCGATTCTTAATCAACTGTCCGATTATCGTTATATGATCAGAGGGATCCAAAGTGCGCTACTTATCTTCATTACCTGATAAAAACCTCCTGGGACTGCGGAGGACGCAGGGGCAGGCCCCACGAAAACTGCCTGTCTCACTGTTTTTCTGTCTTTCTGGTACATTCCGCAGTGCATTTTGAGCTTGGACTTTTTTGGTTAAAATACCTGGAGCACAAGCTTTGCTGTGGTTTTTTTTTTAAAGGCTGATCAGGCCTGATCTGGTAATGGCTGACAGTCAAGCCTTGACTGTAGTTAAAGACGAGACAGATCGAGTCAACCAACTCATAACTGATTTATACGATTGCCGTCAATTAAATAGTCAGCCTTCATTTTGACAGAGTGTGTTATATTTCCTCAGTAACACGTCTAGTCAAACTTTCCATTCTGTACTTGCCCGCTGTCACAGTCATGATCTGGACTTGGCTTTGAACATTGTGATGTGTTTTTCTGGCTTAATCTTTTAAAGTGTGTGCCTGATTTGAGGTCTTTAAACTTGGCTGCACATTGAATTACCTATCTGGAACAATAAAGATTTATTGATTTATTGATGCTTGGCTCATTGATGTAACTGCCATC